>CM073752.1:17681314-18281314 GCA_037127355.1 Schoenoplectus tabernaemontani
CCTAATAGAGGGATCTTCCAAACTTCAATGTTCTTCTTTTGTTGTGTGTGTGTGTGTGTGTGTGTGTGTGTATGATCTTAGACTATTTTCGATCTTTGAAAACCTAGAAGAAGAAGAAACCTCGCAAACTAGTGATTATAAGATAAAGCTCTATTGATATAATTAGTTTTTTATAAAGCAGGTAGTGCTGTTTTACCTCTTTTATGTTATTTGGAACACCCAACAAAATATTTTGAAGAGATAAAAGGAAGTATACAGTATTTTAAATTTCCGCTACTTTTTACCTCAAAATTAAATCTTTACCGCGTTCATTTATAGAACACGAAGGTCTCAGCACAGATAAGATGAATCGGCGATTATTAATTTTATTTAATGGCTATAGACTCGCATGAATGGTGTAAGTGGCAAATTGGGGACGAAGGGGTGTACACGAGTTGGAAAATTCTATGGTAAGGCCTCTCCTACCATGCATGACAACAAACTTTAATGTAAATCTAGTTAATGTCATCAAACTTCAAAACAATGACAACAACGAAGTAAAAAAGAAAGGAGACACGCCTCAATATAGTAGGAAATAATTCAAATTAATGGAGTAATAGAATGTGGTGCAATTTTTTTTTCCAGAATAAGCACCTCACAGCATACTAAATAAAAAAAATGCTATATACACTTCAAATCTTCTTGTCCTCTTGCCCCTTTGCCTGGCTTCATCCTGTCTGCCCCAGAATCTGCTGCCGACAAGTCGACTCTACATCGAGAAAACACCCTTGAGTTAATAATAATTTGTGTAAAGTGAGCTCGTCATCTGCAGCAATTCCATCATATATATCAATGGTGGAAATAGGAGAACCAGCATCAAAGCAGAGAGCAAAAGGTTATCCTCATTGGTAGCCCTGCAAAGTCGCAAATAATTAAGGAGTTGTTGCTTATTGTACTTCATAAGAAACTGTGTTCCTTCAAAAGTTTTGTTATTTCATACGGTTTACTAGCTGGTAAGGGGTATCTATCATCTATTTCACATGAACCTAATCTCCTCTATTACCAGAAAAATGGAGACCTCTTTTTTCTTTCATTTCTTCCTATTTTCTACATGGATTCTACCCTTTTTATGTCCTAGCTATTCGGTGTTCTTTTTAGACAGAAATTTGGGTACATATATAATTTCATTTGAGAGTTCATAGATTCCAAGTATATTCATATATAAGTCGCTCTTCATCCATCCATATAAGAGAACGATCTAGGTAGTTTTTGATATGCAGGGCCAGAAGGAAAACATTTTTATATTAATGAAAAACCTCCCTAATAAAAATTAATTAGTAAATAGGACGAGAAGCTTTTATATTGTTTATACCTTTTTGTCAATAATAACTTGTCAAAGAGATTTTCTAAAACAAAATGGTGTATTTTGATTTTTGAGAGAAAAGTAATTTTTCAACATATCTATAAGAGAAAACAAAAGTTCATGTGGACAGCTAATGAATTTTGTACTATAACAATTGAGTTGATATTTCATTTATTATTTTGATGTAAGATTGGCATTAGAGATGATCTGATATAGATAAGAATTGACAAGCAATCTCAGAAGTTCACATATCCGGCTGTTCCACAAATATGTTCCATAAATTAATATGATGTCAAGGAATCTTAGAAGTGGTTCTCATGCATTTTTTTTTTTTTTTGACAGAGCATTTCCGGTTGTTCCACAGATAACGCTACATTTCATTTATCCGGAACAGACAGGAGAGAATTAATGCAAACTTGTATGTTTGTTGTGCATGGTACAAAAGCTCTTGAAACGATCTTTTTCATGACTACAAATGCGTTTGTCCAATCTGAAACACCAGTTGCATGAAACGTAATTGTATGCTTGTGTCGCAGAAATGGAGATTCCATTTTTTTGGTACCACATTTTCAAACTTCAACAATTGCTAAAGGCTAAGGTGTATATGATATATTATAAATTTAGCCTCTCGGTAACTGACAAATGAAGAAGTATATTAACATTAGTTGGTTCACAAAAAATTACAAGAGTTATTTGTTTGTTTGCAATATATAGTTGTTGGTTTATCATGAGTTGATCACTTGATCTTGCCATGAATTTGACATTCCATTTTGTACGAACTGGAGAGCTAGAGCAGACAATAAACTGGATGGGCAGCTCATCACCAAGGACAGTATCACTTTCAGTGCTGAGTGTTTTTCATCTGCATGGTGTTTCTGTATATGATAGTACTGTGGATACAGTCAACCATTTATGAAATTATATCTACCTAGGTGGAAGCTACAAAATGAAAAAAAAATTCATGCATGTTAGTGATGGTTTTTGACAAAATTTCCACAGATAAATTAATAAATTAGCCATTTATATACTTGATTGAAATAAATACAATACCGTTGAATCCAAAGAGCATGCTCCTATTTTTCTCGCGAAAAGCAGCATATTTTCACCCTCCTCCTACATATATAAATTACTCGTGATATTGGACGAAATGGTTTGAAGTAGCGTTGAAAAAATGGGATTAATTGTCAATTGAGGCCTAGATTGCTTATAGTAATTTGGACTCCATATATTTATTTAAAATCTTGAAACTTAAATTACTATGTTATTGAAAATATTTTATGAGGCCTTAGGCCGTTATGGAAATTTTGTTGGTTAATTTTTATGGGTCTACTTTTGTTTAGTTTTCCACCATCTGGAAGGTGGGACCTTGTTACCGAGGTTCATGGGCTTGACAGTTTCTCTGTCGAATACTAACCACACAGAACATCCAATCCATATTGGGCTTCAGCTTTCTATGTTTCTTTCTTTCTTTCTTCTTTTTCTATAATCTTTTTCTTATAATTCTGTTATCTAATATTTACAGGGGAGGGATCAGTGTTTATCTTGAGTTTTTTTAGCTTACACATATTAATAGTGCTTTAAATCTCATATATTTAGGCGTCATTTGATACCTCATAAAAATATTAAAATTTTATACAATTTTCAACAGTTTAACTTAATGATCTTTGATGGACTAATAAACAGTACTTAAATTATATGAAACTTAAAAAAATAATTAATGTATAAGTTAAACCATATTTATATAAATGTTTTCAATTTTACTATTTTTAAAAGAATTTCTCAAATTTATTTAAATAGCCGTTGCCAAGATTAAGATCAGCATTGTCAAATGTTCTCCCGTAGTCCCATGTTAAGAGGCTGCCCTGCCTTCTAGAAATATAAATCTATATTTTATATAGATTTTTTTAAACTTTTATTATATAGTTGGGAAAAAACTTGCTAATTTTATCTTATTTTAACTTATCTAGACTGAAATGACATGATGAAGACATATTACATTTTCATGCATTTATTGTTAGGTAAAGAGGAGACTTGCCCATACTCTTAAGAGATATTCCTGTTTATCTTGGAAACGATTGAAAGGGATAGTAGCACCTAATTTGTCTTTAAATTACACAAGAACATCACAATTATAGATATTTTAATATCTGATCCTTGAAAGTGAGGTATGACTTCTCATCTATTAACTCCTTATCGACGATTCTTAAAATTATGTAACTCGTTTCCTTGGACAAAAGAGTACCATGTAAATTAAACTGAAAAAAATTCTGAGCATTTAAATCGACAAGAGCTTCAAAAATTAGAAGCAGCTCCAAAGTACAACATCAACAATTCAAAGTAGACAAATATATTGCATTTCGTAGATTGCCAACTCAATTATTCAACATTTTTTTTCCTGGAGGTTCTAAATTTATTCATAAAACTCAAATGGTATAAGATTAGTGTTTACATTGCAAATACGTCATTTAGCACAATAATTAATAAATTATGTTTTAATATGTGACAATGAACAAGACCGTTATAGTAAATGATGAGATATCCCAGTTCCAAGCTATATTTAGTAATTTAAGAAAAATAGAAAGCATAACAGACTTGAAGATAATAAAATTCACATTCAATCTCACATGCAAACAAATATAATTGTACAAGGGCACATTTTATTTATACACTAGAAGTAAAACAAGAGCACTACATATTTTTTTCATACAATGCGACAAAGGAATAACATAGAATTTTACTCCTAGTGCCCTAAAAAAGGAAACAGAATTAAGGAAGCCCTCCTACTTGAATCAGACCTATAATTACGCCCACAATATGAAAAAGAGTACCATTCTTTCACACTCTAAGCTTTTTTGGGAACATTGATAAAGATTTTTGAAGGGAAAGCAAAGTATGACACTCTGATTTCTTCAAAGAAAAAACACAACTCAATGAACAAAGAAAGGGCCACATGGAGGGGGGAAAACCAAATTATGTTAAAAAGTCGAACTTCCCCAGTTGGAGCCCTAGAAAAAGATGACAAAAGATGAAACTATTTTGTATTGGTAGTTCAATCTCTCCGCAAAACATGATGGGATTACTCAATCATGCAAAAAGTGGTGGGGGAGAGATGAAAAAAAGAGGGATATGTTGAGAGATGAAAAAAAGAGGGATATGTTGATATTTCAATCCCTCTGCAGAACATGATTTACCCAATCATGTAAAAAAGGTGGTAGGAGAGAGGAATCGACCGATAACTACAAAAAAAGGAAATGAAAATGCAAAAACCCATGAAGCAAAAACAAGTTAAAATGGTACCCTTTGAGATTGAGGGAACTATAGGTCTATCTAATATGAAGAAAGAAATATAAAACATTTTCCTCGTCTTGATCACATGAATTGCTTCAAAGCCTGATTCAGTTTTTTCACAACATCTTTCACACTCATTGAGAACTCCTCCTCAACCTACATAAAGATATTACAATTTAATTTATCTCCTTTTAGTTAAAGTCATATATCAGCTTCAGTTTGTATCAAAGTCTACAACTGGTGATAAAAAATAAAGATATGCATATCTAAGCATACAGCGATGCAAGTCTTAGTTAAACAATTATTACGTCATTGGTCTGGCACAATTTTGTTCAACTTGGCAGCACATTACATGTTTTCTAATATGTCATAATCCATCCAGTTAAGCAATAATGTTGAAGCACATGTAGAAGTAATGAAAGGCAAACTTAGCAAAACTTTTCTTTAATTTTGTACCTGAGCCATAGCAGTGATGTCAATAGATGAGCCGGTAAATGGCATCACGTTTGTGCTGGTAATACTAAGACCGAGCGCCTCTATCTCAGCCAACACCTTCACCAGAGCTCCTTTACGCTTCCCGCAGTGGATTTTAATCAGAACTGTTCGGTCTGACATCTTCGCTTCGATTTCTGGCAAACCTTTAGATATGCTCACCTGGTTGTCGAAATTCTCATCATAAGATGAGTTGTTTTCTGCGTCATCATCTTCATTTGAGCTGAGTTGAGATCTTTTTACTATGACGGCTGATTCAACGGTTTTCTTTGCGGATTGTGCCTCTAGATCTTGCACTTTGTCTTGGAGTTGCTTTAGGTACTTGATTGCATCTCCTAGTACGGATGCCTTGTCCATCTAAACAAAATGAATTGATCCGATCAGATATTTTTAGGTTATCGATTATTATGTTGAGCTCAGTATAACAGAAAGGGTGAATAATTAAAAAAGAAAAGCCCAAACGGGGAATAAATCAATTTGTCTAAGCTAGATATGTTGAAAAACAGGTCCTATTTGACTTTTGTTTTTCTCAACACAAGGTATAAGCTGGCGTTAATCTTTCTTTCATTGTTCGAAATAATTATGTAAGATGCAACGAAAATACATTTGTGCAAAGAAATATGGAAAAATAAAATTATAACAAACCTTTTTTAGGCCAGGAACAATCTTAGATAGGGCAATGAACTTCTGGCTCAATTTCTCTCTCCTCTTTCTCTCTGCCAGTATATGCTCCTGGCTACTCCCGGTATGGTTGCCACCCTTTTTCATTGTTTCTCCTGCGACCATTGCATCATAACTCCTCTTGTTACCACCAACATTTCCTACAATACCAGGCAATGCCATTTCCACCTCCTCTTTGGGCTGCTTCACACCTCCAGTAGCACCCCCGTAAAACCCTGCATGTACGTTGGTTGTAATTGCCGGTGCCCCGAAAGACAAGATTGTCGGTGAAGAAGAGCTTTGTTCGGTGACACCAGAGTCCCAGCTCGATGTCTTCGTGATCTTTTTGGGCCTCTCAGGTACATTTTCTGGTGCACATAGCTTGAAAGTTGCGGTACCGGTGTTGCTCTCAGAAGAGATTGATTGCCGCAATTCATGGTTTTGGTTTTGGCTGAAAGCAACTGCCATCTGTTGCTCCATGAATTGGTCAAAACAATCGCCTTGCCATTGGTGAAAGAAACTAGGTTCTTCCAATTCCTACATTTATTTTCATTAAAAAAATCAGTTGAGGTATAAATCAAAGGAAAGAACTGAAAGGAGAAGATAATTAATCAGTTGAAAGGAATTGAAATAGCATTTGTCCGGTTCTTACAAAATCCGAGAAACATTGCACAGCCATGAGAGCTAATTAATCGGTGTATAACAGATCCCTTTTCCAATGCTAGGGAGATTATACCTGGAAGTATGAGAAAACAGGTAAGGGAAACTTGAGAACTGGATAGTTTGTTTTATACTGAAATTTAAAAGTCATGCCAATAAGTTGATTACAAGTGTTATGTGTGGAATAATTAACGAAGAATTGTTCAATTAAAAGGTCTTGGAGCTAGAGAGGAGAGAGGCGAAAGGAGACCAACCTATAGGAGGAGATGCAAGTCTCTTTCCTTTTCCTTGACACAGAGGAGGGGAGATGGGATTGGGAGATTTTATATATAAAAAAAGCCTCTTTGTGTGCGTTGGTGACTTTGTGTTGTTGATTTGTGTGAACTTTAATTGAGCTGAGAATCAAACTATTGATATGGAGGCGTTCTCTGCTTCTTAGGCTTTATAAAGGAGGCATGGAGTCATGAAGAACAAATTAATTATATTTACTTCCTACTTTCTCGCTCTAAAGCAATAATTAAATAATACTCGGTTTATCTTTCGTTTTTAATTCAATGCTGGTTACTAATGAGTTCATGCTATTCTCAGCCTACCCATCTGAGTTCACAGGACGCATCTATTAAACTGAGACGGATCTCAGTGAGGACATGAGACCACGACCCCTCAAAGATTTTAAAAATTAATATATTCATAAAAAAATTATGATATTTTATTATGATAATTTTTTCATTTCAGTCTCTAACATTTGAGACGCAATGTTTAACGCATATGTTAAATTTCTTTAGCCACTAGTTTTGGGTTAAATCTTTTTCTTCGAACTCACGATCTCCCATTCAGAGAGTGTTGTCTCTGGCCACTAGACCAAAGGCTGGTTCTCAGATTGGAAAGATGAAAGTCAAGCTCTCAAATTTCATAATTGTCCATAAAGACCCCCATCTGAATTTCGAACCCACGACCTCCCACTCGAAGGGTGTTGTCTTTGGCCACCTGACCAAAGACCGGTTCTTTTTCACTGCTATTAAATTATTTAAGACCGGTTCTTTTTCACTGCTATTAAATTATTTTTATTGGATGTATAGTGAGGGATTGATTACTGTTGGCAAGTAATGCCAACATCTCTATATAAAAAAAGGATATACTAATAGTACCCGGACTTCCATCCCCCTATTCTGTCCCCCTCAACTACTTCACTATTTATGATAAGAAACTCACTTCCGCCTCCGCACTTCTCAAAAATGGAAAGAAATATAAAACATACTCGCACACATATTAAATGAGTTGGTGCCTGCACTCCTATGATTTTGAATTCATAATCACACTTCATCCCTTGTAATGTTGATTTACTACTTCTTTATTGATTTTAATAATATAAATACTACCCTTATTAATATAAACATCATCAACATAGATATGAACACCATATAGAGAGTAACTTAACAACATAATTTCCTTGAAAATAAAGTTTGTGGTGATATAAGCACTGATTCAGAAATATAAACAATAACACCTTAGTCATTTGATTCAATCCGGTGGTTATAGTCTATATTTCCGTGTTTATAATTAACACTTAGTAATTCTAAAAAATCTTTATTAATGGTTATGTGTTTATATATCTGATATCAATGTTCATAATTAGCACATTTTTTTATATTTCTAAGGAATCTCTATTGATATTTGTGCGTTTATAACTTTATATATCTAACATCGGTGTTTATAATTAGTAGTTAGATGTTTATCTTTTTAAAAAATCTCTATTGATGTGTGTGTATTTATATATCTGATGTTGATATTCATAATTAGCACTCAAATATTTATCTTTCTAGGAAATCCCTATTCATGCTTGTGTGTTTATTTATCTGATGTCAGTGTTCATAATTAGCACTTAGATTTTTAGTCTTTCTAAGAAATCTTTATTGATGCTTGTGTGTTTATATAATGATGTCAATGTTCATAATTAGTACTCATATATTTATATTTTTAAGGAATCACAATTGATGCTTGTGTATTTAGATATCTGACTTTGGTGTTTATAATTAGCACTCAGATGTTTATATTTCTTAGGAATCATTTTTGATGCTTGTGTGTTTATATATATCTGACATTGATATTCATAATTAAAACTCATGTGCTTATCTTTCTGAGGAATCACCGTTCATGATTGTGTGTTTGTGTATCCGACATCATCATTCATAATTAGCACTCATTTATTTATATTTCTAAGGAATCATCGTTGATGGTTATGTGCTTATATATTTGAAGTCTGTGTTCATAATTAGCACTCGGTTGTTAATATTTCTAAAAAATCATCATTGATGCTAGTGTACTTATATATTCGACGTCGGTGTCCATAATTAGCAATCAGATGTTTATATTTCTAAGGAATCATCATTGATGCTTATGTGTTTATATATCTGATATTGGTGTTCATAATTAGATATATGTGTTTGTTTATATATCTGACGTCGGTGTTCATAATTAACATTATATATCTGATATCAGTGTTCATAATTAGATATCTGTGTGTTTATATATCTGACGTCGGTGTTCATAATTAGCACTCATATATTTATATTTCTAAGAAATCATTATTGATACTTGTGTGTTTATATATCTGACATTAATGTTCATAATTATCACTCAGTTATTTATATTTTTAAGGAATCATCAATATTGATATTTGTGTGTTTATATATATATATATATGATGCCGATGTTCATAATTAGACATTCGTATATTTATATATCTTACGTTGGTGCTAATAATTAGCACTCATATATTTATATTTCTAAGGAATCAGTACTCTTTTGCGGTTGTTTATATATTTTTTAATTCGATGTTTATATTTGTTCCACATTTACTAATTATTTCTAGAGAACTCATGTGTTGATAATTATTTTGTCGGTGTTTATATATTCTACAGTGTACACATTTACTATTACTTTTTGAGAACTTAGTGTTCATAATTCTTTTGCTAGAGTTTAATTTTTTTTAATTTGGTGTTTAAATTTTCTAGACATCTATTAATTTTTGCTTAAGAAACTAAATATTCATAATAATATTCTTTTACGGGTGTTTATATTTTTCAATTCTGTATTTATATATGCTATGTATTTATTACTAATTATTACTACATATTTACTCTTGGGGCAAATCATCAGTGTCTTTCTCTCATGATCATTCATGTGTTTTATATTTGATATTTTTATAACTAAAATTCAAAAGTTTATGGTTGTACATCTAACGGATGTACAAGCGAAAGAGCAACGCGTACTGAACAATTAAAATATATATAAACTTCAAAAGTTCGGGGATAAAGTTTCAAAGTTCAAAAGTTCAGCGACTTACTAAAATTCGGGGACAAAATTCGGAGATGGAGGACCGATGAATTAAAGATTTCCTCTATAAAAAATAGATCCTCCCTTATATATAGAATTGTAGATCAGTATAGCTGGTGATACGATGATATTTTTAAGTAATAAATGCCTACATCAACCAATTAATGAACCCAACTTTCCAATAAGTACTCAAACGACAGTATCTTAATAACATTCAATCAACACAAAGAGCCTCTATAAGATATTATTTAACGAGTGAATGCTAAAAAAATGATTAATGGTTGTCCAGCTAGGTCGACGTGGTGGTCTGAAGAGGGACAACGCTACCACATTGTAAGAAATTCTCCTATGTAATTGGATCATTGGAGAATAGGAAGGAAAACCATCCGAATTTGCCTAACTAATCCAACAATTTCAATACTTGATTAATTGAATTTATATCGGGAACTTAAGTAACAAAGACAATTTTCTCTAACAGCGGTTGAAGATTCAAATTTTAGATGAGATTTTTTTATGAATATTAAAATTTAGTGGCTTCACTCTCATCTTTGCCTTAGGGTTATGAAACCTCTTCAAATAATGAAAGAAACTAAGTTATTTGAAAATAAATTTGGGAATTAACTGAAAGCACAATATTATTTGGCGGTTCCTTTTGTGATTTTGATTATTCACAGAACTTAGCACAATCCTATTCTTCAAATGTGTTTAGAGGGAATATTTATTGTAAAAAGGATTGGATTTGTCCAATGACCCGCAACTCAAAAGTTTGTTCTCTTTTCTTCAAGCAAGAGAAAAATATCCAGATTTTTTTAGTAAATAAAATAATTAAATATATAAAACTAGTAAGATGGCCCCGTTTTTTAGTCTCCATAGCCAGATCCGAGTTTCAAACTCAGGTCCAGCACCCTGGCTCGAGTTTGAAACTCGGGTCCAGGTTATTTTTTTTTAATTTTTTTTCTTTCTGTTTATTTATTTATTATTTTTAATATGTTTTAATAGTTTATTTAGTTTATTTTTTAATTTAGCATTTTTAATAGTTTTAATAAATATATTTTTTAATTTAGCTTATTTAAAATATTTATTTAATTATCTTGTTATGTGTAATTATATAATTAAATTCATTAAGAGACAAATTGAATAGATAAGAACAAGTGTTATTGTATATTATTCACTCATTCAATAACTAATATAAAAAATATAATTATGCATCCAATAATAAAAAAATATTTACTCAGTAATACATACATACATCATGCTCATGTAATAATATGAAAAAATATATAATTTCTATGAAAAAAATTCAAAGAAAGAAATGAAAAAAATAAAAGTTAAAACTTTAAATGCGTTTTCGAGCTTGAAGATGATGTTTTTTTGTCCTGAAAATGATGGTATCAAAACTAGCTGTTAACCTTGTATATCTCGTCATAAGCTTTCTATGGCCGCATAGCACGCCTCAATCGGAGCTTCCTATCAAAAGTTATGGCCGTTTGAAGTTGAGATGGTCGAATTTTGATTTTTATTTCTTCTCTCTCTTCTTTCTTTCTTATTTCTCTCTCAGTCTCTCTCACCTCTCTTTTTATATAAGAAAACAGATGAAAATGATTTGTTAATCCGTGAGATTTTAGTTTTTAAATTTTAATTTTTGGATCGTTGTATTGGGTGTTGTCTAAATTGATTTTTGTTGTAGTGATAATATGGATTAACGTACTCAGTATTAATATTTTTAAAATTATATTTTAATTATTATAACATTATATCTTTTATTATTATTTCAGATAACAAAATGATTAGACAAACATTTAAAAATAAACTAAATCAAAAAATAAATATTTTAAACATAACAAACTAATAAAACATTAAAAAATAAATTTGATCCCTTAATGAATTTAATTATATAATTACACATAATAAGATAATTAAATAAATATTTTAAAATAAGCTGAATTAAAAAAATAAATATTAAAACTTATTAAAAAAACTAAATTAAAAAAATAAACATTTAAATATAATAAATAAACTAAATACACTATTAAAATCTATTAAAAATAATTAATAAACAAACAGAAAAAAAAACTGGACCCGAGTTTCAAACTCGAATGAGAGTGCTAAACCCGAGTTTGAAACTCAGTTCTGGCTATGAAGGCTAAAAAATGAGACCATCTTACCAGTTTCATATATTTAATTATTTTATTTACTATAACAAAAATCTGAAAAATATCCTTTTCTATACTTTATGTAGGTGTTGGATTATATATATATATTGTATTATTACAAGTTCAAAATCATGTGAGTTGGTTTAACTTCATGCATTGTATTGGTTTCTTGCTTGTAGCAGGTGCGGAACCAAAGGTGAGCAAAAGGGGTCAGCGCCCTATGAAATGAAAAT
Source organism: Schoenoplectus tabernaemontani (assembly GCA_037127355.1). Lineage (NCBI taxonomy): Eukaryota > Viridiplantae > Streptophyta > Magnoliopsida > Poales > Cyperaceae > Schoenoplectus > Schoenoplectus tabernaemontani. The sequence goes on from CM073752.1 coordinate 17,693,479, forward strand.
TTATAATTTCATCCTCTATATTTTACATATTTTTTTAAATATAAATAGTTTCTGGTCATTTTGTAAAAGTGGAATTTGTGATTTGACATTCCCTCTTTTGAATTTCTGATTCCACCAAAACCAACAAAGACAAGAAGAAACATCTTCTGATGTTAGAGTTTAAATTACGGATGTTTGTAGATTAGGCTTCTAATTATTGCTCTCGTCTCTTGTCTCTTATTTTCTTATTTTTTATTTTTTTTACTTCTTTCTATTATGTTTCAGGTTTCTGATTTCTCTATTTGCTTTCTTTATATTATCCTTATTACTCATAAGGACATTTCACAGTTTTTTTTCCATGATTCTGCTCGTCAGAATCAAACTTTGTAAATTATCATATTAAGATAAAGGGCTATGACCCTTTTGCCCTAAAGAAACCTCTCAAGAACTCGGCGCTGGTGTTTTCATAATCGAGGGTCCAACACCTCCACTCTGATTTCTAATTCGAAACTTTTCTCAAAAATTGAAAAATTGAATAGACTAAAAAGTAAACAATCTGACTGAAAATAAAAGCACGATGCATGGAGAGCTTTGGCCATGATCTGCGAGTTTTGCTTCACTGTTTTAGTTTGCAAATTAATTTCATCTAATGTCAATCCAAATTCTTTGGAAATAATTCAAACATCCGAAGAAACTAACCAATTAATTACACGCTTCTGAAATGCAATAATGTTTAATATAAATGAACTAATCCAAAAACAAATATTTTATCATAAATAAGTAAGGTTTGATTAGGGCAAAGGCAAGGGGCTGGAGGATCTACCTCTCCAATCCCACCAAAAAATATTCAGAATTAAAATTTATTATGTATTTATATTTCATGTGTTGCTTTCAATTTATCAATCTTAATATTTTTACAATTGTAAACCCACATGTTGATCACCATGCTATAGTCTTGCTTCTTCACTGGTCACAATATGATATATAATAGTTCAAAATATTGACATTTGATTAAAAAGGTACAATTTAAACAAGACTACATTTTGAAAATGTGTTGTTTCTCATCGCGGGCAACATGGTCTATATATCTCATTAATTATCTATAGTAAGTGTTACATTATTTATAAATAGTAAAGGTGTTAGATGTTTATATGAACTTCATTTTTTTCGGAAAATTAATGTCAAGTTCAAGTAGTAAATTTAGGCTACAATTCAAGCTATTTATTTATGCAATGTGAGGTTCGGTTTGGACATAAAAGTAATGTGATGTGGTTAAATGATAAGTTCATGAAGACGTAAGTCACGACTTAGCCGTTTAAGACAAATATTTTAATTCAAATTTCTTCAAATCATAGAAGATTGCACTTAAAGGAAATTCTCTACAGTTTCTTTCGAAAAATGATTTTTTTAGATGAAATATGATCAAATCTTTTGGTTTATTTTTTTTTTACCAAAGTACTTCAATTAAAACATCGAATTTACATATCTCAAAAAATGATTATTTTTTTCGATATAAAAAACATTGGTTTTAAGCTATTTAAATTTAAACGTATATAAAATTTGACATTGATGGCGAATTCTTGTTTGGATCATTTTACTAGCAAAAATGCCTATATATATATATATATATATATGAAGTTTATAAAAAGGTGTGCCAAAGTGCAAAACCTGGATATGTAATAAATAAAAAATATATAGAAAAGGACCAGATTGAAATGTAGATTTGAGTCAGGCTGGTAGTTGGTTGCTGCTGTTGTCCGTTTTAAGGCACATGGCAATTGGGCATTTGGTTTGCAACTCTCATTAGATTTATCTAAAAACAGCTCTAATTATTTGTATAGAAAATTCGCCATTAATGGTCGTTGAATTTGTTCATAGAAGCCTCTAGTTCAAGTTTCTTTGTAATCATCGAAAATAATCTATCCTGAAATCTTAATAAACTGACAAAAAAAACTGGTTGAGAAAAAAAGGATTCCAGATTTAAATCGCCAGATGGGACTTCCATTCTTCCATACACTTTTGAGGCATATGAAATTATGTAATTATTTTAGGCATATTGTATGTTATACGCTATATATCCAATAGTCATAGGGGAGGGATCATCGACAATTTTGAATGAATTTTTAAAGAAATTAAAAATATTAAAATAGAAAAAATATATAGATACATTTTTAAACTTATAAATTGATAGTGTTTTAAATTTTATATAATTTCATTATCATTTAATAGTCCATCAATGACCGTTAAATTAAAATTATTAAAAATTAAATAAAATTTTGATGGTTTTTGATAGATTATAAAATAATAATTAAATTATATAAAATTTGAAACACTATCAATTTATAAGTAAAATAATATATCTACAAAAAAATTTATTTTAAGATTTTTTAAATTTATTTAAAAATCCATTATCAATATTGTCGAAATAACCCATTGTCAAGGATCCATCCTCTTAATTATATTACTTATAGTTTAAAATTTAGTTCTATTAGTTTCAGTTTGACAGCCGTAAGAATTTGCATTATATCCATAGTCCATACTAAACTTTAATTAAATATGATCATGAAGGGGCAAAAGGAGGTGAATGTCCTACTGTGCCATGAAAAATATTTTTATTGGTTAAAACAAGGTATATATTGACAACTATAACAACCAACAAAATTATTATTAAAATTGGAAAAAACAAATGACACATATATTTTTTTAATTTATAAATATTTTTACATTAGGTGTAGATAAAAAAATATTCTTCGTACAACCTGAAAATTGACTGATAAATTCATTAGATGTTGATAACAAATTAAACCATTAATTTTCCTATTTCCTTAATTAATGGTCAAAAAAATATTAAATGACATCAATTTCGTTATATACAATCTATCTCAACTATGAAGTATATATTTGTAATTTTATTCTTTTGATAACCATTTAATCATTTTGTTGTTGTTAGTGGCGGAGCTGCATGCACAAATGTGGGTGCAAATAATATCACTAAATTTTATAAATTTATCTTATAAATATATTTAATTCAATTAATATTTTTTAAAATTAATATATAATATATATAACAACACCACTTAATTTTTTTCCTCCCTCCGCCGCTCGTTATTGTTGTTGTCAAATAAAGGGCTACTCAAAAAATAATTTACCATTTGAGGTGTCGCTCTTTTCTTTTATCTTTTAAGGCAAATAAATAAATGTTTACTTTATTTTTTTAGTAAATAAATTCGATTACAAAAATTTGAACTTTTACATTTTGAAAAAACCACTCAAGCCTTTGATCTCTAAAGCAAGCCTTATTGAATCGTTCGATGTGAAACTTGTCTTTTCTTTTCTTTCACGCTCTGTTGCAAAGTTGTATTTGTTGCATCCTGCTGGTTTATTATTTTATTTTTGTACATTGTGTCTCTACTCTCTCCTACCTGAATTCATCAATATTATCGAAAAAAATCTAAATCATGGAGTCCTTGATAGTAATTGGAGAACAAATAAATATAATCTTTTAAGGGGATGAATCCGTTCTATTCCCCACAATGCGTTTTTTTTCTCAAAAATCATTTATTTATTTATTTATTTATTTTGTTTATCTTCTTTGTCAGTACGTCCGAAGGCAAGTATATTTTTTGCAAGTTTCTTTTTTTTGTCTCATCAAATGCATGATAAATAGACTTTATGCATGAACAACATGCTGGCAGGACTTGCTGCGCACATAATTTTTTTTTTCAAAGTATCGAAATCATGATACTTGGAGATTTTTTTTTTGATAAAATGGTACTTGGAGAATTATAAACTGCCTTCCTGGATAAGAGAACTAATTTTGATTGAAAATTTTCATGTAAATCATAATCAGTGACTGATTTATCAAATCTCCTAATTAAATCCTAATGCTAACGCTTGGATCGGATCTTTGTGCATGTGAAAATATTATTCCAATATTGCTTATTTTTTTCTGCTTCTTGTGCGGCGAATAGCAGATATCACATCTCAAAAGAACACTGGATCATTAAAAAATGATAAAAAAAAAATAACAACAAATCAGTCAAAAACATGCATAACAGTGTTTTATAATGTATGTGCTTGGCCAAAATAAAATCAATCCCAAATAACAACACACAATGAAACAAATATAAATTAAACCGCCACAAGGAATCAAATAATAAACCCTTTAATAATTGTAATGGACCACAAAAGTACATAAAGATTCTCTGCTTGTGAATTTGGTTGTTTAATTACAAGGGTATTTAAACTGACTTGACCCAAGTGACCCGCCTAATCATATATTACAAATTAGTACCATTTTGTGTATCACGTTGCAAAGTATTATTTGTGCAGTGACCTCAAAAGCAAAAGGCCGCATAATCTCTTCTAGAAACTCAATTAGGCACAAGGATAATGAGGTCGACAATAAAATATATTTATTTCTCAAAACCTCCAATAATCCAGGTAATGATGCAAACAAAGTAATTAAATCAGTAATAGTTTAGAGTTGGATCCAATCGATATGTTCACATTCCTCTCTTGACTTGGTAGTTGAGAATGATGTTTGACCCCATCACATTGGCGTGTTACACATTTTTTTCTACAGTTCCTCATAAGTTACAAACCCTGTTTTGGATTTTGTGTTTTGGGTTTTCTAGTGTGGACCCGATAAGAATGTTAACATTGGAAGAGCGATTATGATAAAAAAAACAAAAAATGAAAAAAAAAACATGTGTTATTGGATTTTGAAACGTGGATTGTCAGAGCTAAATTGTTAAAGTATAACACTTTATGACTGCAAGCTATGTTTTATAGTAAAGATGCATTATTGGAACTTCTATTGAACATATCGTTTGTGGAATCATACTGAAGTATTATGAGAAATTAAAATATGTCATTATTTTGATTTTAAATCTTGATGTCCAGAACAATTTGAATAGATTGCATGATATTTTTTTCCTACAAAAGTTGTGTATAATTAGGCTATTTCTATAAGAAGAAAAAATTGCTATTAGATGGAATTGTCTTAATTTTCTTTCAACAATATTACAATATCTAGATAATATTGAATAGTTTGAATCGGTTATTCTTATTCTCAAAATCAAGATTTGAAGCCGAAACACAGCCATATTTTAATTTCAATAGACACCTTAACACAACTCTATTTCTGGTATTTGAAAGATTTTACAAACATTTGCTTGTAATTGAGATAACCAATTATAAACATGCTCCCTATATCAGTACCTACAATTAATATGTCAAGTCTAGAGCAGAGTACAAATATCAAAATTGAATCTTTCCTTCTGTTTTTTTTCTTTCCTATTTTTTTTTTTTTTGGAAGTGTTCTTATATACATGTTCTTTTCAACCTGAGGCAGGTAAACTTCGTCCGGGGACGGAAGAACACAGGTTTATTTTTTATTACTAATATATATATACATATTTTTGGGGGTCATGGCCCCTATGATTTTGCTAAAGTAAACTTCTGTATTTGACCCGCGTTGATTGACATTAAATAAATTTTATCCTGTATAGGATGAAATTTCTGGATGATCAAAATAATTTCTTTTGAGTTTTGCATATCAAAATCAATATATCCAGGTAATTGGATCACTCATGAGTTATTAATATCACACTATTAATTATTTATCTATATCTATACTATTATATAAAGCAGCTAAGAATTGAATAGTCTAATTTTTATCATGATATTTTTTTATTATAATCACGTCCATTGATCCTCTCTTTCTCTCAATTTCTTTCTCATATGTACTATTATTTTTATTTATGCACATGATTTACAAATTAGAATACTCAATATCTTTCTATTTATGTTATGATATAAAAATTTGATTTAAGGTTTAAGGTATGCGCTATGATTAGCATTTTTTTACATGTTTGATAAGAAACTAATGGTGATAATATAAGCTAAAATAATTCACTTTTCATACCATAAATACCATGAATCATTAACTCATATTGTGCAGAAAATTCCATCCAAGATTAAATCTGATTTTTATTATAGATTTTCTCTACAATTTGATGAATTCATAATTTAATATTAGATCAATTTGATTTTTTTTTATTTTCTAATATTTTTATGTTTAAATAAAAAAATCCGCTGCAACGCGCATGTATATTGCTAGTATTACAAAATCAGTCCTTCCCATAATCCATAAAATTTAGAAATTTTAATACCTGTACGAACTTATCGTTAAAATAGAAGTTCCATTTAGAATACATCGAGAAAGAGAGGACACATGACTAGAAATGAAAAATTCTCTTTCGGTTTTCCTTTAAAAAAGCGACAATGTATGAGCAATGTACAACGGATTGGGTGAATATTTTTATCAAAAAATTTATCCCTTCCGGTTATATCGGGTTCAAAAAATTCTTTAGTTGATCAACCTGTAACTCAATCTGTCCTATATAATATTTTACATATGAACTTATGAATTATATGGTTAAACAGTATGACATTTCAATTAAATAATCTATTATATATTTTTATTACTTTTGTTAATATAAAACAATATATTAATGTTGTTATAAAATTAAAGGATGAAAATTTGAAAAATATGAATTAGATAAAGATAATTCAACATTATGCATGAATAATGAATTAAAAATTAAAAATTTATTACATCTCATAAAAAGAATATAACTAATAATTAATATTGAAAACAATGATATATAACATTCATAATATAAAAAATATAACAAAAATGTATAGTAATAATTAAAATAAGTAAAATTTCAACTCTTAAATGATTATTTGATGATTGACTAAATTTTTCAAAAAATAATTGCATTAGAAGTAATTACAACCGTTCATCTCCATCAATAATAGTAAAATTCAAGTTGATTATGATCCATGGCAGAATTAGCCAAAATATAATTATATATGGCCAAATCCGATTAAGAAAAGCTCACCCATTACCCAATCCAATATAATGGATTATCAGAATCACAATTTGCACCCAATCACAATTAGTTAACGAGCCATGTTAATTTCTTCTCTGTTTGGACTTTGGACACAAAGACTATCAATTCCACCAATTTCGGAAAGAAACGAAGAACTCTTATCATATGTGTTACAAATTTAAATTAATCAGTTAAAGTTCGTGTCGGTTTACGGCCGAATGATGACCGAATCATAGGATGAAAAAAAGAGTATTTTCATAATCAATATTTTGTCTATAATGGATGTTGTTTTCATCACCTTTAATTTTGAATTTGTTAGTGATATTTAAAGATGATAAGCAATTAGGTGTGAAATTGAATGGAGCTTTATAGTCTGTTGGTGCCTCTATCCAGCATTTGAGAATTGGGGCATTAAATTTAAATGAAAGAGACAGACGCATTTCCACAAATCTTCTCTCGCGCATATTTTTATTTATTTATTTAGCAACTATCTCCAACTCTCTCAAATTATATTTCTATATGTTTGGATCTTGCACAGAATAATATAAGAATAATAGTCTATTTGATAACGAGTTTTTCTTTCAAAATTAGCCGGAAGAGTTTTTTTTTTCCGAAAGAAATTTCTACTACTTGATTCCACAATTCTGAAAAAGTGTTTGGTAACACCACTTTGAAAGAATGAAAGAATAATTTTGAACTAGATTCTCCTTATAATTTTGAGAAATAATAATGATCATAATACCCTTTCTTAATAAGTGCATCATAAATAATAGTACGTAAAAAGAAAAAAAAAATCAAACAACCACAATAAAACTTTTATAACATATTTTAATTGAGCAAAAATAATTAAAATTGAACAATATAGAACTTCCAAAGCAGAAAATAAATAAAATTAATTGAGCAAAAATACATCTCGTCCTCAAATCTGTTTTGTGATATGGAAGGAAAGGTGCAGCAGAATTTTCAGAGAGAAACAATGTACAGAACATCAGCTTAGTATGGAGATTAAACAACAATACAGAGAGTGGTTCTGCATAGTATAACAAAGGCAGAGGAAATCTGAAAATAATAATTTTGACAAAAAAAAAAAAAAAGAAGCATCAGGGATAAGAGATAAGAGGACTCCATAATTTTGTCAAGAGCCAAGACTTCAACAAATCTAGGTGGTGAGAGTGAAGAAATTAAATGGCACTCCCTGATACATAAAAGAAGCCCATCGATTTTTTTTTTTTTAGAATTTTAGAATATTAGAATATTATTATAATTTATAAGAAATAACACCGCTGGTGTTATATCTATATATATATAAAAAAATTTGGGGACTTTGATCCTCATCTTTTTCATCAAAAAAAACATCTCGTCCTCAAATCTAAATCTTATTAACTATTTTTGACATCAATCAAACAAAATAATTCACCTGTATCCTATAGAAAGGAACGAGAAACAGGGGTCACCATATTTTTTTTCAGAAAAAAAAAATAAAAAGTTTGAAGCTCTTATAGTTTTACCTTAGAACTTTAGATGACAAATAGCGATAGATACTGGAAAACAAAATGGAGCTCTACTACTACCAAAGGAAATCATGCCCGATCCAATAGAAGAGTCATAAGAGAAATTGCACTTGAATTAACTAATTATTGTCAAAACTGAGTTATCGGTGTCTATCCATTCCCTCTTTTTGGGAAATTTGTGGAATGATGAAAACTAAGGGGAGCGAAAAAAGAAGAAGAGATAATGATGAGGGTAATTTTGCCATAAATAATTATGATTTTTGGGCTTTCTTAAACTTCTCTTCCGGCTAGAAAAAAAAACTTCTCATTCTGGTTCTTACATCTAATTCTGACTTAGTTTGGGATTTTTCTTCAGAACAATCCCTCTTTCAATTAATTACGGAAGAAAACGACGTTATGAATTGAAAATAGTAAATAAAAATAGTGATTTTTAAGTTAACGTATGTATAATAACAAAATGAAGTTATTTCGAATGATAAAAATATTATTTTTATTGTATATCTGAAATGACAATGAATAATTGAAAAAATAATGATTATTTCATCTCTCATTCTCATTCGAATAGTAAAATAATATTTTTCTCTTTGAAATAACATGTTTTTAAGTACGTCATTTCTATTTTTATTCTAAAAATAATAGCTTGTTGCTATTCCCATTGTATCCAAACACAGACGTAACGTATCAAGCTCGGATTCGGTCGAAGATATATAAAATAGAATTTACAATGAAATATAAAAAGATAGCTTTTGTATACGTTCATGTGTATTAGTGTGTGTGTGTATATATATCGAAAAAAAAAGAATTCGGTGTTTTCGATTCACAAAAGGCATTAAAAATTGTGCGCGCTAAAGGACCCAGGCGACTAAAAAGAAAAAAAAAATCAAATCATTTTATTTATGACTTGGGCTATTGAAATCCATTTTGTGTGTGAATCTTCCGTTTTTAATTTTGCGCTAAAACGTTTAAAGTTTTTAAAGAAAAAAATGTGTATTATTTATTTTATCGCAATCAGTTTCATTTTTTTTTTTCAATTTTTTGTTACCCTTCGCTATGAAGTTTTTTTTATTCATTACTAATTTCAGAACTAACATTTTTTAGATTACTTGAACACTTGTGATCACGGGTAGAATAAATATTTTATTTCACTGAGTTCATCACATATATTTTACATGTTTGCCTCAAGTGAAATTAAATTTATAATTTTGAAATGAGCTGAAATTGAACTACAATTGACCAATAGATCATCTTTAAAATTATTATATTATACACTAAGGCTATGTGACCAAAAAATTATGTCAATTACTCAGAAATGACTCTAAAAGTTTAGCGTATAACTAAGACTATAAATGAACATATAAAATTTGAGTGGGTCCTATAACCCCATTGAGTTGGGTGTAGCTCCTTTACTTCCTTGTGATGTGTTTTAAATTTTTTAACATATTCAAATTACTTAAATGATTGACTGAACACCGGTTCATGTTAAGTTAAAAAAATGCTAGCAACTAAGAACGACTGTAATACTAGTTGTGCTCATTTACTAGCACTCTGTCTCTTTTCTAATGTTTTAAAATATGAAATTCAAAACTATATATCTGAACAATCAGACGGAATTAAAGGGGACCCAGTGGGGTCACAATTAGGGTGTAAACAAATTGGATACGGACAGATAATGATTTTATTATATTCGCATCCATTATAATTTTTCGGATATGAATACGGATCAGATATTTGATGGATATCCGAATATGGATCAGATATCTGATGAATATAAATATGAATATAAATATATTTCAGATATTAAATAAAAATATTATATGTATCATTGGAAAATAATTGTACACTATTTTTGATAGAATCATTAATTATAAAAATTAAATATTAATTATAAAAATTAAATACTAATTATTATTATATTAATAGTTAAAATATATCAAGGAATTATAAAAAATATTATATCGGATACCTTCGGATAGTGTCGGATATTCAAAATATAAAATAAATTAGATTTATAATATACACTAAAAATTTAATTAAAAAATATATAATAAAAATATTTTGGATACTTATTCGAAAATTTCGGATCGAATACCTTTGAATAGTGTCAAATATTGATGAATAATAGGTAAACGGTCTAATACTGATTGGTAATAGCTAAACCGTATCTTTATCCATAAATTTTTTTTAATACAGATACATATACGGATTGAATAATTTTCACTATTTTTCGGATCGGATCATGGATAAAATTGAATGTTATCTGATCCGTTAACACTCCTAAGTCACATTACCCCACTCAAATTTTGATAATCTTAGTTAATTTTGATTATATATTAAATTTTTAGAGTCATTTCTAAGTAATTGAAGAATAAGGACCCCACTGAGATGTATAATAATTTTAAATAGAAAATCATTGGTCTATTTTATTCTCTCTAATTTTAATTTTAATTTTTAGTTAAAAAATATAATGACCTCACTAAAATGAAATCTTAATTTCGCCACCGTGAACAACCAAATCTAATTCTATCCCTACTCCTAAAAAGAGATTGAAAAAAATATTCAAAACATCTATTATCCTAGAAATGAACATCAATCATTGATTATTAGTATTTTGTCCGTGCGTTACTACGGTGATATCTTTCAGAAATATAAAAATTCATATCTTCATGTGAAAAATAAAAATAATTTAGTAATTAATGTAAATTTCAATCATCAATACATAATTAATGCAAAATAAATATAAATTGAGAAGAAAGTTAACATTCAACGTTTAAAAAAAGTTAAAATTCATAATTGATGGCAATCTAAGAAAAAATATAAAATAAAATAGAGCAATTGTACTTCTAAATTATGCAGTATTTCATGTAACAAATAAAATTAAGAGAAAATTCTAACTTCAACACAAATGATCATAGAAATAGTAATATTATTTGATGAATAATTCAATCCGATGAATGATATTATCTCTAAAAATTTAATAAAAAATTTAAACCGTTACAGAATCAGAATATATACGTACTTAATAAGAAGCAGAGATAGATATATCTTTATTTAACATCACAAACCATTCAACAATTCACTTCGGTAAATATCAGCCCCGTTTAGGCCTATTGCGACACCGCCCTCTTCTCTCATCTTTTCAACCCTCAAAAGCGGCGGAGCAAAGATTTGAATATGGAGGGGGGGGGGGGAAGCGAATTGATGAAAATATTGAAGGATTGAAACATATTAGATGATAATCGATCATTTATATATAAATATAATTAATTTTCATAATATTTATATACATTTATATAAATCAGGAGGGATCAGGGGCATTTACATAAATCATAGGAGACATATACTAGCCCCCTCTTTCCACCGCTGCACCTCAATACGATCTTTTTTCTCTTCATGCACACCGCACACACCACCTTTCTTCTAACAATAAATATTCATATTGAATCTTCTTATCTAATTTTTAAACTGCGATTTTCTATACGGAAAGTATTGTCTTCACTATTAGATCAAAAGTATTGTGTTAAATTTCTTTATTCATTTTATGAATTGTTGAAAAATTAATATCATTTATATAGGGCATGACAAATTCAAAATCTAATTAAGAGATAGCTTATACATTTTTATCTAAAATAAATGGATTAATTAATTTACATAGATAGTGGACACATCATTCAAAAGATGAATAACATTTCAAGTTTCTCACTAGAATTTTGTATTTAGATGTTCTAATGTGAAAGAGACGTCACGATCTCAACACAAATTCAGTAGCAAAATAATCAAGCAAGTTCATTAATTGTATGTTGTTTTTTGTATTTTTTTTCCTGTGAGATTGGTAATATGATGGGGAAAAAAGGTCTTACCAAACAGTCTTTTTTTTTCATTACATGTAAACTGATTAAACAAGACTATTCCAAAATAAAACTCCTAATATTTAAGTTTATAAATTGCATAAGACGCCTAGTAATTTTTTTTCGCACAGTTTTTAATTTCCGAAAACAAACATTTTCCGTTTTTTTTTTTGTCATAGTCAATGGTCTCTCTTTCTAAAATGAAGATTTTGGAACTAATTAAGATTGTACGTTTCAGAAAATAACTCGGTGAATTAATAAAATATTTAAGAATTAAAGTTCCTTTTGCTTCTAACACTAATTTAAATGGATATTTCATTTTCAGAAGCAAAACAACATCATAAATGAAAGAATAAAGACGCATCTATGATTTCTCTGAATGAAATAAGATAAATATATCCTCACAGTACTAGTACACCACAACTGGATCTATAAAAAACGCTCAAAATTTAATGCGAGCTCGTAGTTGAGATTCTTTGCATCAAAATAATCAAAACTGAAGGAAGATATGTGAACCAAGTGATTCCATGTTTGTGAGTGGACCACCACATCTGATAGAGATTTTTTCCTCTCTTTTTTTTCTCTCGTTCGGTTGATAAAGATTTTTCGCTTTGATCGCAAAATTATTGTTACTTTTCAAATATATTCTATTCATTTCTAGTTGCGTAAAGAAATTAAGCCCAAACGACTGTATACAACTATACATGATTATTGTTGTTATGGGCGTAGTACCTTGGTTTCGCATAGGTCGACGTGGCCTCACGTGGGGACCAATACTTTTGAATATATAATATATTGGATACTAGAGTGATTAGTGATATTTAGACATCTGCTCAGAAAAAAAGAGTGGGGATCCATTGATAATTTGTTATTTTGACATGACAATGGATCTCTAAATAAATATAAAAAAATTTTAAAAATGGAAAAAAAATTATAGATGTGTTTTTCTACTTTTAGATTGATTATCATTCAAATTTCATGAAATTTCATTATCGTTTGATAGTCCATCATAGACCATCAAATTTTCATATAATTTATAACGGTTCCAATTTAACGGTCTTTAATGGACTATCAAATGATAATGAAAATTGCATGAAATTTGAATGATCATCAATCTAAAGATAGAAGAATAAAGTTATAATTTTTTTTTCTATTTTTAAGATTTTTTTATATTTATTTAAAGTTCATTATCAAAGTTATCAAAATAAATCATCCTGTCAACCGATCCCTTCTAAAAAAATACTGTGAAAATGTTGATCAAGATTCCTTTCTGGCTTTCTGCTCATGTCCATGCACTGTGAAAATATCAACAAATATACTCCTGTTCCCGGACGATTATTTTAATTATATTTCCGTATTAAATTTTTTAATTGAATAATTTTATGACCATAAATTAGTAAATAATCAAATCCTGTTATTTTTATACAAGTAAAATTTTCTTTACCATTTATCTCTTGCAAAATTGCTAGCTACTAATGATATCCAAGGAAAGCAGAGAAAGAAAGATAGTTTCAAGTACATGTATTTAAAAATTACAGAAAGTTTGAAATTATCTTCAGAGTCATATTATTTGATTTTCTCATCCATTTTTAAATAAGAGAATTACAGAAAATTTTAAATGTTTTCAGATTCATATTAAGATTTTTCTCCGTCTTATACTTGTAAATAAAAATTTATTGAAGTTGAGGGGTACTGATGCAAAAATTGTTGCCTTCTTTCCAGGAGAGAAGATCAGAGATGCCAGAGATCTTGGAGATCACTTACGGATTGATTAGACAGCTCATTATTAATTTAATTATGGGGGTTTCACGTGGGACACCTCGTTAAGCTCCTTTCAAGCATTCTCTAATCAAGAACTAAACCATTTGTCTTTATGTAATTTATAAATTGATGTTAATCATAGTCCAATTTGACAACATTTTACACCATCTTTCTACCATCCAATCAACCATCCAATTTGCAATTATAAATTACGCCGCACAAGCGTATGATTTGTATATGTGTAGTCAACAAATTGACATTTCAAAATCACCTACACGTACATGAAAATTACCGAAGAGATCCGATCTCTTTTATTATTTCATCAATAACAAAAAAAATAATTATTCTTTGAAGTATTTTCCTTTCCGATTACCATGGAAAAAGAGTTGCTTGTTTTATCTTATTCCGGTGTCGGGTATTCTTTTTTTTTTCCTTTCCATATTTTCCGTGCAAAAATACTATGTATATATATAATTCTAGTAGCATTAAAACGGAATAGTTATTAGTATAATAAATGTTAGAATAATATTATTATCAATATTTTATAAGAATCATTTCATTCCAGATCTTAATGTATGTCGTATGAGATAATAATTGACATCATAACAAAATTCTGAAATAATAACTATATTATAGATAGATCAGCGAGGCCATGATACATTGCAATATATAAAGGGGGTCAGTGTATTGTATGTACTCAAAATCTCAATAACGGAAGTCCAAAATGTTGATCCAAATTGCTCAACACAATTAACATATTAAAATCTAATGGAATATCAAATTTCATTATTTTTAAAGTTTTCTTACCATTTTTCAGTTTTTTGGAAGTTGATTCTATAATAATAATAAAATAATTCTATCTTCAACTCAAATAAAATTATCTTTCAATAATATAAGAAAATAATAACCAAACTTCAAAAATAATAAAATTTAGATCTCCTGTTTTCAAGATTTTAGTCCAATATACCGGCTCCTTTAATATTATTTTTTCAACGTATTTTTGAATTATCTTCAGATTTTTTTTTGAACCGTACAGACAAGACATTTTCAAGGGAAACAATAAGAGTGATATTAAACACAATAACGTATTTACAAACTTATTTTTATCTTACAATGAGAGTGATATTTTAATAAATCATATGTATAATAAAGCAACATATTTATGTCTAAATTACAAATAATGGACAAAGAAAATAAATCGCTTAATACTAAATCGTCTGACCTTTTCAAGGGAAACAAATTCGTGCTAGGTGCTTAGTTCAACGGAAATAATGACGCCACTTTATCTCCAGCTAATAAATATCTGTAGATATTCTCTTGATAAAGTACTTATTGGTTGTGCAGCGTGTCATTAGACTGGAGACTGCGGTACTGTAAAACTGGAGGTATTGTACGGAATGGAGGATTGGAGGAATCGTGCCAAGTAGACATGGTAGACCAAGAGGATTGGTTTTTTATTATTTATTCTAGTACTGTCTTTTTAATATTCAAATTAAATTAGTAGTTAGTACTACAATTATTGTGGGCGGATGTGATACCATTTGGCTTATTTATTGGCAATATATAATTATATCTGGCCTATTGGTAAGTGGTAACCAAAAAACCCCTGGAAAGGTGCACGGATTTTTTACTTTTTAACAAGTGGACCTGGCCACATGGGAAGCTGGCCACTGGACGACACAAGTTTTTTCAGCTGAAAACGGGTTTCGGAGTGCAAAATATGAAAATTGGATCCGACATTTTCGGTACCGTCGAAAAACGAATTCAGAAGTGTAAAACATGAAAAATAGACCCGACGTACTCGATATCGCCGAAAATGAATTTGGAAGCGAAAAACATGAAAATTAGACTCGGCGCACTTAGTAATGCCGAAAACGGCCCAGTTCTCTAACTCTCTGATCAAAATGAATTCGCGAAGGGTAAAATACAAAAAAAAATGAAATTTCTCTTTCGTTTGTGATCGGAAGAGGAAAGACGACGAAGGCGATTTCAGTCGCTACAATTTCTTCTCCTCCAAATCACGTTTGGAAATCACACTTCAAACATTGTCATTTATACGGATGAGAATGGAAGCCGAATTTGTCCCTCATCATCTCTCTTCTCTACGAAGGCGAGATTACTCAATTGATGACTTTTGCTTAGATAAATTCTTCTGATAGGTACAAAAATTAATTCTCTTCTTCATCACAAACAATTTCATATAATTATTTTTATTTTGCTCTACTATTTATCTTCTCCACTGTAAATCTTAGATCATGATAATTTGATAATTAGATAGAACTTTATGATTATCTTCAAACTCTCAAAATGAATTCTAAATAAATTAGATTTTATTTTGTTCATAAAATCTCAATTCATGTCATTTTCATTGAAATAAACTCAATTTTTTTTCACTTTGTTTTGATCAGGGTGTAACGGCTCATAGTGCCACTGCCACATGCCGTATTGAAAATCATATATATATTTTTTAAATTCCGTGCCTTGCGAGGGGACCTATCTGACAACCAGTTTTTATTATTAAATTAATATTAATAAAAATAAGAGTGAAAACCGTAAAATTTTAAATATATAAATGGCGGTAGCCACGCACGTTGTCGATGCTGCGAAACGCGCAACTTGCATGCTAGCGTGCGTGTTTTCAAAACCCCGCGCAGCGCCTCCATCTCACTTGCGCGTTTTGTATATATAAAAAGTAAACGCGTCACTGCCAGTGATGTATTTCGTAAAAATAATAAAACGCGGTACTTTCTCACTCTTATTTTTAATAATATTAATTTAATAAAACTTATTATTACTAAAAACTGTCTGACAGCTTACAAAGAAAGTTGGGCCTCCTGCCATCTTGAATCTTGAAACCTTGAAACCGTGCAGTTGATGCACATGCAGAAAATTTAGGGTGGGGATCACCTGTACATTCTGTAAATCAAATCTCCGTCGTACGTGTGGGGGCTTACTGAAGTGATGATATTTTCAGTATGTGCTATGGAGATCAGGATTCGCTATCATATTTTTTATCGTAGTAAAAATATAATATAATACAATGACCATTTGGATTAATTTAAACGGTTTATATTAGATTTATGAGGTGTTTATTATTAATGAGTACAACACACTATTACTCACTATTAGTATTAAATGACATCGCTGTCATACTTTCTTATGCAAAAGAAGCTGGATCCGAAATAATAATTCGGGTCTAACTATTAACTATGTAGGTAAAAAAAGTGATAAATTCAAACTTCGCTTTTTATATATATATGAGTAAAGATATCGTGAGTTTAATTCAAAAAGTACATTAAATCATCTTCAAATTTTAATTTATCATTTTCATTATATTCTTTATATGAAAATCTTATGGGATGTAAAAATTTGAAGTGTTTTGAGTTTTTAAGTTACCATTTTTATTTTTTTTAAAATGATATTCAAATATTAAATATATTATTATTATTTTTAGAGCTGATTTTCAAAAATTAAAAATCATGACTTAAAAAGCTCAAAACACTTCAAATTTTTGCATCATACAAGATTTTCATATAAAGAATTTAATGAGCATGATAAATTAAAATTTAAAAATGATTTGATATATTTTTTGAGTTAATCTCACGGAAGACCTCCGTAAGCTTAAGCTCACAATATCTTTACTATATATATATATATATATATAGTAAAACTCAAAACACTCCAAAATTAAAAAATTAAAAACGGTGACTTAAAAAGTTCAAAACACTCCAAAATTTTGCACCCCACTAAATTTTCATATAAAGAATTTAATGAGAATGATAAATTAAAATTTAGAGATGATTTGATATACTTTTTGAGTTAAGCTCACGGAAGACCTTTTTCCGTGAGCTTAAGCTCATGGTAACTTTACTCTCTCTTTCTCTCTCTCTCTCTTTCTCTCTCTCTCTATATATATATTTATTTATTTATTTAAATATGTAGTTTATGTTGGGTAAATTAGATTTATAATTTGAACTTTGATTTTGTGAGATTTTTTTGGCCGAAGTAAAATGTCTGTTTGCTTCGCAAAATACCGTAAGATCTCCCTATATATATATATATATACACACATATGGATCTAACTAGACGAGGTAATCATTCAAGCAGAACAAGTTGCTTTAAAATGCTTATAAGTGCACATATTTTGATCAGTTGATAAAAAATAATTTTTTGACTACGGAAAGAAGAGAAATATTGTTTGTCATGCCAAAAGTTTAAGAAATTCTTAACTGTTTAAATTGTTCATCTCGTAAATCTAAAATATATCATTATGATTGTTCTGTCTATAGTTCAAATATGACGACTATTATGAATTCGACAGTTACTGTACTGCATTCCAAGTTTATGAGGATCTCTAATGAATTCACCCAAGACACGAATTTAATGCTTGACCACATATATTTATAAGTTCACGTCAATTTTTATTGTGTGAATGATCTGAAGTATACAAATAACAGAGTGAATGAAGTTTAAAGATTGTTTATTTTCTTTGGTATGCATGAACTTTTTAAGTTTGAATTTTTACAAGACTGATATTTATATATAAAAATTTAAGAGCAAGGTTACTATTAACTTAACTTCACCGAAGAACTTGGTGAGCTTAACTCGTAATTATACTTTATTATCTCTAAATTTTAATTTATATTACTCAATAATTTTTTTCTATATTCAAAGTATATTCTGATACCAACTTTTCTATTTTTTTTTGGAGTGTTTTAACTTTTTGAATTTTAAGATCGCTCTAAATTACTATTAACCCTAATAAAGAATAAACTTTGTATGTGAAAATAGGCCATTCTAAAATATCCTAGACAAATACTTAAAAAATTTTAAAATAAAAAATTGTGTATCCCATAATATTAATATTAATTTAACTACAAGGAATCTATTAAGGAATATAAAATATTGGAGTCAATAAAATATATTTTCGAGTTAAGCTCACTAAAAAGCTCGATGAGCTTAAGCTCACTGACCATCTCAAATATAAATGGATGAGTTTTCACTTTTTTAATTGTAAATCATACATAATTTTTTTTTTGAAAAAAGTTACTGGACATATAAGTCACCAGGTAAATCAAATATGAAATATGTATTAACTTAATCAAGTATGTGTCAAAATATCAATTATCAACACGCTGATATTGAATGAGCATTGAGTATTGTAAGTCTAGTATAAATGTTGAGCAGTTTATGAGCCTCGCCTCTCTTTGGAAAGAAGTGAATTCATGCCCTATAAATAATATTTGAAAAGAAATCAATAACGTTGTTGATAAGAACTCATATTAAAAAAAAATGCTAAATATATTAAGTCCGCGTAAGAAGATCAAGTAGCCCTATAGATTTTGGATATGAAGTGTTTTTATGCCTTAGATATACATAATAAGATTTTGGACAGTAAAATGTCGTTTATACTTCAATTCTTATGAAAAGTGATAGTACCTAAAAGTAAAGTAGAATTAATTTTAATAATAGTAAAATAGTAAAAAGTTGGATATAATTATTTGAAGTAATGAAGGAAAATCATAATACCCGCATATATGCTGTACTGACGAAAACAATGATGAAAAATATATAGCAGGAGATTGCTGTACTTAAATTGAAAGCACGTACAATTTTAAAATAGTTAAGTATTTATGAATTATTTTTAAATTTATCTTAAAGTATTTTTGGTTTCAAAAGTTTAGAGTGCCAGAGTGTTAGAATCAGCATTCAGAAACTGACAGTCTAATAACAAAATTTTTTGTGACATAACTGAAAGATCGTTCAAGTATATTTAAGTCTCACTGTTCCCATTGATCCAAAACTAAATCTCATAATCAATATGATGTCTGAGAAAAAGGGTGTTTGCCAAACCAAGATAATTGGTATATTGTTCTTCCGTTGGATTTGTTTGGGTTTAAAATCTAATAGCTGGATTTTTAATTTCGGTTTGATTTTTTGCTAACAACTGAAAATGGAAAACTAGCTTTTGATCTGGTTATAAAAATAATATTTTCTCTTTGTATGAGATGTCACATGTTAGAAACTCATATCGGAGTTCTTTACTCAAGAAAAAAAAAACTGAAAACCAACAAAAGGAAGCAAATAAAATAAATCACAAATGTTGATGATTTTAGCTAACTGATTGTATTTGAGGGTTTGTTGATAAGTTGTGAAATAACACTCCCAATGCATTAAATTTGCTAGATAAATGTCTAAAAACACAAAAATATATCTATAAACTAATTATTAGTTTGGTAAAACTTAATATAATGAAGAAAACATGATTAAGGTTGCAAGTGAATACAACATTAATAGATCATAATACATTATTTCTAGGTAGCTTAGCTACCTTGACAACTGACAAGTGATAACCCATAATCGAGAGGAAGCGAGAGGAGTGAGGCCATGCTTTCGGTCTGTGGGTCCCCAGCCCATAGGTATGATCATTCCGTGGGCCCAACAGAGTGGACAACAAAATCTGCCCATTTCCTAGCCGTTAATTATCGCACATGACAAATTGGATTATTTAATCCGCTTGTCTCCTCTAGAGCAATTATCATCAAGCAGTCTATATTCAATGCATTTAGTGAGACTTTAACCTACTTATGCAGAGAGAGGGTGTCAAAAAAATTTCACAAATTATGTCAAGTGATTAGACTCAGTTTTGCCACCTGGGCAAGATATTTATGCAGAGAGGTCTTTCCACTTGCACTGTTGCACCGTTGGAAAGTTCCCGGATCTCATTCCAGTTGGATCATTGTAAACCACAAATTTGTTGGTTTGCAGAGGAGGTAGCAGGTTGCTTTTGTTGGTATAATTAGTAAAATTGACAGCACTTCCAATCATAATAGGCAATTGATTACTTATCAGTAAACTTTGCTATCAGTATGGAAATCTCAATATTTGAAGCGTTACGTCGCATTGTGAAAAAATTTCTGTGATGTGACCATAGAAGGTATCTAGACTGAGTGTCTTTGTAATGAGAAAAGAAAGATTGAAGAATTATTGCAAATAGAAGCCTCCTTGGGTTATCTATTTTTATCCCTCAGGAAGAACAGAAGTTTCATCCTAAGAAGTATGTTGAAAAATTCAGGACTGGTTAGTGGTTGGACTTCTAGCACAGACAATTGTATATCAGTGTATGATTCTAATGTTAACATTTTGTACCGTCCTGTCCGTCTAATTTGCATTATAGTATGATTAATTATGGTTGGATTTGTTCTCCATACACAAATAAAAGTGGTCCCTTGACTGTTTGGCAGTTGGCACCTCATATTCATTTTGTTTTTTGCCTCATCACTGCATCTTATATTGCCGAGAGAGATTTGCATGTTTTCCAGAACGATTCATGATGCAAATCAAACAACACCAAAAACAGTAGTACAGACGGTTCGATGCTACCTTAGTACCATAGGTGGATTCCATGATTTCAGTCCAATTCTCAAAGAAAAAGAAAGCACAAATGAATTTTCAAGACAAGAGAAGAGTTTAACTATCAGTTTTTTCCCTGGCTTCAAATTAGCAATACAACACCTAATCAGGTACAGCCAAGTTAATGAAAGAAGAAAAAAGTTTAATTCTCTTGTTCCTCTTCCTCCTTCTGGACCCAAATTTTAACTGATTTATCCCGCCCAAGTGAACCGGATGCAATTATGCTTTGCTCAGGGTGGCACGATACTGAAATAACAGTGTCAGCATGGCCTTCTAGTTTTTGCACAATCTTTCTGGTTTGTAAGTCCCACAAGTACACACAGCTATCCTCCGAGCCACTGACAACAATTTTTCCTTTTGTGACAGAAAATGTGGCTGGTATGCAGTATTTAGTATTAGTATGCCCTTTGTATGTCTTCACATACTTGCCATTTGTAAAATTCCAGAGCCTCTGTGCAAAAGAAGAGAGAATCAACACTGTTATCCTAATAAAGCACATCAATTAAATTAGGCACAACTATGTCAAAGTTTACATTTTGTTTATTTGAGGGGCTTTCAACTATTAATGCTAACAAAAACTTAAGATGATTGTTAGCAACACCAAACAGCAATAAGATGCTTCTTGCAACAACAAAAAAAAAAAGAATCTTCAACATTTTTCATAGTTATATAGACTAGAAGCACCTCTTAAATTAAATCCACATGCAGTGCTTCTTGCAGAAGGTCTTTTTTTTTTAGATAAAACCCACAGGACAATTAAAATATTAAAGGTTCAAATTGTCAATAAGACCATTAAATATAGAAACCAGAAATAAATAAGCTAAAGCAAATAACAGCAATCCTAGAATAGTCTGGTGCAAACTTCCAAAACAGCATGGGTAAAGCATCCTACAAGAAGCAAAAATGGAACCAAAAACAAAAAGCAGATTTACCTAGACTGGTCATGTGCACAGTAGACTTAATGTACATAAAAAGAAGATCATGTTCACATGCTCTGACTTTTTGACAATTTTCTAAAAATTCGGATCTCAAGTGCAAACAAGAACGAACCTTATCTTTCAACATGTAATTCATGCAATTCATAACATACTGAAGGAAAAATAAAAAGGACCAAAATCCAAAGAACTGAGGTCATTCACAAGCCCAAAGTACCAACACTGCTGCCTACTTAATCCACCAATAGAGCCCAAGAGGAGCAGTGGCCCTATGGAATCCTAGGCCCAATCAACTTGAGAAAAGCTTCAGACAAATTAATAAGAGAACAAAAACAGTGGGATTAAAAACTAACCAGAGTGCTGTCCAGGGTAGAGGTGAGAACAAACTTTCCATTCGGAGAAAACTTGGCGAAGGACACAGGCGGGCTATCGTCATCGACCAGAGTCTTCATGCAGTGTCCTGTTGCGGAGTCCCAGACTCGGCACAGCCCATCATAGCTGCTCGACACTATCATCGATCCGTCCATGTTGAAATCCACTGACGTCACTGGCTCCGAGTGTGCTGGAAGGACCCGCAAGCACCGTCCCGATCTCACCTGTCAGTTACCATAATTTTCTCTTTTTAATATTTGAATCAGGTTTTCTGAATTGCTGAATTTTTATGGCAGTTGTGTGGATATGATCTCAATTGATGATAATGCCAGTACAAGGATTATGTAGTACCCAAATATATAACAATGTAATCCGCTGTTTTACGGAACAAGGACTGCAGTCCTGAAATTCAGGGAGGGGAAAAACTCTGTCAGACAAGTAGGCATAACCATGGTCCAGTACTTAATAGCGCAAACCAGCTGATATACAAATATCTAATACTGAGTTTTGATGGGCATCAAAGATATAACTAGTTTTCTCTTTTGTTATATCCAGTTTCACGGCTTTACTGTGATAGGATATAATGCATTTGTCAGGTGTTAAAAATAGTGACTAAAAAAGTAAGAAACAGCAGAAACTCTATTTAGGAATGTTGTTACTTCTCATAACCCGCGAAGCGGCTCTGTCAGAGCATGTGAATTGCGATACTACTTAGCTCTTTTTTCAATTGAAGTGTATGCATTGTCAGACATTAGAGATTAAAGATACTTATTGAAAACTAAGAATCAGCAGAAACTCTGTTATAAATGTGGTTACTGGATGTAATTATTAACGGAGAAAGGCTCGCGACTCTTTCTGCTCGCGCTCGCGATTCTGAAGGCGAAACAAAGGAAGCCCGCGTCTACGATAAAACCCTAGGTGGGGTGGGAGTCATACCACCAGCCTTCCCTCGCCTCCCCCCTCCCCCACCCTCTCTTCCTCTCCTCCGATCTCCTCTCCCTCTTCAACCCCAACAACTTCGAAGTACAAACAATCTAGGGTTTCTCTGTCAGCCACCATCCACCACATCCTAAGGTTTCTCCGTCAGTCACCGCCACCCACCCAAGCCCAGCCCTACCTCCACCCACCGCTCGGGTTTCTGCGCTCTCTCACCGATCAAGGAATTCATCGCTACCAACAACCACACCACCCTCAACCCGTTGGCCTTCTCATCCGACCAGCAATGGTCGTCGAGCCCTCAAGGTCTGTGCGCCCCCTCTCGCCAGGGGTAGCAGCTCCCTTCCCCACTTGACTCCCATTTCCTCCAGGGAAGGCCCCAAAATCACTCCCCTCGCTTCACCCCATCTCCTTGTCGAACTCCCTCTCACGCACTGACCACCGACCAGAGTCGAGTCGCGATGCCCCACACCGAACCCACTCCAGCCCCTTCACTGATTTCTCACTTCTCACTGCCCCTTCTCCCCTTCCACCTCCCCATTCGACTGCAATACCTTCCCAGATTGGATCTTTCCGACTCGCTCGACAATTTCACACCTCATGGGAGGCACCCGAGCGAGCAACCCCCTATCATTCTCCATGCCACTGCCTTGAGCCAAAATCGGTAACCTTTCTCCTCTTCTTTTCTAGGTTGTGTGGGCCATGTGTGGGGGCTGAGCCTCGACCCTTGATACTTTGTGCTTGTCTTGTACTAGTATTTCTGTTGGTACAAGTGTTTCATGCACTTGTGTGCGCCACCACTTTGGTTTCACTACCACCATCATATATTGGGTCTCATTTCACGAAACAGCACCAGTTTGGGTTTCATTACGTGATGTAACACCAGATCTCGGGTTTCATCAACATTGGCTTTCTTGCTCTCTCCCCCACCGATCTAAGGTCTCACCATCATCACCACCATCGGGTTTGCCGCCACCATTAGTTCTAGGGTTTCCATCTTGAGAGCACCATCATCAATCACGATTCGATGCAGACAGAGGTGGCAATCGGACGGGTCGGGTCGGGTTCGGGTTCAGGTCGAGCGGGTCGGGTCAGTTTGACCTTCTAGAAGAAATCGAGTCGGGTCAGGGTCGGCTCGGGTCGGGTCAATTTATATGTTGTGTTTTTTCAGATCGTTGATAGATTTCGATTGGATTGAAGGCATTTGATCTCGGGTCGGGTCGGGTTCGGGTCGGGTCAGTTTGACTTTCTTAAAAAATCGGGTCGGGTCGGGTTCGGGTTCGGAGTCGGGCGGGTTTCTCGGATCGGGTCGGGTTCTGCCACATCTAGTTGCAGGCTAAATGTCAGGCCAATGAAGAATACCAATTATGTGCATCAAAATACATGTTTCTAATTGGGATTGTAATGCGGGACAAAAGCTTAATTGCTGACTTATGACTCTATGCAGACATCGATCCCTTTAGCACTAGTGGTTGCACACCTTCTTCCCTACTTCCTCGCAAGCACTAGAACTCTCTTGGCAAGCACAAATGGTGCAAGAATGAAGCTAATGTTTTTTTTTTCTTTTTTCACCTAGTTTGTGTAAGGAGATATGCTTGTACTTTATGGATTCCTTCGTTTTTTTTTTCATTTTCTCTTTCTTAATCTTCCTTCTAATATGTACAACTCATTTTAATTTGCTTTAATGAAAATCAATAGTAGATTTTTCGCATACTACAAAAAAAAAAAATGTGGTTACTTCTCAACCCACCAAAGCAACTACGTGAGAGCATGTGAATTGCGATACAATTTAGCTCTGTTTTCTTTTCTTTTCAAATTGGTTTACTCTTTGTACTTTGAAAACTACAGTACTGAACTGCTCCTGATACTTAATAGGTTTCATATAACCACACATACAGGTATAAGGTGCGGGGAAGTATAAATTATTAATCACGTATACTGATTAATGCTGCCAAAAGACCTAAATTTACCTCCCAAACCCGAACAGTCTCGTCAAAAGATCCAGAAGCAAGCATGTTAGATTGGGGATTGAAAGAACAACAGAACACATAGTTGGTATGCCCATTCAGGGCTTTGATCTGAGTTTGTGACTCGAGATCCCAGATTCTGACAGTTCGGTCATCTGATGCAGCAGCAATCATGCGGGATCCATCTGAGAAGCTGAGGTCAGAGAAGCCAACGCCGGGCCCAGTCGGAGAGACCAACTCAGCAATCAGAGGATAGGAGGAATCAGCGGCGGAGTAGAGTCGTATAGTTCCATCTGCCGAGGAGGAAGCAAGGATACGGCCGTCAGGAGAGAATTTCACGGCGGAGACGGCGCTTTGATGGCCGGTTAAGGTGGCCTCGAGGGTGTACGGAGTGTATGCTATTGGAGCTTTAGTTGATGCTTCTTCCTCTCGGGTTCGAGGTGGAGCCGAAGGCCCATTGCTGACTTCATCGCTCGCCATTATTAGGGTTTTGAGTAGGCGAGGGCGGGAAAAGCAGTGGGTTTTGGAGCTTTGCGGAGAGGGAAGAGGGATACTGGTGGGTTTATGCTCCGAATAAATGGAGAAGACAGAGTACAAACTTTCCTAATATTTTGCATAAATGTCGTCCGACTTCTATGAAATTGTGAATGATGGTTACAATTTGCAAATTTTGATTTTGTTATTTAATAAATAAAAAATTATAATTAACTTTTAACAGTTGTAACGGATATTTAGAGAAATAGGAGAACTGCAAGAACTTTGCTCTGTGTCACAAGGCACTCTTACCCAATATTAAGATTAATGTGCAAAGAGTATAGTTTGTTTACTTGCTAATCGATATAGAACTTAATTATTGCCAGTAAACTAAATAACTATTTTTGTGCGTCAAAACTACTTTTTCGTAACTTCCTTATCTAACTAATGAAAAATCTAAATTCAATATGGCATTTTACTATATAGATTGATAAAAAGTACTTACATAAGTGGCTAAGTTATAAGTACAAGGATAACAACAACCATAGAATATAATTAATTACATAAGTTCCAGTGAAAGTTTTACGATTCATTGATCATTTAAAAATACTAAAAAAAAGAATTGAGTGGCTCAATTAAAAAATGAACTTCAGAAGAGAAAATTTCTAAAAGAGATTCAACATAAAAAATAACCAAATAGAAAAATTATTACTTAATTTTACATATTTGAGAAAATAAAGAAGATTTTAATAAAGCAAATAACACTGCTATGATTTACGTATCTTTCTCATCTTCCACATCAAATCCTATCTAAATGAACAACATCATTATTAATAATTACATTTTGTTCATCAACAAATTAAACTCTAAATTTTAGGAAAAAAAATATTAGATATAAATTAGATATGTTTAGTTGTGTTTCCAACTCAGCAACCTATGTTAATAAGAAGTAACAATTGAAAGGACAATATAAATTATAGAATATATTGGAAAGAGTTAAAACTAGGGTGTTAAAACTTGATCCGATCGATTTAATTATGTTTTATTTTATTTTATTTTATTTCATAATTTAATATTAATTATATATTAATTAATATTAAGATTATTTATATATTGATATTTATTAAATTGCTTAAAGTATATTTAATTATTTTACTCCGACGCATCGAGCTGACTCATGACCCATTTGAGTTGGTCAGATCAAAAAAATTTTGATCCAATTTTAAATGGATTGGGTCAAGAAAAATAATAAAATAATGATAATCCGATTTGAACCCAACCCAACCCGACTACATAACTAGTTAAAACATATGATGATGTAAATTTTAATGAATAAGAAGTAACATTGCAATTATTATTAGTTTCTTTGTCCAACTATAGAATAATAAAAGGAAAAAATTATATTTTTGAATTAATTTATAAATAACAATCACTATTTGTCTTGTGCGTCTTTCAATTCTGAAGGGCACCGAAAGAATTATAGCATTCAAAATTGAGTTGAGGACTGAGGTGGGTTAAATTGTAAAAGTCTCGAAAACCTTATTTCTACCCCTAATTTCTCTCCCGCTTTTCTCCGCACCCCGCCATTTTCGACCAAATCAAAAGAGATGAAGGTAAAAATCGATCTACTTTTCACATGTCCGCTCATCTCAGCTTCTAACTGCGTTGTTTTCCTTCCATCGGACTCCTTTAATTTCTCCAAAGTCGTTTTTTTTTGGTTCAGTTTGCTGAATTTGTACTGACTTTCAATATGCTTCTGCTTACAAGTTGTTTGATGAATTGTCTGAATGACAGATCGCAGTTGAAGGGTGCATGCATGGAGAACTGGACAAGGTCTATGCAACTCTCAAACGTCTGGAAGAGGTCGAGAACACCAAGATCGACCTCCTCATCTGCTGTGGAGATTTCCAGGTATCCTTGTTGCATGAATTGGTGCAAATTTGAACCAAGTGTAAACTGTGTGGACCAATTTCTAGCTTGTAAAGTCTGAACTGATTTGAAATTTGTCTTTTGTTGTATTCAGGCAGTCAGAAATGAAAATGACCTGCAGTGCCTGAATGTAAAACCAAAATACCGAGAAATGGGAACATTTTGGAAGTATTACTCAGGTCAGGAGAAAGCCCCTTATCCAACGATATTCATTGGCGGTAATCACGAGGCGTCCAACCACTTGTGGGAATTGTAAATTTCTTGTCATAATTAATTTGTTACTTTTCCCCTTTGATATACTGCAATTAATATCATCCTGCTGTCAGTTTTTCCATCTTAACCTGTACTCTTGTGCCTGTTCCAAATCCCTTGTTCAGGTATTGAGGTGGCAAATACCGGCTTTAATATGATCTGAGTTTAATAAAACAAAATTAAAACCTATTTCTGTAGGAGATCAGCTACTGCTGGTATGTGGAAATGAGAAAATTTCTCTTTTAAATAACTATATCAAATTTATTACATCTTGTTTATGTTTTTTTTTTCTAAAATAGGTATTATGGGGGATGGGCTGCACCAAACATATACTTCTTGGGTTTTTCTGGAGTTGTGAGGTTTGGAAATATTAGAATTGGAGGTCTTTCTGGCATATATAAACCAGCACATTACCTTTCAGGTACTTTAAAGCCTGTGCCTTATCCATACTAAATAAGTATGTCTAACTGAGTAACTGATCAATTTCCATCTTAGGATACTTTGAGAAGCTACCATACAGTGAGAGTGACATAAGGTCGATTTACCACGTTAGGTACTATGATGTGCTAAAGCTTATGCATGTTGAGGAACCAATAGATATATTTCTCTCTCATGATTGGCCCCTTGGTATTACTGATTATGGAAATTCACAAAGGCTTATTAAAGCGAAACCTTTCTTCAGAGAAGAGGTGCTGCTCTTTTTTAATTTTTTTATTACTTGAACAATGGTTCCTGTATTTATTTTCTCATCTCTTATGAGATTATTTTTTTTAGGTGGAAAGCAAAACCCTAGGCAGCAAACCAGCAGCGCTGCTATTAGATAAACTCAGACCACCATACTGGTTCTCAGCGCATCTTCACTGTAAATTTCCTGCAATCATACAGCATGGTGAAGGCGGCCCTGTTACTAAATTCCTTGCCCTTGACAAATGCCTTCCAAATCGTGGTTTTTTGCAGGTATAGCCCGCCTTCCCCTCTGCCTGTCACCAAGCATTTCTTTCAGTAATTTTCTGCTTTTTCATAGTTTTTTGTTGTATAATTCTCAGGTAATAGAGATTCAATCAGAACCTGGGCCTTATGAAATAACATATGATGAAGAGTGGCTTGCAATAATACGCAAGTTCAATAGCCTCTTTCCTTTGAGCCGCAGAGGCCTGCCACCTTGGTAGGCTTTCATCTCTCTTTATATCTGATCAACCATTTCTGTTGTGCAAATATGTAGAAGTGCTGTGTTTTGATTGTTTTGCTTATAGGGTTGATAGGTTTGATGTAAAAGAAGATAGGGAATGGGTGAAAAATAGATTGGATGAAAGAGGGCGAAAACCTTTCCATTTTGTGCAGAGTATTCAGCCATTCAATCCTTCTCAGCACATCTCCAATCCTTCACCAACCAGTAAGTTTTTAAAACCTTTTTTATAGAAATTATTTTGGACTATATCTTTTACTCTTTTCATTTTATTAGTAGATTTGATTCTCATTTCACTTCTATATTTTAATTTTAGCTAACTTGGTTGGAGTTTTGTACAGTGCATTGTAGGAATCCACAGACTGAATCGCTGATGCTATTTTTGGAACAACCATATTTGCTGGACTCTGCATATAGAGCAGGTACACAAGCACAGAGTAACACTTCTGAAGGTACATTCCATTACAGAAAATCATAAATTTATTTTCTAAGACATGCTAATATTAATTTGTTTATATAGACTATAATTATTGAACCCATTTAAGTAATAGTGCAGTGAAATACATTTGAATCTAATCAAATGGAAAGAGTGTAAAGGCATATATTCATATAAGTCATAATATGCATGCTGTTTTATTTCTTACATGACTTGTACTATGGCATTTCTGAAATTGTGCGATTATTTTTTGGGTTCCAGATGCAAAAGATGTGAATGATGATGATGGCGATGATGACACTGAACTTGCTGATTATCCGGATGATGAGTAACAGGAAAATATCCCATTTTGTTTTTCAAGCTAATTTCAAATTCATATCAGTTTGCACCATCTTTTGTGGAAGTTGAGTTTTACGCAGGCAATTGATTTGTGCATGTGCAACTGATCCATTAGCCTTAGTGTGAGCAAAGTTGCTACTTTGCTTGTAGTCAGTTGATACATGCCTTCATTCGTTCTTCCCCTTATACTTCAAACTTTCCAACTTGATGTCTGTTCTCAATGAGATTATGATGGCTTCATACTGCAAATGCCTCTCATTTACTGAGCTTCAACTTAATTAAATTTGCATGCCATGTCATGAAACTAACATCAACAGAGGCAGAACTAGGACCCGACTCAAGAAACTCGTCCGATCCGTCCGGACCCGAGCCCGACCCGACCTGATTTTTTTAGAAAGTCAAACTGATCCGAACCTGACCCGACCCGAAACCTGAGATAATCTTAGATCAGACAACCCAAAACTCGACCCGATCCAAACCCGAACGACCCGAAAACCCGAGATCAGACAATCTGAAACTCAACCCGATCTGAACCTGAGTGACCCAAAATCTGAGATGACCCGATATCAAATGACCCGAAACCCGACTCGATCCGAACTCGAACGACCTGAAACTCGAGATGACCTGAAATTAGACAACCCGAAACCCGACCCGACTCGTGTTGCATATATGTATTTAATTACTTTAAAATTATACTGTATAAATATTAAACTTTTCTTTATAAATTCAACTTGTACTTGACTGTAAGTTTATTTTGAGGGAGGTCGGGTTAAGCACGGGTTTAGAGGAGGATTGGGTTAAATACGAGTTTCATAAGTACCATGTATTTAGTTTGTTAATAAGATAAATGAAGTATATCTTCTTGGAACTGATTTGATTAAACTCAAATTAATTAATCATATTCATATTATTTAAAAAGCCGAATTAGTTATAACATAATTGATAATGTAGATCTAACATTGTCTAAAATGAATTCTCTAAAAAAAAATAAAGTCTGGCAACCCGAAATCTAACTCGATCTGAATTTTGACTCGACCCAAAATAAAACATTGCAAAAAAGGACCCGGCCCGGCTCAACCTGAAATAATTCGAAACCCGAGACTATCTGATATTAGATGATCTAAAATCCGACCCGATCCGGACCTGAATGACCCGAAACTCGAGATGACTTGAGCTACTAATAAATTGAAATTTGACCCAGTCTGACCTGAAATGATCCGAAACTCGAAAAACCCGACAATGTTCGACACGAGTTTTTATGAGATCATGTTCTTGTTGTTAATTATCAAATTCAAAACCAAAAGAATGATTCAAAATTTTACATTTTTCTATTATTAGTGCTCACTTCTCAACCAAAAGAATGATTTTAACAAAGATGTAACGACAGGAAGTTGGGAATTCACATTTTTTCTTTTTTTTTGAATAGTAGGCAGCGGCTGCCAACTGAGAAGTTGGAATTCACATTGCATCAGGTATTTTACGCGTGAAGTATCCGTTTTTAAATGACCCTGTGAATCGATTGTTGTACTGATCCGATAGTTGAAATCAAATGGGCAGTTACCCAACACCATGATGAACTATAGAGGATACAGACTCATAAGTTGGAGGACTGGTACCCTACCATGAATAAAATACATGGAGGTGACTGCTAGTGCTTGCTGACAAGCAGTGTTGTTCATAAAATCACTAGCATAACCTTTTACCTTTACATAACTTTTCACCTTATATGTTGAAGGGTGCAATAAAACCAACGGTTGGCTGGATCGTGTTTATCTGGTCAATTCAAAACTAATTGACACTCACTAATTAATAATTATAAACTGCGCAGGCCACAAACAAGATGGCGTACCATAAAACGACTCATACTTGATACTTCCATTTTTCTTATTTTTTTTCCCATGGCAAGTGCCAAAAAATAATACAAAATTTCTAAACAAGAACAAGCTTCTTATTGGATTGATAAACATATACAAGGCATATTTGTGTATGCAATGACTAGTATAATGCACAATAAAATGGCACAAAATTAACTCTCGTGTATGTGTACTCAAATAACCATACAAAAGACACTTATCGGTGATGACCATGCTGACCATGGCGACCTTGGGCACTGGGACGCGGTGTGAAGGATCTAGATATCCGAGTCTGGGGCAAACGGGGAAGACCTAAAATTGCTACAAGGCCGCTACAAAATGATGCAATGGCTGCAACGGCAAATGACGGAGAGTTTCCACCACCAAAAAGCTGATCAAGTGGGCCACTTCCTAGAGACACAATCACCTGCTCATACAAAAATTATAATAATCACTTTTATATTGCTAAGGAAAAAAATGGAAAACTGATCAACAGTGCGGAGGGAATGATTACCTGAGGTATTACAATGGCTAAATTAAGAATGCCCATCGCCAATCCTGTTTGAGAACAAAGTTTATCATCTTTAGGTAAGAATAACCAAAACAACATAAAAAGAATGAAAACTAAAAAAAAATATTTATCTACCTTGGCCAAGACCAAGAGGTTCTATCCTAGAAGACACCATTGCATATGGAATACTATATGTGATCTGCATGATGAAAGAAAAACAGATGATTGATGTTCATCCTTTCTGAACTTTTATTGAAACAGCAGTATGAAAGATTTTTCTAGAGAAATCAACAAATTTACGTACTGCCAAAGGAGCGCCAAGAATAGCGAACACAACCAATGAGGCAATCAAAATCCCACTGGGCGGCAACCCATTAGGCCCGTAATCTACATTACCTGCCACATAGGCAATCACAAGCATTGCCGAGAAGCAAAAGCACATTATAATATTTGATACACCCCAAACAAGCCCTGCTCCCCATTTCCGGCACAATCTCTCCAACACTACTGAGGTGAACCCCAAGACAACTGAATTCAACACGAGTCCAAATGAGCCCATGCCAACCCCATCATGATAAATCAGGCCGTTATCCGGGTCACCGTGATAAATCTCACGGCCAAACCAATCAGTGTCAAATAGTATGAAAGGAAACCACCCGATCCATGTGAGTGCAGTCACAATCAACACCATCCAGACCGGTAGACTAAAATATTTAAAAGACCCAAAAAGTTCCCACAAGAAGGCCTCCTGGGTTTCATGTGCATTGGAGTCTTCGGGAGATACATAAGCGCTTTCTTGTACTGATGTCACAGTAATAAAAGTAGTAGTGGCAAGGACAATGATATCCAATATGAAAGCTGATTTTAGATTGGCACAATTAATCCTGCATGCAGAGGTCACGGTGAAGGGAAATATGTTGTACCATCCACGGTATGAACCAGTGGCAAAGCCAAGTATGTTGCCTAGTGCCATGAAGAGGGAGAAATATGCATTTGCTATACGGGTTCTTCTATGATCCTTACCTGGATAAAATAGGAGGCATCAAGGCATTTAAAAGCAGAGACTAAGAAATCAAATTCTTAAGCAAAAAATAATAATAATAATTCTTTTCCTTCAAGAACCGTAGATCTAGTATAGATGGTACTGGGTCTCGCCTCTCTACGGAGCGGCGCAAGTTCAAATCCCGAGAGAGGCATATGAAAAGTAATATATGCCGGGGTTATTGATAGCGCTATTTTTTTAAAAAAATATTTTCCTTCAAGCATAATAGATGGTGACTCTCACAAGTGAAACACTTATGGAGGTAACCAGATCTGCTGCCGCGCGGCACCGTGCAGCGCAGCACATGATCCGTTCGATTACATTGAGATTCGTGCTAACTCGAATCTCGAAGTGATCGAACGGACCACGTGCTGCGCTGCACGGTGCCGCGCGACAGTGGATCCGGGTTCCTTATGGAGAGGAGGGGGGCTGTCCTGTCAGTATTAAAGGTAATAAATAAGCTAGTTTAGTTTTACCAAAGAATGCTAGATCCTGCCTTATTAATTACAATGAATTTCCTTATACCTACTTTCCTAATTTTAGATTACTAAATATTAACACGTCACTATCACTAGAGACATTTAATGAAGAACCACGATATAACTATCAAACAACTCTCTCTCCCCCTCCCTCCAAAACTCTCTCTCCCCCTCCCTCCAAGAAAGCATATTTTTAATGAAAGTACAAACAAAAATGCCAGCTATAACAAAAAAATCCCAAACTTTAGTAGATAGTGATGGGGTGACACTGGTCAGAGTGGAATAAGGAGAAACACAACTCCCTAAGCAGGAAAGGATGGCTAATAATTTAACAAAATTTTGGTTAGGAAAGGCTGGACCAACCTTTGTCGTCTATAACCAGAGCCTATCTATGGTAACATTGTATTTGCACCCTTGATAATTTACCAATTGCATACAGCAGATAAAATTATAAAATAAAACAAGGGCGGAAGAAGGCGACAAATCAGTAAATATAAACTTATTAGAGAACAGAAGAAAAGGAATCATTATGAATTTAGAAACACTGCACAATAATGATGATATAGAAATTATAGAGCGATTAATACTTAATTTCTGATTGAGATCACAGTTGACGATTTTACCTCAGATCAGGCAAAACGATAACAAAAAAAGGATATCACTAGCTTGAGGAAACAAATACAAATATAATCTAATGAAGTAAAAGTTCAGGGTTTCGATCACAAAATTGAACTCACCGGTGAGATCTGCCAGGAGTGCCCGACACGGCCCCTGTGTGGCATTATTTCCAACATCAAGTAACCAAAACCCAATCACATACACCACCACAGCTCTCGGCCTGGCGGCACCAGGCACCTTTGAGTCTCCCAGAATCCTCCCCAGATCGGCTGAGAATCCCACAATCAACACAGCTATTGCAATTACAGCTGCTCCTCCCGCAATAAACGGCCGCCGTCGTCCCAGAGGCGAGTCCAGACGCACCCGATCACTGAGGTGGCCAACCAAAGGTTGAACTACCAGCCCTGCCAGAGGAGAAGAGAAGAATTTAAAGATTATTCTTCGTTGAGAAAGACCCGTTGTAGACCAGCGATTGTGATTTAATACCTGAGAGGGGCCCGCAAAGCCAGACAAGGCTGGCGAAGGCGTGAGGAACACCGAGCTCTTGCACATAAGGGGTTAAAAGGCTGAGTTGGAGGGCCCACCCGAACTGGATCCCGCAGGCGACGCTGGCGGCGCGGAGGAGGCGACGGAGGGGGACCTTTATACCGGGCGGAGGTGGCGTGATGGAGGTGGAAGTTCGGTTCCGGCGATCACCAGCACCCGCCTCCGCGGCGGGCGGAGGCATGGCGTAGGAGGAAAAAGAGAGACGTGACTAGGTCCGAGTGGTGACGACGATATCGAAAATGTTGGCTGGATCGTTTTGGAGTGTAGTTACTAGTTAGACAGAGAGAGAGAGAGAGGAATTGGGAAAAGTGGAGTGATGGAGTGGTGAGGTGGAGGTTTCCAATTCCAATCCCGATCCCTTACCTCTTCTCTGCGCTGTTTGATCTGAACCCAAGAAAGGAAAAGAAGAGCAAGGATTGTTTATTATTCGGCAGCGTATAGGCTGCTTTATTATTATTTTGATGGCAGGGTGGTGGTCTTTACTAATATTTCTTTCCTGATATTTGCCCTATTATTTTCTTTTTTCAAAAAGGTTAATTATGAAGATAAATGTCCTAGAATAGATACTTGAACATATTGGTTGGGCCAAGTTCATTTGCGTGTTTATGGATTTTCATGGCTTGATGAGTAACTATCTCACTTGTCTATTCGGTTTGGAAATTCAATTTAAAAAAAAAATGTGCTGCTATTTTCCTTCTTGCTTTCATTAAATCGCAAAGGAGGCGTCTACTGAATTATTTACGTGTTATTTTATATGCTATCAATATCATTATCATATTAATATTACCAATGTAGTTATTACCTATACCATAATCATCGTTCTATTATTGTTTTATTATTTTACTGTTATTTTTAAATAAGGGCTCCCTTTAGTCCTAAATCCAACTTCTGCAGATGTTAATCGTGGAATTTCAACTTATCATCATTCATAAAGAGACTAAATCCGTCATTATTGATTTGTGATAGGTTTGTTGTTCATTAATTTGGTACGAGTCTGTGTATGTTGTTATTCCATCAAGATAATAAGGTCTTGTTATTCAAATTCCGACCGTTAGATCAAAATTGACGGATTGGATTGATACAGTTTGGATTTAGGGAGTTCTTTAAAATAAATTGTATCCGTTTGTTCTTAATCCAACGGTCAAAATTGAACCTATTTGGAATAACAGTGGATTTCATTCCACTTTGCTGCTATTGAAACAAATATTTATCAAATAATATTTTACCTGTCTAAATTGCACAAAATTATATATTTTTTAATCTTATTAATGCACATAATTTATGAAATCTTCAAGGAGGCTGAATATAACGTTGGTAATTAGTTTGGAAATAGAATTAGGATGAGATGAAAGGGTTACAAAGAAACAAGGTCTTCGAGAAAGTTATCTCACGTGTACGTAACGACGTCGAGATTAATAATTGGCTGTCTTAAGTTGTGAACTAAGATTTGAAACATATATGTTGCATCCGAACCATCATCTGTGACCCATTTGAGTAAAAAAAATGTTTTATGTTTTGAAACATATTAGAATTACGATCCACCTTCCCCTTTTTAGTTCTTTTTTTTTGGTGAAATATTTCTCGGTTTTTTGGATGGACACACACGTACGCATTTCAATGAATCCAGATATTCAGCAATTTCTTTGAGCTGATGTTATCAATATCTCTTGCGGCTGTTTATTCAGAGCTGTTAATGATACTTTTTTAGCTGTTTATTTAATCCGTATCATATTCAATAAGATAGATTTAGTTAAGATTTTATTTTTATTAAATTATCGGGTATGAGTAAAAAAAAATTCGTTAACTTATTAGATATGAATATGAATAAGAGCTAATTCTTACATGTTATCTATTTCATTATTAATTATATTATAATATATTCCATTGCTAATTATATTATTTTTATTGTCAATTGTTAATTATATTATAATTTTTTTATTGTTAATTATATTATCATATTTTTCATTGCTAATTATATTATTATTTTTTTCATTTTGAAAGTCATTTGACCATTTACTCAATTCATATTATACTTTATAAGACAGATATGAGTAAGATTTTATTTTTATTAAGTTATGATATATATATGTAAAAAAAAATGTTTATTTATCAAAATATGAGTATGAGTAAACGATTTTGGTTGCCTGACCTATTAACAGCTCTATATTTATTTATATGCAGCAGTACAGAGGGAAAGGGTATCAAATTGATTGAAAAAAAAAACAATGATAAAATTGTATAATTGCTATCATCCAAAGCTCCTCAGACCACAAAAATAAAATACAACTCGGCACTTACCGACCGCACACAGATAAATTAATCAGTGATAGCGAATTAACGATTCTTTTTAACGAATACATCTCTTGCGTGACTGCGTCTGTTTAAAAATACAATTTAATCATTTGATGTCTTATGTTTAGTATTAGTTGTCTCGAAATATTATATTTTTCGCGATGCTCTTAACGGCACAAATTATGGATTCTCAAGTACAAACAAAAGAATTCGGACGGAATGAAATTTTGTGCAAGTTTCAATTTTTAAATTTTAGTACAATAAAAATTGATCGGAGAGGGATAAAAAAATGAAATTATCCATGTCCTTACCGTTTTTGTGTTTTTTTTCCTTGTGGATCTATGAGAATTGAGGAAAACGAATGTTGCCATTTGCCAACTTGTTATGTTTGAGATATTTAGTTAGAATATTTATTCAAGTTTCTATTTACAATGACGTCGGTTCAATAGTTCATGCTATCTTCCACGCACTCCTATCCAAAGCAAGCTCTTTGGGTATATTTCATTCCTTCAAATCTTTTTTTTTGCTTCCTCCCATGTCAGTCTCGGTCGACATCTTATTCTTCTTGTATTTTCAGGACGACTTAAAATACCGCTGCGTACTGATGCTTCAGGAGACCTTCGTTGGATATGACCAAACCATCACAAACGATATTGGACTAGTTTCTCTTGAATTGGTGCTACCCCAAGTTTGTCCCTAATATCATTATTTCCCATTCGATCTTTCCTTGTGTTGCCACATATATCCAACGCAACATCCGCATTTCAGCTACACTCATCTTCTAGATGTGTTGTCCTTTTGTAGCCCAACATTCTACGTCATACAACATCGCGGGTCTAATCATCGTCCTGTAGAACTTGCCTTTTAGTTTGTTTGAGACCTTCTTGTCACAAAGAACACCAGATGCTTATCTCCATTTTACCCATCCAGCTCTTATTTTATGACTCACATCTTCATCGATCTCTCCTTCCCTCTGCAACATCAATCCCAAATACCGAAATGTGTCATTCATGGGTACTACTTGTCCATCCAAACTAACATCTCCGTCATCCAAATTTTCCCCGCTGAACTGACACCTCATATATTCAGTTTTTGTCCTACTAAGTCTAAAACATTTTGATTCTAAAGTTTGTCTCCACAACTCTAGTTTCTGATTGACTCAAATTCTGCTCTCGTCAATCAGCACCACATCATCAGCAAAGAGCATACACCAAGGAATATCTTCTTGTATGTCCTTTGTGATCTCATCCATCACTAAGGTGAAAATATATGGACTCAATGCTGACCCTTGATGTAATCATATCTTAATAGGAAATATATCGGACTCATCATCACATGCTCTGACACAAGTTACAGCATTTGTGTACATATCCTTAATAAGGGTAACGTACTTTGTTGGGACTAGTTTTCTTTTGAGCGCCCACCATATGATATTTCTCGGAATTTTATCATACGCTTTCTCTAAATCAATAAATATCATATGTAGGTCCTTCTTCTGTTCTCGATGTCTCTCCATAAGTTGTCTTATCAAGAAAATCGCCTCCATAGTGGACCTCCCAGGCATAAAACCAAACTGATTTTTAGTGACAGTTGTCAGTTTTTCTTAAACGGTGCTCGATCACTCTCTTCCAAAGTTTCATGGTATGACTCATGAGCTTAATTCCTCTGTAATTAGTACAACTTTAATATCTTCTTTATTCTTGAAGATTGGTACTAATATACTTCTTCTTCACTCATCAGGCATCTTATTGGACCGAAAAATGATATTAAATAGTTTAGTGAGCCACACTATTGCTATATCTCCAAGACATCTCCATACCTCAATCGGGATGCATCCGGTCCTAACGCCTTATCTGTTTTCATCTTTTTTAAAGCTTCTTTCACCTCAGACTCTTGAATTCTCCGAACAAATCGCCTATTGGTGTCAATTGAGTCGTCCAACTCGATCGCGGTTTTCTCACTCTCGTCGTTGAATAGCTTGTCGAAATATGCTCTCCATATGTTCTTAATCTCCTCATCTTTAACCAAAAGTCTATCAAACTCATCCTTAATACATTTAACTTGGTGGAAGTCTCTTGTCTTCCTTTCTCGAAGTTTAGCCATCTTGTAGACATCATTTTCGCCCTCTTTCGTATCTAATTTCCGATACAACTCCGTGTATGCCTGACCCCTTGCTTCGCTCACAGCTTTCTTTACGTTTCTTCTAGCTTCTTTGTACTTCTGTATGTTTTCATCACTCTTGTTGTGATGTAAACGTTTGTAACATTCTTTCTTCTCATTGATAGCCTTTTGTACTTTATCATTCCACCACCAAGTGTCTTTAGGTTCACGTTTATTTCCTCTAGTTACTCCAAACACCTCTATAGCCACCTTCCGAATGTGAGTCGCCATCTTCTTTCACATATTATCCGTATCATCACCTTCGTTCCACGATCCTTCTGCAATAATTCTATTCTTAAACACCTGAGAAACGTCCCATTTGAGCTTCTACCACCTCGTTCTCATTATTTTCATGCCTCTATCTCGCCGAACACATACCTGAAAATAAAAATCAGTCACCAAAAGTTTGTGTTGTGTGACAACACACTCGCCAGGTATAACCTTACAATCCATGCAGTTTGGTCTCTCCTCCCTTCTAGTCAGGACAAAATCGATCTGGCTCGAGTGTTGGCCACTGCTGAAAGTAATTAAATGCGATTTTTTCTT
This sequence comes from Schoenoplectus tabernaemontani, assembly GCA_037127355.1. Taxonomy (NCBI): domain Eukaryota; kingdom Viridiplantae; phylum Streptophyta; class Magnoliopsida; order Poales; family Cyperaceae; genus Schoenoplectus; species Schoenoplectus tabernaemontani. Next base: position 17,733,763 of record CM073752.1, read on the forward strand.
TCTAAAGAAGGTGTTTGCTACTATGAGGTTATAAGCTATAATGAAGTTCAATATGTCTCTCCCTCTTGATTCTGTTCACCATATCCAAAACCCCCATGTACCATCTCAAACCCCCCTCTATTTGTGCCAACATGACCATTAAGATCACCTCCAATGAAGAGTTTTTCACTGCTAGACACTCATTTAATCATGTCCTCTAAATCTTCTCATAATCGTTTCTTGACATCATCGCTCAAACCTACTTGTGGGGCATACGCACTGATGACGTTCAAGATCAAATCTCCAAAAATCAATTTGATCATAATGATCCTGTCCCCTTGTCTCCTAACTGCGACAACTCTATTCTTGAGGCTCTTATCAATTAAGATGCCTACACCATTTCTACTCCGTTCTTTTCCCGTGTACCACAATTTAAAGCATGTATTCTCCGCCTCCTTAGCCTTCTGACCCGTCCATTTAGTCTCCTGAACACATAAGATATTAATGCGTCTCTTAATCGCGGTATCAACTAACTCTCTTAGCTTACCTGTTAAGGACCCTACATTCCAACTACCTAAACGAATCCTACTTTCCCCGACTAGTTTCCTTGCCCCTCGCACTCGTCGAGTCAAGTGCGAAGACCCTTGTTCATTTGACACTACATCCGGGCGCCGATGCAGCCCGTCACTAAGGTGATGACGATCCGGCCCTCGCTCACTTGTCACCATATTCGGGTTCTAATATGGTGCGCCACTAAGGCGGTGACGATCCGGCCCTTGTTCTCTTATCACCATATCCGGGTTCTAATATGGCGTGTCGCTAAGAGGGTGACGCCCCAAAAAAATTGATTGGGTTTTATTTTCATAAAGATTGATTGTTTTAGTACAGGGCTCGCCACACCCACTGCAACCCTCCTCCTTTATTCTAGTTTGGAACATACTGTGCAAAAACTAGTCCACACAGGCCGAGTTTCATAATTTCTACCCATAAAAAAGCAAATTTGGTGATAAATACATTATTTTGTTCTTTCTAAAAGTGGTCAACCACGAAGATTCTAACGGGAGATACTATAGTTGATACTTGATATTAATATCATATTCTTATTCAATTAAACGAGTTATAATTAAAAATAATGATTTAATTTATTCAACTTATTTTGTATAGTATTTTGTTCTTCAATTTAAATATCATAGTTCTGAATAGCGTTCTAAATAGCACATTATAACATTATTATAACGTTACTATAACGTTTTTTTGACCTAAAACGCTATGCTATATTATAAAATTACGCTAACTTAATTATGCCCACTATAGCCGTAATATCAGTGTATTATACATGTAGCGCGCAATGCTTGTTATGCTATCTGATGGTTAATTTAATCATTTTTTTTAATAGTGTAGGTCTATATTTTATTTATTTTCTTGATTGTACATAATTTAGTTCTTCACAATACCAAACTAATATATTTTAATCAAAATAGGGAAGGATATGTATAATTAATGTACACAATAATTATTTAATTCACAGAACTCTATGTTTCATATAAGAAATATAGAGAAGACTTTAAGTGACAAGTAAAATTTTAAATACTTGAGATACTTTTAGTAAAAAATAACACTTAATTTATGATAAAAAATACTTGATTTATTTATTAAATGAAAGATGATACATAATTTAATTCAAACAAAATCAAGTCAGCAAAATCTACATATTTTATAGTTTACAATGTAAATTTTGAATATTTAATCGTAAAATATATTTATTTTATAATATGTTATATAATACTGTATATTAGTACATCAACTTTTGTTTCAATAAAAAACTAAGTCAGATAGCTTCCACGATAGCTTCACTATTCGCTATAGCTTTTTTGAAAACTTTATCGCTATACACAATAATCGCTATTTAGAACGTTAATTATAAATAATAACTCATTTAAATTGATTAACAAAATACTATACAAAATAAATTAGTTAAATAAAATTAAGTTATTATTTTAGATAATAATTTATTTTTTATACCAAATATGATATTTCTATATCAGCTCTCAGCTCCAGTTGTATATAATTTAATAATTGTAAACTCTCAGATGAGTAATTAATTCATTGTTGGAATCAGTACAAAATCGGCCAGACTTTAAATTTATTTTTTTTGTTCTATTTGATCATCTAGAAGCTCAATTAGTGCAGAATGCCACTTATTTGATAGATAAATTTATCATAAAAATGCATATTGTCATTTATTTGATTTACTCAGTCTAATTTGCCAACAATTCATTTTTTAAATATTGAAAAAATGATAAATTAGAAAATATTTCTACAATACCGTTTTTTACACTCACACGAAATTAGTATGATTGTTTATTGGATCAAAGGGATTTCTTCATAACTGATATTTTGTGTACATTACTACATAATCATTTATATTTTGTCAATCACATGGCGAAATTGGAGGGTGACTGCGGTCGCGGTCTCCCTATTAAATTTGATGCTATAAAGAGAAGTTATATGGAAAAAAAAACATTAATATTAATGCATTACAATATTCATAACAATTGTGGCAGAGCCAGGGTAGAGCACTTATAGAAAAAAAAATGGCTATAAATTGATAACTGGTGGTAGAATAGAAGTTGTATAGAAATAATTGAGAATTTAAATCATCAGTAGAAATTTGTTAGAAAATAATTGACTAGGACCATAACTAGTTATGGAATGAAAAAAGGATTATGGAATTAACAATTCATAGCTAATAACCTTTTTTTTTTAAAAATAAAATAAAACAAGAAACAATTATAATGCTAATTATGAGCACTGGTCACTATTGGCAACTTGCAAGATTCTGCTGAAAGAGAAGGAAATGAGGCGTAGAGCACAAGAGAAAGAGCAATAATTACAACTCAATGCATGTAGCATAAATTAATAATTAATTCATGTCGCAACAAATTTCTTTGTTGTTTCATCACCATTTATTTCTTTGTATTCTAGTATTAGCGTCATTGTCAAATTTATTCATGCTGACGTATATATTAACTCATTGATCCAGCACGTTGTACATAAAAATTATTAGCCCATGGGCCTTTCAAAACAAATAATTTAATTTAGGCCCACTGAGGACCTTTTTAAAATAGATCCAAATGTCAAAATAAATATTCAGATACTGAAACGGAAATAATCAACGACTGATTAAAGAGAATAAGATGGTACTATCTTTAACAAAAGCATCATATATTAATTATGATATTAACAGGAGAAAATAGAAAATTAGTTAGGAAAATATTTCGACATAAGAAAATTTTCAGTTCTTACGCTCCTATATATACATAATACATTACAGAAAAGAAGAACAAAAAAGAAAGAAAATTTTAATCCCTCACTCTCTTCTCAGATTTGCTAAAAAGGAGAACACAATAGCAAAATCCTCTCTTCCAAGGACACCGTATTGCTCACTCTCTCAACCTCTGGCTTCGGCAATTTGTACGAGAGGAGGCGACGACCCATATCTTTGGCTTGGATTAAAGCAGAGGCCAAAAGAGTCTCAAGATGATGATGATGATAATGATGATGATGATGAGCAGGAGTGTATGAGGGTTCGACGGTAGGGGCGTATGAAGGTTTGTATTGGTTGTAACTGAAAAAGAGCATAGCAGCCGTGGGCGCCATTGTTGTTTGTTTTCTGTATTTCCAAGCTAAATGAAACTGAGATTGAATCGGAATAGATGTGGATGTGGATGTCTTATAGAGATTGAAGTGTGCTATATATAGTTGTGAGCACGAGCTGCGTAGTTGTCGGAATCAGTTGGTAGTTTTGAGAAACAATGTGCGGTTTTGTAAATCTTAGGGGCTTTATCTTAATTTTTTATTTAGAACACTCCCAAGTCCAAGGTGGAATGCTAAAACCAATGGGTCAGCCGAATTTATCAAATGGACTTAGTATAATATTAAATTCGTACACCATACTGCTTCTTGGTATATTTTATGATAAGAAAATTATTCAATTAAAAGGTGCGTTTAAATTTTAAATGGCCAAAATTTATTATAGAGTTAAATTTATTGCTAGAAAATTAAAACATTTAGTAAATTCTCTCGTTCATAAATTCTCACAGATATTCGTTATATGGTGTAAAGAATAACAATGCACGATGTCCAATTATTAGACAAAAAAGTTAAAATACAAACTAGTGGGTGTTGCTATTTGATTTTGAAATGGTATATACCCACGGAAACAATGAAATCATGGGCTATTGGATCAGGATCCAGCAGATCAGCACAGAAGAATTTTGTTTTAATTTTTTTTAATATTATCCGCAACCTTTATCTCTTTTTCTTTTTCTTTTTTTCCTTTTTAAACAAACTTCATATACTATTTCTTCACTCATACGTGTAAGTATAATATATGATGTCATAAAAGAATGTCACCTGATTAATTAACGGAGCATGATTTTATCTCAAGAAAAGAATGAGCTGTAAGTTGTTAGGTCTCATGTTTGTTCCGTGCATGCATCATTTTGAGACAATACTAGCATGTGTTAAATGAAATGTGGCACGTGCTGTGCCCATGATGCTACGTGGACAGCCTCCTATGTCCATATTTAACTGGAGAATAAAGATGTGTTGTAACTACTTATTATGACATTATAAATTATTTTCGTTTGTCTGAGCAAATGAAAGAATAAGAAGAGTATTAATATCATCATATTAAATAAAATATATTATATTTACAAAGACTCAACCATGATAACTGTTATGATAATGATGAAGATGTCATCCGAATATTATTATTACACTATTATAACATATTATATTATTATCGTTCTTATCACTAGTTTTGCTATAATAATTAAAAAAGCAATTAACAGTAATTATCATACAGTGTTAATTTTCTAAATAAATTATAACAAATTGATAACAACCATTATATGATTATATAAAGAGGGTTCAAATACCTCTATTTTGTGCCTCATCATGACTACATTTTTAAAGTTGCTAATAAATTTAAATTTAAAAGTGAAATATCAAAATAAAATCGTTAGATTTGATCTATATTATATTTTCTTACTTATATATAAAAAATATTCATTTTTCACTTTCATTTTATGTGAATTAATAAGTTAAAAAAATCAACATCCAAAAATTATTCATATTGGTATATTTTTTTGCATGTTTTTAATGTCATATAGAATAATATTCAAATACTATATTTTTTAATCTATACATAAATAAGTGATATATATCAAATTTAATCATTTCATTTTGATAGTTCAATTTTAAATTTTGAGATGATCATAACTTTAAAAAGTGAAGGCATAATAATGGAGGCACAAAAAATGAAGAAATTGGAACCCTCATCTTTATATAAAAAAGTAAATTACATGAATGATTCCTACAATATCATCCTTTTATCAAATTGGCGCTTAAAGTCTCAAAAGTGTTAGTTTGATCATGAAAATATCATTTTGTTATCAAATTGGTCCTTAAAATTTTAAAGAAATTATTTTAGTCCTCATTGTTTTATTATTTATCATTAGTTCTATTATTATCAATGTAAAAAAAAAATTTCCACATTCACATCCATGTCATATGATATATCTTATAGTATCTATGAAAATATTTATAAATATTATTTTAACAATTTATAAAAATATGAATATTGATGTAGTATTTTATTACAACGTTCATACTAATTTCAGTGTTAGAAATTATGTTGTGATAAATGAGAATATAATTTTTGAATGAATTATAAATATAAGACTAGTTTGATGTAAATTAAAAAATTTGAGGACTAAAATAGTACATATGAACTTTAAGGATCAAATCAATAAAATGGTGATACTTTGAGGATCATTTATGTAATTTACTCTGTATAAAAATAATAAAATATGATAGTACCAATGAATAAATATGATATAAAATTATGATGACAATGAAACATAAAATTAATATACTATTAGTAACATCAAAATATAAATAAATAATAATAATAATACACTAATTAAGATTATTACAATAATGATGTTCCTAATTTAGTATTATTTCATAAATTTTCACCAGAATTGTTAGTTTGCATCGATGCCTAGTTTACTATAATAATAGGTCGTGCACTTGTGACTTCCGACTACTAGAGTTCAGGTTAATTATAAATTTAAACATCCCAAACTATGAAAAATTAATATCTAAAATATTTATATACAAGATACTCAATATATATAAACTAGAAAATAACTTCCTTATGTAAGTCATCAAGCATAATTACTCAAAATATTTTCGTTAGTGCTTCCAAATGCATTAATTTTAAGACACATTTTATGCAAGTTACTTGATATTCATATCATCATATGCAATGTACAATGTAAAAAGAAATTGAGGAGAAATCACTTGATAACTAGCTTTTTAAATATTTACAGATAACTAGCTGCTCCTATAAGTTGGAAACTACAAAAAAAAAATCAATAATATTTTATGTAATTTGATATATCGATAGAGTGCACATGATTCAAATTCAAACTTTTAATTATCACAACTATTTTATGCATATCCTTGTCATTTTAATAGTTTTTTTTTAATTTTGAATGGCTTATATTTAAATGGCATGGTATATCACATGTCAGTCACAAAATTCATGTAGATAATAAATCATAATTTAATGTAAACAATCAAATATATAATTTTTTAGTTAAACTTTACATAATTAGTTTTAGATTAGTAAATTTTGTATAGAAAAAATAAAAATGGCACATCCTTGGTGTATATAATCCCCCACGAAGCAGCCAACTTCTCTCTCGATCTATGCTCTATTCACCGCACTTTTTGATTCCCTGTAGAAAAGGATGCGACGGTACTATGCAGATCCCCACTGATACCTTGACGAACCCTAGTTTCAAAAACTCTCTCTATCAGTACAATATCTTTCTCTCTCCTCTCTTTTTCCCATTTTCTCTCTATCTCTGAAGGGTTATGGTAATTTAAAGATGCGCACTAGCTCGCCGTTAAGCCTTCACTGAACGAGGTAATATTTTGATTCTTGGTGTGAAACACTTGGAAAATTAGGATGCAATACACGTGATATTCTCTTTCCTATATTTTCTTTTTTCTTAATATTCTGTTGCAAATTAGGGGTGTGAAATTGAAATGGGGACAAATCGTAAGTTATTTCGTATACTGGTATACATGTTTCCACTACAGAATATGAACATTCTGATTCAACTTTTCTCATATGTTGGTACATGTTAATTCATTTGCTGGTTCAATTTTTTTTTTCATTTGGAATAGAAATGACAATGCTGAAATTAATTGCTAATTATTTTTTTTCACCACATTTTCATTTTAAAACAGGATAGCAAAATCTGCAATGGTTGGGGGTTGAGTGCGATGAAAGAAGGCGCAAAGACACGTTGAAACTGTGCTTGTTTACTTTGGCTATATTTCCGTGTGTTGTATTTTCAAAATTAGGTTTGAAGTTTGATTATTTGTGTTATGTATGTTTTATGAATCTGACTATGTAAGATGTTATGAATTTTATTGGTTGTAATGGTTGTGCTCAAGGTCGAAAGGATTGGTGTGATCTTCCCGATGGTCCCATCCATCTCATCACCAAGAATCTCTCTGACCTACAGGAGTTCGTCTGCTTTCAGAAGAATCCTTATAATCCCTATCAAATAATCCAATTAATGATCATGGAGTTCTTGTCGTGAATCATGAAATATATAGGTGTAATTATCACAGAGGTCAATGAGCCCACTGTGATCCTGACAGTTATTACAGGTGGAAAGGTCAATGGGCCCACTATGATCTGAAGACTAGACAGTGGACTCAAAATGAAAAGGTTACTATAATTTTTATTATAGGCAAGGAATGATATTTTTGACAGATTCAGGTTAAATGATATAGGTTTTTGACGTTTCGTCCAAGAAATTATTAAATAAGATATATCTTCCTCTCGCTAACATCGATTTGGAGACAAATGATGTGACCATTTATCTGATAGCATATGTTATTGTCAAGTAATCGGGAGAGATTATGAGAATATACTAGTTTTTTGGCCGAACCCGACCCATCCGACAAACCCATCGTCCGACCCGCTCTGACCTGATACGATCCATAATCCAAAATAATCCGACACTGAACGATCTGATATCCGACCGACCCGAAATCCGAAATGACCAAACACTAGATGACCTGATACCCTCCTAATCCGACCTGATACGATCCGAAACCCGAAATGATCTGATACTAGATGACCCAATACCCGACCCGACCTGATACGACCCGAAACCCAAAATGACCCGACACTAGATGACCCAATACCCGACCCGACCCGACCTGATATGACCCGAGACCCGAAATGACCTGACAATAGTTGACCCGATACCCGACAATAAAATTTTCATAATTGTGGTTAGATCTTGAATGAATTATGAAAACATTATCTCCAGACTCCAGCTCACGCTCTTGGAGACTCAGACGTGACCTCTTTGGGTCCCGTACAAATGTCAAATAAGTTGAATAATTTAATTATTATTATGAATATTAACTTATTTAATTTAAATAATAATATTGATATTTATTATAATATTAACTATGATATCTATCAAATATTTTTCTATCAATAATTCAACATATCTTTCAAATGAAACTTTTATTGTATAGATGACGATGGATTAAGGATTGAAGAGATAAATACAAAAGAGTTTAATTCAATTGAAATTAAGATGAAACTTGCATGACTCAAATATGCATCACTTAAAAATTTAATCTGATCTGATTCATTCGACCTGACTAGATTAGACACATAGATGGTGAAATCTGATCCGATCTAGTCCATATGATTCAAAACTCGAAATAATCACACTAGATGACCCGATAACCAATCCGATCTGACCTGATACGATCCGAAACCCGAAATAACCCACACTAGATGACCCGATAACCGACCCGACCCGACCTGAGATGATCCGAAACCCAAACTAACCCGAACTAGATGACCCGAAATTCAAACTAACCCGACACTAGATGACCCGATAACCGACCCGACCTGAAATCCGAAATGTCCCGACATTAGATGACCCGATAACCGATCGGACCTGAAATCAGAAATGTCCCGACATTAGATGACCCGATAACCGACCCGACCCAACCTGATACAACCCAAAATCTTAAACGATCTGACACTAAAAGATCTGATACCCAATCCGACCCAACCTAATTAGACTCGTGACCTGATAATCTTACTAAATTAAATTGACTCGATCCGATCCGACCCGACCCGAACCAGCCCAACCACTCGATTTTCACCTCTAGTTTTCGAGATTGCAATTCGTCGAGAAACAAACTATCAAAAAGTCCTTGTTTCACATCTATCAGCTTGATTTGGAAGGACCTTTTGGGATCCTTGTTGGGTCAGGATTATTAATATTGGCAACCGAATTTTATTTTTGGAGATGAGAAATAGCTTCTCAATAAATATTGTATCATCATCCGCTGAATTTAGAGGTCTTATTCATTTTATTCATCATGAAGAAGGAAGACCTGATGTGTATGATGTTCTAACTAACACGGAGGAAAGATTGTCTTGCCTTTTTGAAAAGTGCATTTGGTTTCTTCCTCATCTACGCTAAGGTTCTTTCTTTGCAGGATAATAATTGAAAATTAAGTTCTCTACTTCGCGTTGAGGATTTCATCAACACAACAACAACAGCAGCAGAGCAAGAGCAATAATAATAATAATAATAATAATAATAATAAAAAAAGTTAAGATATAGTGCTACGCGTAGTTAATTATCAAATTTGCTATAATAATAATAATAATAATGAACTACGCGTAGCACCATTGGATGTTGTTCTTGTTATCTTATGCTGTGCTCCTGAGATTCTGTGGAAAGGAAGATACTGGAATGAAAAATACGATGAGAACGGAGAGGGTTACATTTCTAAACCCTTAAATCGGGAGTGAAAATTTTGACCGAAAATCAATGCACGAGTCTTCTCGTTCACCCTTCTTCTCCCTCTCTCACCTTCTTCGTTTTTTGCTCGGTAGCAAGGTGTTGATCGATTTTTCTCTGTTCTGTTCTTTACCTTCTTCGTTCTTTCCCTTCTCTGGAGCAAAGCGTTAGGTATTTTTGATGTTTTAAGTAGATTTTGATTGTAAGAACTGTATGCTTATGAAGAAGCAAGTACTAACTGTTTATCCAGAAATTGATGGCTTTACAGCCACTTTTATCCAGAATAATGATGCAATGAAGGTCAAGTGGTTGAAATGGTGGTTAGATTCCTAGTACGAGGTCAAAGACTTTCAAGTGCAGCTATACCTTAATCTTTAAATTTGATATACTAATTTGCCTAAATCTAATTGTTTCTTATTTCTTATTTTTCTTACTAATACCAGATTATTTCAGTTTGAAGTCTTTTTGAAATGTGTTGCATCTTGTTTCTTTTGTTGTGAATTATTAGCAGGTAATATTCTCATGTCTATGCAAGGTGTATTAACATGTGGATCTACAAGCTTGAACATGGTGCCTCCACAGGTGGTGGACCCAATTCTAATATTGATTTGATACTGAGAAATTGAAAGAGATATTGATGAAAGATGTGAGACAAAAATTGGTTGTAATAAAAAGTTGGATGTATTACTATTACGTGCTTGTATTGATGTGGTTATTGTTGGTTTATCAGAATATTGTATTTTTCAGTAGTAAATATTTTAGTAGGGTTGTGTTTTGTTTCAGAGGTTAACCAAAATGTGAAAAGTGTGGGTAGATATATTGTCGTTCTTCCTATGTTGATTCTAGTTCACAAGTTTTGACAGTACAATAAAAATTACTATAAACTTTTATACCTGGAGGGAATTGGTTGCTCATTTAATTTGTGTTCAGAGGCCGAGCCCCATAAAGCTAGTGGTGGGCGTCTGTCGGTCCATTTGCTCAATAAATTTTTAAAAATATAATTTTATAAAGGATTTAATCAACCTTAAACCACAACATCCTTTTTCATAAAGGATTTAATCAACTTTAAACCTATCCCGAACGCCACGACAACAATGGATGACCACAGCCAATTACTATGGAAACTCACCAAACCAGCAATTTACGATTAATTCCATATATACTTTCCTCAACAACCCTGATATCCCACAACCTATTCTAGAAACGATATGGACCCTACCACTACCATTTAAAATAAAATTCTTCTTATGACTCCTCATACTCAACAAACTACAAACAACAGCAAATTTACAACAAAAAGGGTGGCTTGCAATTGCGAAATGCATCATGTGTGCCTCTCATGATCATGAATCATCAGACTATCTCTTCACTACCTGCACAACGACACAGGTGCTCACAGATGATACCATCGGTACGAGGATGCGTCTGGAAGGCAACACAGTCCGAGACAAATGGGCTTCGGCATGCCAAAGGAATAAACAGGGTGCATGGGCGGCAGTAGTGTGGACGTTGTGGAGGGAGCGCAACAGACGGATTTTCCAAGGCCAAAGAAGAACTTGTGGGCATTAGTCATTGAGGCAACTACCTATATTAAACAATGGTCACTAAGCGATCCAGCTGCACACGGAAATGGGAACAGATTATATGCAATTAGGGTTACAACAGACTAGATATATAGGATACATTATTCTGACTTTCTTTAATATCTGTATGATTCTGTGATTCTGTACTTTTTCTGCTTCTGCTTTTTCTTTGCCCTTCTCCCTGTAACTCTTTTTAACTTTCATTAATAAAATCATATAGTAGGCTATTCGCCTGGTACATCAAAAAAAAATATTTTTATTTGTATTTTTTAGAAAATCTATAAAAATATACTTGTATATTAAAATTATTGTGAAACTATGTCTCACTCTGGAAATTTTATTTCTATCTTATTTGATATTTTGACTCTGCCTCTACCTAAGTTAAACCTCTTATGGGGATATCTTGATTTAGGGCACTTTTTTTTTTTATGTTCGATTGTTCGTCAGAGGTCTTTCATGATGAGATGCTAGCACTGAGTAGTGGCTCATTAAAGATTTAATGGATGTGTAGGTTGGCATCGGTGGTATCAATATTTAATTTTATTTGTAAGAGCATTTTTAATGAGAGTTTCTAATGAGTTATTAAATATTACATGTCAGTTGTAATTTGAATTTTTGGGTTGGAAGAGAGTTTTTAATTTGAAAACTATAAAGGAGAGTTGTTAAAATAGGAACTCATTTTTAAACATCACGTTATTTAAAAACTCATTTGATTTAGTGATGGAAAAGAAAATTTCAAAACAAAACTAGTGATGAAAAAGAATTTAACGCTGTCAATTTGACATTAGAACTATGAAATTGCCATTAAATAATTTGTCTTTTTTATTTCTGCGATGGAATGTCCTGTAAAGTTTTTAATCAATTGTTAAATAAATGATGTGACAGTTATTAGTAACTCCAAATAATTTGTACTTTGGAGATGCTCTAAGCTCAATTTGTTGGATTAACAAACTAAAATGTTGAGATGATTGTCACAGCTCCCCCGTTAAGCAAGTGAAAAGGAGGCAAAGAAAAATTCAATAAGAGGTTCTTAGGTGGTTGCTGCTACCTTTTTAGTTTTGAGTAAAAAGAGATTGTAGAATATGAATCTTCTGAGACGTGACAATTAATATCTTAATTGTAGTAAATCATATTGAAGGAACAAAAAAAAGGGGCAGAGAGAGACGAGCAGCCCTTTTCTACTACAGCACTTTCCCTCTCGAAAAGACGACGTGTCTTTATCGGAGAAAAACACGATATTAATTCCCAAATTGGCTCTTTTTTGCGTTGTTTCCACCTTTTGAAGTACAAGTATCCCCTAATTATTGTTCCCACTTCCTACTGCTGTACAGAAATTCAACTATTCTAGGAACGAGTTCTTATAAACGTGAAAGTTGCATTTTTGTACATGGTGATGGAAAAAAAAAACTACTCAGGTATCATCCACGAAATGTGCTTTCCAGAATACATTGTACTCTTCATGGTTGGCACTTCTGCTTCTGGACATATACCAGCACAAGTTCTCCCATACATCATATCTCACATTTTTATATCTCCCCATCCAACATGACGTTTAGTTTCTGTTCCACTAATTCATTCAGACCCCAATACATTTGTATAATACCAAGGAAAAAAGTTAATCGAGAAAACAAATAAAAAAAATATGAATCTATTCTCATTTCATCAAGCTGATCAAAAGCTGAATCCATGTCTTGAGTCGCACTTTTATCTCCGAGCAGTCTCCTTTCTGTGGATGCCCCAACAAAACCCTTGATCGCAGAATAACAATTTGGCAGTTTGCATCATGCCTCTTCAATACATTATCGTACACTAACACATGTTTAAGAGGGGGGGGGGGGGCAAGAAAGAAATAGAAACCACCTTGTGCCCCACAAGAACTTTCCTCAGCCCCATGTGTCTCATCTACATGTATATATTAAGTTACATATGCCGGACTTTGTGTTAACAAAAAAATAAAGCATACACTCATATGGCACCACTAAACGTTTAAATCCCGTAAGATAGTAAATAAGAGAACATACAAGATAACACACTATGGTGCCATTATCATGTTCATAACCGACCATAGTACAGCCTGAAAGTGGCGGCGGCCATCTCTCGCTTAATTAGTTCCCAGTCCATCTCCTCTTGCGTGGCGGCCTCTCTGGCTTAACTTCAGTTTCACCAGTGGTGATCTCATTGTCAGCCTGTCTGGTGGGGGCCGTCTCCTTCTCACCAGGCATGGGGAGCTTAAAGCGCTCACTCCGCCTCTTTAACCTCTCAACAGTATCCAAGTGGCGGTTATCTGATGATGCCAGACCCATTGCCTCATCTCCAGTTGTCTTCTTGGGGTTAGAACTGGAGGTATTTAAGCTAGGCTCTCTGGGAACAGCAGCCTCAGATGCCCGGAGTGAGGTAGAGATTGCAGTGTAGTCTCTCTCCTTGTTACTGGTCCACCGCTCCAGCTTGGACCGACCCCGTCTAGAGTCATCATTTGCGCCATCATAATCAGAGTTACGGTCCTCAGTGTCATCTGGCAGGTTTGCATGGTGGTCATGGTGCATCCGAGGAGGGGCCTCAGACTGTTCCGAAATTTTTTTCGAACTGTCTTGTTCATTGATTGTGCCTTTTACATCCAACTAATGAAAAAAGATGTAAATCAGTATCAGCATGTGGATAAATTAAAAAAAGTTGGTAACATGCTACCTATCATGTTCTGACATGGTCTTTCAAGAAGAAGAGATACTAAGATGGATGTGAATAAATTTAGAACTATTTTGTTTCCAGTTTTTTTAATTTATCCACATCTTTAGCATATTTGTAGTTGAAATGATGCAATAGAAGTACATAGCAGGTGCCACTAAAAAGGTTCTGGTGCTGAGTGGCAGAAGGGTAAAGATTGAACTGCCACAAAATCTTGACATTAGTGAACACAAAAGAAGAAAGTACACAGAAATGTCTAGTTCGAGGGCTAGAACTTTACTTCCTCAAAAAGTACAGTACACTAAATGAAAAAAAGAGAGTAATAGAAAAGTACCTTATCATTCTGACGGCCTTCACGACCATCGTGTCTCCTTTTGGTCCTTGGCTCCGTGCCAATCTCTAAGCCCCTAGATCTCCTGGTACTATCCTTGTGCTTCTCCTTTTCAGGTGCACCAAGGGCACGGTTAATATCATCATGTGAACCTCTCTCTTGTCTGGCTAATCCCTTCTCAATGTCGCTGCCATTTATGAGCTTATCTCGCATTTTCCTCTCTCTATCCTCCAACTTTAGCTCTTCTTTACCATTCCTATGAGTCCTCATTGCAACTCTTGTTTCTTCTTGCTTGGACCTCTGTCTTTCCTCCCTCTCCCTATGTCGGGAACCCTCCTCCCTATGCTTTGAACGATAGTGATCTCCCACCACTACCTTATCCCTAACTCTATGGTTAGCTTCATCTCTCTCCCGTTTTCTGTCAGTCATATCCTCTCTGTCAACCTTCCCTCTCCGAGGGGCTTCTTCCTCCTTGTGCCTCTTCATGTGAGCATCAAAGCCTTCATCCCGATCCCTTTTCCTTGCTCCTCTCCACTCTGCCTCTTCAACACGCTTTCTTAATCTAGCATCATCTTCTCGCTCAAAGTTCCTGGGAATACGTTTATTACCCCTAGGATCCACCCTCGTTTCTTCTTCTCTAAATCTTCTAGCATGCATAAGACCATCCTCTCTGAACCTCTCATAACTCCTACCTCGAAAAGCATGGGGAGGTGGCACAAAATCCCTATCCCTTCCATTCATGTAGGGTTGGTTATACATTTCATTACCCTCTCTCCATCTCACATTGTTACTTGGATTGGCCATTCTACCCCTCTCCATCTCCATTGTTCTGCTATCACTTCTGCGGGAAGCACGCTGTCCCTCTCTTGGTGGTTTGGAGCGCCGGACCTGTACCACCTCTTCCTCTTTATCAGATCTACTATGTCCTCTGCTTGTATTGCTCCTTATGGTTTCAACTATAGAGTTCTCTTTCTGATTCTTAGAGGGACTTTCTGGCTCATCGAAGTTGACCTCATCATTTTCTGTATCAGTAGTGTATGCAAGCCGTTCGTCATGGTCATCAGATCTTTCATCAACATTAGGATCTTTCATGGAAGCTTCCTCAGTGGCCACAGGCTTGTCTTTCACACTCTCAGTTGATTTTTCTCTGCGAGTGTCACCTCCTGAGGGAGAATAAGAATCCCTGCCCCATGAATCTCCTCTGTCCAACCTAAGAAAATTAATTTTAGTGAGGAAGGCTTCACCAATTACTGATTCTCATGCTGCATGTGTCTAACAATCTAACATAGATGGCTAATGCTTTAACTTTTATAGTGCACACAGTACCTCTCTTCTTGATGGACAGGGCTTCTAGCTTTGTGACGTAAGCGGTGAGAATGGTGGGGCTCAGGGGAATCATCAATATCGACGTCTTCACGAGAGTCTTGATCAGTTTGCTCAGCAACCTGACCATTAACAACTGCTCCAGAAAAATCACCAA
This sequence comes from Schoenoplectus tabernaemontani, assembly GCA_037127355.1. NCBI lineage: Eukaryota > Viridiplantae > Streptophyta > Magnoliopsida > Poales > Cyperaceae > Schoenoplectus > Schoenoplectus tabernaemontani. Next base: position 17,749,753 of record CM073752.1, read on the forward strand.
TCGGGTCTAGCAACTTTATCTGTAAAAAAAGCAATTTACCAGCTGTTTAAGCCACTTGAATAATCAGCAAACAATAGAGTAGGAAAAACGAACAAGTGAAGTGAAGGGATGAGACTTTCAAAAAGTTTGATCATTGTTACCTCAATTACAGAATCTGAATCGCGCAGACGTGGTGGCCTCGTATCAATGGAGGGAAGACGTTCCCCATATCCACCCTCTACCTGTATTGCTCTTCCTGTAGGCTATGATAGGTGCAAAAAAAGGAAAAGAATTAAAGACTTAAAATTTAATTTGAGTAGTTGACTTCTGCTGGTACCAGATAAAAAATAGTGGCAATATATGCAATCAGTGTTGGTGCAATACCAGTGGTGGTCTAGTGCCCATATGGCTTGTTGCCTGGCCACTAAAATTTGCTTGACCATTATCTTTTGCATTACGGGGCACATTGTCAGGAGATATCACGTTGTGGCCTTTTGCAGCAGCAGCAAGTTCAGGAGGTAGATCTGGGTCATATTCCTGAAAGAATCAAACCCATAACAAGACAAATGAATTTTCACACAAAGAAGGCCAACAGAAATCAGAAAAAAAGAAGTAATAATGAAGTGTGCTGACTACCGGCTCAGATCTCCCACTTTCATACACACGGATTTTTGATTGCATGGTCGACTCTATCTTGAGTTGGTTCTGAAAAGTCAAAAACATAATAGAGTTATATTTGGTTTGTTTATACATAAATAGGAAGAGCGAACACCAAATTTAATGAGAAGTGGACAAAAGTAGCAAAACTAACTAGTCAGCCAAACAAGGAGGTGTTTATTATGAGATTCTCATGGAGATTGCAAGCAAGTAGCTTGCCATGGTATCCAATTCAATTACATGTATTAAGTCAGTTCTAAAGTGTCCATAGTTTTAAATGATTTCCTTCTAGCAGTGGGGATACCTCGATAAGAGTCTCATATGTTTTTCTCTCCAACTATTATTAGCATTTTATTATTTGGTACTATATCTTTTCACTTTTTCAGCAAGCAATGATTGTGATTGTTATTGTTCTACTGCCCTGACTATCAGACAACACCCTAGTAGCACTCAAGATAGAAGGGGGAGGCTGGTATGCAAAGAGAGTACAGTACCTGTGGTGTCTTTTTTAGTATCTTTTCAAAGTTCAAACGATTTCCTTCTAGAAATGGGAATACCTCTGCAAGAGTCTCCATAGGCTTTTTATCTCTAATTACTACTAGCATTTTGTTATTTGGTAGTTGGTACTACTATCTTTTCAATAAGCAATGTTGTTATTGATCTATTAACCCGACTATAGACAACACCACAGGTCCACAGGTAGCACTCAAGATAGAAGGGGTAGGCACTTCTTTCTCAAAAAGAGTAGCGCAGTATCCATTGTTATTTCATAACTTAAAATACTTTTGCATGTACTTTTTGAGTCATTATTTTGAACATATACCAATATTATCCTCACTGCTTATCCAAGGAGAAACCAAGCCATGGCAGTTATATTTCGGCTACATCCTTAAGTAGGCAAAAACATATCTAAAAATAGATTATGTGCAAAAACTTCTATAAAGACCAAGAGTTGACATAAGTTTATTTATTTATCATAATAGATAAACTAATCATAATTATAGAACTTAGATATAAGTTAGTTGCAGCACAAAGAATTTACGAGTTAGTCTTACACCAAGAAAAGAAAAGCAGATTGACGATCCAACAAGGCTGGCAGTTTACCTAGTTTCTTTTTGAAACACCCAGACCTTGTCCCGGGGACAGCTTTCCCGTGTCGACGGTTAATAGACAACAGGGTAGTTTCAAGTCAACCGCCTGATATATGATATCGATGAAAGTAAGCGAAGGTCAGCATGTGATGGTGAAACCGAGCAACTGTAGAGATGTCCACGAAGGACTCGCCCGAAGATAGAGATGCCGCACATGCCTCTAGAAGGAAAAACTAGAAATACAACGTTGTGAGGCCCTATGACCATTGGCACGAGAATTTCTTCTAATTGAGATTACTATATTATCAAATAAAATCAATCTGTTTGCTACTCTTCTAAGACTATCCAACTGTTTTTTTTAATCTTACTAGGTATTCAAAACGAGGATAACATATACAGGGGGATGCCCCCAAGTATAAATACACTAAGCATCAAAGAGCCAGAGTAAAATCACAGCATACATTGCATCATTTTAAAGCTTGTTAATAAAGGCCAGAGGAGTAAGTAGGCAGCGAGTGATGGAGCCTATTACTTGAATGAAGGGAGCCCAAGCAGACAACTTGCTAAAAGGCACAGGAGATGCCAAGGAGCTACTTATTGTCGGTAGGACATGAAGAAAATCAATGAATTCGTTTCATCAGTCTTGATTGGTCAAACAGTGTTATATGATTGTGTCGGCCTGGTGGAACAGTTAAATGTATTGAGATCGGAAAGAACGCCAACGACAGAAGCACTCTACTGGGCCGATACTGACACTGAGAGATGAAAGCTAGGAGAGCAAATGGGATTAGTGACCTTCTTGAAACAGCAGCATTTGCACATTTCAAATTCTGACGCGAGTATTTTTCAAATTTGGACCTAGTATTTCATTTGGGCTTGTTGTTACTCCCAAATGTTTATTCTTTGTGTATACCTGTCTTGAGGCATGAAAAATATCTTTTGGGGGGCCTTAATCAGACCCTACAATAGGTACAATCAGAAAAATCAATACTAAGGGAAGAATAGAGTAAACTTACCATCCGTTTGCAATAATCCTTCCACGAATCCTCGATGAAATCGAAGTTGAAATAATCGGTTGTCTCAGCTCCTGGCTGTCTCCATGGTTTCTCCTCAAAATTATCAATCTCAAAATCAAATATTGTCCTGCCAAAACAAGCATAACAAAAAAAATTATATTTTTGCCATGGCAGAAATTAATCACAGATAAAAAATATCAAATGCGAGTTTCCTTTTCATTCCCTTTACTTCCCAGAACACAGCTAGGTCGCACATCTTATGTACTTAAGAGTTAAGACACTAACATGCTATTGTTTTAACATACATGTCACACAGGTAAGCATCTACTAAAAGATTCAGAGTATCATTGTTTGTACGAGCATGCACATGAGTATAATTGTACTGTGACTGATGCATGTAATTTGGATTAGAAACTTACTTCTGAGGTGGAAGAGAAAAGTCCAAACCAACAGGACGCATTTGACTTCCCCAAGAAGACATTCCATAGCCACGCCCATTCATCATCCTACCACCGGCTGGCCTCCAATCACCTCGTCCCCTGCCTGGGTATGGGCCAGTTGGCAGTGGAGGCCGCATTTGGCCTTGTGGGCCTACCACACCTCCAGCTGGACCACCTTGTACTGGTGCACCTGGCCTCACATACTGTTACACAGGAAAACATAAAGATAACCATTAGTTTTGAGAGGGTTTTATCAACTGTAAATTATGTCTAAGAACAAATTTTTGCTAGGACTTATTTTAACTGACATGGACGAATTTGTTGCTTTATTGATTATACTGTACATTACCCAAGGTAATAAATACCAGTCACAGGATAAGTAATATATGCTGCTGGATGGTAACTAGGGTTGTCATTCTGTAATTTTTGATCTTATTTGAAATTAGTAATTTTCTTTCTTTATCATTCCACTGCGTAGCTTCAGATAAATCTTTACCTCCCTGTTTGGTCAATTTACGGGTCGCAAATATAATCACGCCTAAAAGAATTATTAGGTATTCAGCTCCAACACATTTTGTTAATGCAAAATTTACCAGCAAACAAAATTAAGCCTAACAAATTACTGATTATTGCAGTTACTACTTTAATTGTCCTTGGAAATGATCTTCTAATAACATCGAGTTGAACTTGAGAAGTGCACTACCCGTAATAACTGGCAGAATACTTCAATGTTTCCAGTTTTTTTTTTTCAGATTTTATTGCGAGTTACGTCCCATTGTATATGCTTTCATTTAAGATGAACTCACTAGATCCCTTAACCCACCAGCACTGTGCCAGGACCTGTACCAGACATTCAGTGCCAGTACAGTTACCCAGGTTTTCCATCATAATTAAACACAGGCAAGCCAAACTTTTATGTATATAAGCATGGCAGTTAAAGACCTTTGTATGTCATATTGCACATATGAAGAGAGAAGCGGCTAAAATATAGAGAGACTCAAATTGCAAGAGCAATGCCAAAAGGTTATTTAGTCATTTACTCTTATCAGATTTCGTCGAATTACATCTACAAGTGGACATGCTCTTTGTGAAACTATACTATTACAAAATTGTAAATGATGTGCAACCATATATACAAATTCTCTACGTAATAACATCTCCGGTAGCAGGCATGCATCTCTGACCTTGTAGGTGGAATGGTGCTGATGGAATGTGTGGCTGCTATACCCAATTCTTGAAGGGACTGCTCCAACTGTGCCTCCTACACTAATGACTTTGCTAGCATCTCCTTCCTTCCCCTCTCCCTCTCCACCAAGGCCCGTGCCCTCCTCACCCCAATCCTGGTCCATTGCACCGATCTGATCGCCATTAGTTCCCATTGCTAGAACCTCTTCTTCATCTCCATCACCATAGCCCATATCGGCCATTGCTCCGTGCTCTGGATCGTTCAGAACAATCTTCAGATCATCATCACTGTCACTGTCACTGTCATCCCAGTCATCGCTTTCCATTGGGCCCACTGCCGTTCCCAGGCCAGGAATAACAGATTGTGGTTCTTCTTGATCCGCCACATCAGAAGCAACAGCTGTGTTATTCATTCCCTGCACTGTCTTGTCAGGTGATGAAGCTGAAGCCCTTGGTTTTTCATCTTGGCTAGGGTTAGCATCAGTTTCTTCGTCTTCATCTGCCCAATTGGAGATGGGATCGACGGTAGTAGGAACAGCCCCTCCCAGGAGCCAGTCGTCGTCGCCAACGGCCGGAGCTGCCGCGGCGGAGCTCGTGCCGCCAGCAGAGGGGACGGCGGAGACTGAAGGAGAGGGGGAGGGAATTTGACCAGAACTGGGACTAGGGTTTGAAGGAAGCGAAGGTGGTTTGCGCGAATCAGATGGGATGGTCGGGAGGAGGACATCCGAGTAGAGATCGCCGAAATCGTCGTCGACCTCCATTGGAGAGTGATGAGCAGAAGCGAGAATAAGGGAAGGAAAGAGGGAACAAGATGGGAGGAGGAGGAGGAGAGGAATTGAATAAGTATTGCAAAACTGATGGAGCTAGGAACAATAGATATATAGAGAGCTGGGAGGAGTTTTCGTAGAAACCCCTGCAAGAGATGAATTGAAGAGAGGAGGCGGCGATGCAGGGCAAGTTGGTTTTAACTTGGAATGGGGGGAGCGGGTTTGATGATAATTTTTGGGGATCTTTGGTTATTTGTTTAGGTTTTGTTTGGCAAATTAAGCAATAATTTTGAAAGAGTATTAATTTTAGAAAAGTGATAGAATAGTATTTATTTAAAGAATGATAAAAGAATGATATTTTTTACTATTCGGAAGAGTGATAATATCGTTTGACGATTGTTAATCAGAATAGTTAAATTATGAATAATTATGATGATAATGGTAATAAAAATGATAATATAATAATAATCATAACCATCAAATTTCATAATAAATAATCATATTCATAGTTGTAATCATAATAATATAATAAAAATATAAACATAATCATAATATAGTAATATAATAATAAAAATTATAATTATAATCATAATAATATAATAATAATAAATAAATAATTTTAATAATATAATAATATAATACAACATAATCAAATAATAAATCATAATCATGATAATAATAATAATAATCATAGTCGTAATCATAATAATATAATAATATAACCATAATCATAATATAATAATAAAATAATAGTAATAATAATAAATAATTATAATCAAAATAATATAATCATAACTATAATCATAATATAATATAACATAATAAAATAATAATAATAATAATAATAATAATAATAATAATAAGTAATAATAATCATAGTCATAATCATAATAATATAACCATAATTATAATATAATATAATAATAATAATAAAATTATAATCAATAATATAATAATACTAATAGTGATGATAATATAACAATAATAATCATAATCATAATTTAATAATAATAATAATATATTATTATTATTATTATTAAATAATAATAAATTATAATCATAATATAATATAATAATAATAAATCATAATCATAATATAATAATATAATTCTATTAATTCAAGTCCATTAAGTTATGATAATTAAACTACTAAAGACCTGTTATTCACGATTAAGTACTTCTAATCAATTAATCTAATAATTGAGATAAATTTCATCTAACCTAGATTTCACAATTAAGTACTTGACCTAGGACTAGATATCGCTTTTAGGTCTGAAAACTTTCAGATTTTGGTTAGAAATCTGAACAATCTTCTCAAACATGTGCACATCCTAATATTAATTTGTATTTTATAAATCTACGATACTTAGGGTTTCTAATCCTAAGCGAATTACTAATACAAATACTAAACAATTCAGTTCAAGCACAATAATAGTTCAATCATAAAAATTAAATTTCTGGATGTTAGATTGAATTGAGTTTCTCTTGATCTTTCTCCTTCTTTCTCCCTCCAAAAATAGTTTCTCTCTTCAAAATAAGTCCTCTGTCTCCTCCAGATAATTGATTGAGTTCGACGACACGATTCAACCAAATTGAATTGAAAACTAGTTTGTGTGTTTACTTCATTCCTTGTTCAGATCTCCTCCATTCTTGCTCCGACTTGCGTCTTTTCTCCTATTTTCTTCTGGAGTTCTCTTCTTTCCCTGAAACATAAATCAAAATACAGCAATACCTCGAACTTGTGCAATTTTAACCCTAAAAATACTAAAATTAAACTGAAAGAGTATTTTTTTTAGACTAAACCTCAACTAAAATATAGCATTTTATCAATTTATCAATTGGTAATCGGTTATAATAATTTATCTGATTTAAATTCATCAATTAATTAAATATTAAATAAAAAGTTAACAATTTAATATATAATTTTATATAATAAAAATATCAAAATAATATATTTTTATATATTAAAAAATATCAAAATAATATTTTTTATATATTAAAAATAACAAAAATAAAAATAAAAATAATACTTTATATATTTTTTTATTATCTATGTTATAAATAAAGTTTTCTCAATAAATATAATTAAATAATTTAGAAAAATCAAAAAATAGATTTAGAGAGATCAAATTAGCCAAAAAAAAATTAACCTAAAAATACTATTTTTCAGAATTCAGAGGACAACTGACTCTTGGTGCTACTTACATCCGCTCCTCTTCCCAATTACTTGGTGTTATCATATTATTAGCAAATAAATTCAACAATATAAATAAATGAGCAAGTTATTTTAAACGCATTATGTTTATACTATATCAAATGATATAAAATTATAATTGTGGATCTCATTGACTAAATTACATAAAATGTTACATAGATTGATCTTATAATACTGGCATTAATAATAGATTTTATAGATAGATTGAGTAAACGAGCAAAAAGAACAAATTGCAGATATCCCTGAAGCATCTCGTTAGAAACGTGTGATAATTTGTCTGTACAAGTTATGTCACAAAGATCACTGATGCTGGCGTAACACTGGAGTTGTAGTGGAAACAAAAACAATGCAAATTTTAACAAAATTTAAAATTTGTGCATGACTTATGAGTTATGATGAATGGTCAAAATAATGGTTTTATGATAGGGAAAAAACTAGGTAGCATTTGTGACTTCAATTCGTTATGGCACCTGTAATTAGAACATCATGTTTTTTTTTCAACTCGTACCAAAAATTTACAAGCAAATAGTTTACAGAATTAGAAAGCGCAAAAAAAAAAAAAACTACTACCCCAGCATCAGAGGAGAAGTGTGAACAATTGACGACTATATTATTATTACTTTGATAACGGATGAGTACGAAAGTGCAAATAAGATACCTATTTTTTTCTTATCTGACAAGTAGGATCCAAAGGCAGAAAGGTTATGAGTTTCTAAGATTATATATTTGTTCCAAGTTAACACGAGATAACTGATGGGGAGTAGATCTTATAACCTTGATAATGGGCCAATTAATTGATTTGAAAACAAGTATAAAATGTTCAATTGAACCACAAATTTGAATTTTGCCATGAGCAACCCATATAAAGGACCCCAAACAAAATACTCCCAATTTGTTTTCAAACATTTAATTAATACGTGTGGTACAAATAGACCCATATAGCTCTTTATTTATCTGGAAAATCCCCCCCCCCCATTCTGATTTTATAAATAAATAATAAAAGGAATATTATCTTGAATGTATGACAACACTATGTTTATTTTCTGAACATATGCGGTGACAATATATATATATATAGAGAGAGAGAGAATTAGGCTATGGTGCTTTGCAAAGTACAAGTGCGTTGTGTGTTTTGCGCTTTATTATTAATTTTAAGTCAGAAATGATTGATCCAAACTGCTCAATCTAATCTCCATATCAAAATCTATTAGTAAACCAAATTTGCTATTTTTTGGAATCCATTTGCTATTTTTTTGGATAGGGGAAAAACCGTCATTTTTGGATGAACCAGAATTCTCAAATCAAATCATTTTCTCCTCAGTAAAAAAAATAGCAAAAAAATTCTAAAAAATATAAAATTTGGTTTACTAATAGATTTTGATATGAAGATTATATTGAACGGTTCAGATCGATTATTTCTAACTTAAAATTAAAAATAGAGCACAAAACACACAACCCCTCTGTACTTTGCAAAGCACCATAGTCGGACTCTATATATATATACATGTTTTATTGTACATTCAATAGCATTAAATTCAAAACTGGAAGATTTAGAACACATGCGTTCATATAAAACAATATGAACACATGAATTTTGGTTTATGTACATTCAAACACAGTAACACTATCAGAATGCAAGGAAAACAAAATTGCCTTGCCTGTGTTCACGTGTTTTCTGTGAACAGATGCATTCATGAACATCTGGTTTCGAAGAATAAAATTATTTGATGGACAAGAAAATGTGAGCGCATGCGCTTAGATATATTTGTGAATTCGTGCATTAAAAAAAAAGACAAAGAACCAATAAACAATTTAGAAATACATATATTATTGTTATTAATGTTTTCAATTAAATCCGAATGAACAGGAAGACAATGCCTTGTTATCGATGGAGGTTACAATTTTCTTATAGCCACAACAATTTAAATCATATTTTTTTTCATTAACATATCGTCTCCATCACATTAAAAATCAAACTAGTACAAATTTTTAGAAGTTTACAATTAGACAGTATATATAATAATCACTCATAAATAATTCATTGCTAAGCGCATGTAATTTCTTGAAGGGCCTCTCGAATGAGTCTTCTGGTGAGTTCCTTGGGCAGCCCCATCACACTATCCATTGCTCCTACCTGAACATTTGAACCCAAATCAGAACAAAAACACAGGAAACCAGATTAATGTGAGCTTAAACTAGGAGCAATTTTGTCAATAATTTGTAATCAGAACTTTACCACTTCCTTGACATAAGGAGCAGCTAATGGATGCTCCATCCCAAATCCCCCAGCAACATTTGTTATCTCTCTCACCTTGATCTGAGAAAAATGAGCATTTTCAATTTAATATTTTCCTTAAAATTTCTATTTGACATATGAAAAATAAACAATCAAGCAAACATGGTAGGTCATCCATACATACCACTTTTTCGATGACCTCATCTGGTATTTCATAGAAGTGAATCTGCTCAATAAATATTGCAAAGGACGTTAGAAAAAAAAAAAACACAAAAGAACAGTATGTGTAATCAGTAAGTGTTACAATGGTACCACCGTACCAGTTGAACTTGAATACTTGATGAGAACAAGCAATCTAATTATATTGGTTGAATCACTGAATTTTGAAATTTTAAAGATAGTTAAAACCTCAGGCTTATCCCATCCTCCTCTCTGGAATCCAGTCTTGAGATTTGTGACAAGCACATATCCAACGGCTGTGGCAAAATTACCAGAATAACCTATTTAGCAACCACATAATAGCACATATGATCACACATTTATTGTAGGTTTAACTGTTGAAAGTAGTTGAAGGTTTCAAGCAGATGCAAAATTTATGCTAAATATGAACCTTTAATAAATTCTCGAGCTTCTTCCTCGCTGAGTGGCTTCTCTCTTATCATCCCTCTGTTTACCATGACCTCCATTAAAAAAAACAATACTGCAAATCATGATATTGTACAAAACAAAATGGAAATTCTTTTTTAATTGTTGACCTGAATATATGCATTGCTTGAAATTGAAACAAAATTAGAATACACATTTTAAATTGGGGCAATGCCTCCACACACCCCTCAAAATTTTCACTTGTGACAAATTGGTCTTCGAACTTTTAATTTTGATAAATGCCCCCCCCCCCCCCTCCAAACTCTCAAATCTATGATAAATTACCCCGATAGTTAATTAACTATATAATAATTCATTTTTAGTTGTAAAATGACAAAAATAATTTTGTATATTTATAACATTATAAATTAAATATTATATTTCAAATATATTTTATTTACAAAAATACAAAGTGCCAATTAAATAACATTCACAATACATAATATATTTTTAATCTCATTTTCTATTTTTATTTTTATAATCTACTTTGTATATGCATTTAAATAAATAATAAAATTTTATTTTTTTATTTGTACATTTTAATTTTCAAAATCAATTTTAAATTAATAAAAACTAATTACTAACCACATTGTGTTTTAAAATTTTCATATTTACATACAACAAATCTTTTATTAATTTAAATTATTTATATAATTATTTTATGATAATAATAATAATAAATAAGATATGCAAAATATGACTAAAAATGATGCAGCAAATATATATTATTAATATTTAATTAGATTCCTCTAATTATTTTCTTTTATAAATTAAAAGCATATGAAACATAAATATTCAATCTATAATGATATAGGCAGTCATATAAAGTTATTTTTGTCATTTTACAACTAAAAATGAATTATTATAAGTTAATTAACTATCGGGGGAATTTATCACGGATTTGATAGTTAAGGAGGGTATTTGTCAAAATTAAAGTTCAGTGGCTAATTAGTCACAAGTGAAAATTTTAGGAGTATGTGAAAACATTACCTCTTTTAAATTATAATGAAGTACCCAAAAAAGTCATTTTAATGATTTTATGACACCTTTCTCTCTTTCTGTTTATTTTTTATTTTTTGTACCAGAGCTCTGATTATGTCTGTGTGCGATATCTTTTATAACTCTGCAATATCTAGAAATTTTACTTTTAAACCAAAAATAATAAAAAATTACGATAATACAGGAGTCATAGTGCTAATCCGGTATACCAACTCTATAATTATTATTATCATGATTACGATTATGATTATTATATTATTAAAATTATGATTACTTATTATTATTATATTATTATAATTATGATTGTAATTATATTTTATTATTATTATTATATGACTATATTATGATTATGTTTATATTTTTATTATATTACTATTATAATATTATTATTTATTATGATTATTTTTTATTACTTTATTATTATTTTATTATGTTATATTATATTATTATATGTTGATTATAGTTATGTTTAATTTATTATTATATTATTATAATTATAATTATTTTTAATTATTTTTTTTATTATGATTATATTTTTATTATTATATTATTATGATTATGATTATGGTTATATAATTATGATTGTAATTATAATTTTTTATTATTATATTATTATATTATGATAATGTTTATATTTTTATTATATTACTATTATGATATAATTATTTATTATGATTATTTTTTATTACTTTGTTATTATTATTATCTTACTATTATGATTATTATTTTACTATTATTATTATTATCATCATCATCATTATTATTATATTGTATAAACTTGATATGATCTTTACCATTTTCAAAGTAAAAAAAAAAAATTACCTTTGCACAATTTCCAGGCTCAATGACAATGAAAGACCCAACGATAGTTCAACAGGTCAAGGTTTTGACCTCTAGTTTGTTATAATAATAATTATTATTATTAAATAATAAAAGAGAGCCAAATGTCCAAAATGAGATCATACTTGATCGGAAGTGATCAAAAGGATCGGTTCACCTTCCATTTCTGTCCTAGAAAGGCGCTTGTCATGAAGCTTCCCTCTAATGGCCTCTGCCTATAAATTTCATCCAAGTTCAACCACAAATAGGAGAAATTAGAACATTTATTATAATATTCAAACCGTGTGGAAATAATCTCTTTCGAAGTATGCCAAATTTACATACTCGGATATTTAAATTTAAAATATGCGGGCAGGAACAATTTGAGACGTATTCAAGGGAAATTCATTGGAAAAGCATATAACATTTTCACATTTGCATTGTCCCGGACAATGAACATTTAGTTATCTGTCCTTCTTGAAGTAACATCAATGGCTGTATTTTTAATAACATATCATGGTAATAAGTAATAACAAAAATTGACCAAGAAGAGGTAAATACTAACTTCATATAATTTCAAAAAAAAAAATGAAAATATATACACAACGCTCCAGACCTTAGCTTGGGCTAACGCCATGACAAGATCTTCTGGTTTCTCTCTGCGTATCACTTTCTCGTCTATGTCCGGGTTCTGCTCCTCAAAACAACAATTCAAGTCTCAATGAAAACCAATTATAGACTAAATGAAACTAAATCAGATGGAACAAAACAAGGTCAGTAACAAACCATGACAGTAAATTGGTAGCCCATTTCTGCTAGAATATCTCGTCGCGCAGGGGACGATGAGCCTAGTATCAGCTGCAAAATTAAATTCACATTTTAAACACTAGTAATTAATTTTCAGTTCATAGAAATTAGGAATTATTTTGTTGAGAAGTTTAGAGAAAGAGAGTGATAACCTTGAAAGGGGTAGCCATGGTGTAATGACGAAGGACCCCCACAAAATTGGAGGGGGTCTTTTTATTAGGCCTATTCTTGAGGCCCAAGCATCTTCAATCAAATTAAATGTATAATTATATATTGAATAAAAGGGTAATGCAACTAAATTTGTATTGTAATGAACGTATCGCTAACCCTTTTTGACTTGTTAATCAGCTATTGTCAGTCAGTCTACGGCCCTCTGATTCTCTGAATTCAAGCTCTCAATTGCCTCGTAATTCGTAAAATATTATATTAAAAAATTTCCGTCCAAAATCCTTATTATAATTTTGGACCTCATACAGTCCGAGTATTGCCCAACATTTTTCACTATCATTATACATGGGCCCTACGCGTTTTAATTTTTAGTTCATTTTTTACTTAACGTAGAAGAATTGGTGCGGATTTTGTGAAAATATTGTATATTTTCACAAAAAATTTATGATAGGATGGTCCGCAATCAGCTGATTACTTGATCAATTTAACTAATATGAATCAGCTGATCAATTTCGTCCCGGAGTCTTCCTTTCCCCTTTAATTTATTTTTTCGTACGAATGAATAAAAAAGACAGTTTTACATTTTAGATTTTGCTTTTCTTTCAAAAACTTCGAAATAAAATAAAAAAATACAATTCCTTCGAAATTGTTCAATAAAATGTCTTAATGAATCATTTCTTCCCTTCTTTTTTCCTTCAGTCATGTTACCTCTCTTTTACTTTCCAACTAAAATAATTTACAAAATGATTTAATTTTTTTATTTACTTTCCTTCATTTATAATTTTCATATTATATTATATTTTCATGTATGAATTTTTTTTAATAAAAAAAAGAGTCAAACTCTCAAATATCGTAAATGTCCATAAAGGACCCATTCGGATTCCAAACTTGTGACATCTCACATAGAAGACATTGTCTTTTCACACTAAATCAAAGACTTATTCTCATGAATGAAATTTTTAATAATGTTATATAGATGTTGAATAATATATAAATTAAAATTTTTTTAATGATTCTTAACAATGAGACTACTATTTAACGATTTAACATTAAAATAGAATTACACGGCCATTAAATCACAAAACGGACAATCACTTTATATCTACTTTTCACATTTAAAAAGACTAGATTACACAATCTCGCGTCAACATACTTAACAATTAAACTAAATTAACATTTATAATAACAATTAATACTTAGAAGTTAAAAATTTTAAGTACTATTGACTATTACATTCAAAAGATTACAAAGAAAATAATTTTAGAAAATTGTGGAAGATGTTTAAGGTTCTTAATCATATATTGGGTGGAAAAAAGCTCGTCATGGACTTCTAATTTCTTTTTTGAAATTTAGCAATATATTTTAATGGAATTTAAAGGCCTCTAAAACACAGACTTTAACAGATTTTAACGGTATTAACTTCTTTAAAAGCGTTAAATCATAAATAATTCATTAAATTCAATTTCATAAATACTTAATATCTAAGTGTCTCAAAATCATTTAAATATTTTAAATAAAATTTAAAGTCCTTTTTTTTAAAGATTTCTAAAATAAAAAATATTTGTATTTCGACCTAAAGTGCACGTGGTTCAAATTTTATCGTAACATGTTTGAAATTTAAATTTATCCTTCTCCTTAAATTTTTCATATAGAATATTAGGGGATATAAATTTTGGGTGTTTAGAATTTTTTAAGTATTTACTTTGAATTTTTAAAAATCAACTCTAAAATAATAATAAAGTATTTGATTTTTGTGCTTTTAAAAATTGAAAACAAATACTAAAAACTATAAGCACTCAAAATTTTGGTATCCCTCAATAATTTGGGATGTGTTCACTTCTGACCAGAATACAAACATTTTCATATTATTCAACCTCTATTATAAATATCCAAATATTTACAATTCTTGCCATTTGAGCCTAATGCAATATGACATCTCATAAAATAAAAAATGAAAAATTTAGACATAAAATTTTAACTTATGATAATATAATATATAATATGTAGATCATTATTCTCGCTTTCTACATTTATACCTAGAAAAATATTTACAAATTTAGAAATATATGTTTTCATCATGTAATATATTAAAAGGATAAAATAATAATAACTAATCTATAATAATATCATTGGGAAGATGTGATATATTTTTTTGTCTCTTGAGAATTTATTGAACTAAGTGTTTTACATTCTAAATTGTCATGCTTATATTCCGTAATTATATGCATTTAAAAAATTACTTAGTATATTGAATCTATATCATAAAAAATAAGATTATTGTTATTTTAAATATAATAAAGAAAAAGAAACAACTATTTTTGTTTACAAAATTTAGTAAATTAATAAGAGAGACCAAAAATTATATTAGGAATATATATTGAATCATTAACTCAAAAAAATCACGATCGCTTATAAAATAAATCATAATATTTTGATATTGTACATACAAAAGATTTAAAGATTGATTCATTTTTTCTTAATTTTTTTTGTAATTAATAAAAAGAATGTATATTGGAAAGATTGAATTATTTTCTTTATTTTATTTCAGTATAAAAATGACTAAATAACAAAAAAATAAATATTTTAAAATATTTTGATTAGAAATTTTATTGTATGAAAATTTATTATAAAAGTAACCAAAGTAATTTGTTAAATATTTTGGATGAAAAGTTTAAAAAAGTAATGTGCAACAAATTATTTTAGATGAAAAGTAAAAAAAAAAAGTAATTTGAGTGAAGGGAAAGGAAAAAATAATTTATAAAATAATTTTGTTGAATAATTTGGAGAAGCAGACATTTTATTTCAAAGTTTTTTAAAAAAAAATTGAATTGTATTTTGTAATTAACTGAAGGCACCCGACGACACCTGGCCCAATGAAAATAGAAAATATCGAGAAGAACATGGTGGGTCAGATTGAATTAACTAAAGGCACCCAACGGAACCTGGTCCAATCGGTCAAAAAGTCTCAATTGATCACTTACCGAACGCTAGATCCATGGCACGTGACCTAATTTGTGAAAACGACCCGATTCTATCTCCACACCTGGATACACCCCGAGCACCTCTCGGATAAATCCATCTACACTCACTGAAAATGGGACCTACCGCCTGCATGCGGGACCAAAGTTAGAGAAGTAATCCGATCTCGGCGCAACTTTACACCGAGAATGAAAGAGCGGGAAAGGAAAGAACCAAGGAACAAAGGGGAATAAATTCGGGTTCTTAGTTATCCCCACGAAAAAAATAATTATTGTTTTTCTACTCGTGCCTCTTTGCTTTCTTTCCAAGCAACACTACTCGTTTCTTCCATCTATAATTCCATTCCTTTTTCCCATCCTCATTTGCTATTACTCTCTGATCGCACCTCTCGGCTCTCGTCGATTCAAACATCCCGGTCGGAAGGTACCTTACAGATTACAATTTGCAAATCATTCCTCTGATCCTCCCATCTCTGGTCGCTTGTGTCTCCAGTAAGTTCTGACCTAAGTTATCTAGATTCTCGACGAGATAGCCTCGTCCCTCGTGTACTTTATTTGTTTTCTGATTCTCTGTTGAGTGTTGACTCGAGAATTCGTTGAATTTTTCATTTTTTTTTGTTCATTTTGCGATATACCCTTCAATATTCTATTTTTGTATCAACCCAACTAATTCTTTACTTATATGCAAGCTTTTAAAAAACGTTTCATATTTTTAACGGTAAGATAATGATTTTTAGTTAAAATAATTTATACTGAGTTATTTAACGATTTTAATGATTTAAATGAATTTTTTATTTAATATTAAAGATTTTGATGAAGTTAAAACGGAGTTTAAATGATTAAAATGATGTTTTTTAAAAGATTAGTTGCATGTTTAAAATTATTCGTTGGAATTTTAGCTCTTTTAAGTGTTTCAGTCCATCATTTCGGTTACATATTTATTAGGATCAAAGAGGTTTAGCATTTTACAAAGCCATAAATTTATTATTCTCTGAGGTCACATTGCGAAAGTACACTATAAAGTTTGACGCAGTAGCTCTCTTGTTTAGTAGATATAGTAAAATTGTAGTCCTTTTAAAGTATTAAATGGAAGGGACTTATGTGAGATAAAATTAAAACATCTATAAAATTTAAATGTTAAATTTTTTAATATTTTTATATAATTTATTTTATTTATTTACTTCACTATTATTAAATATCACTATTATGAGGTGATTTATTAAATAAAATATATTTTTACACAGTTATATAATAATAATAACAATAATACAATATGCAGAAAAATAAATTGTAGTGGAGGTTGATTTTGGAAGTATTTGATGATTATAGTTCCTGTAGTCTCTATCTTCGCTTTCTAACCAAGAAAAGTTTTTTTTTTTTGCTTCCAAATTAATATTTTTTTATCGTGGTCGTGCTTGGTCTCGAAACGAAAAGAATACCAAAGGACACTACCGTTTTGTCGCTTTTGGGGGATAATTTTAGTGTCTCCAAAAATACATATGCAATTTTTTAAAAATGAAATTGCAACTTCACCCACAGAATAAGAGACCTTATCCGATATTTTCTATTTTATTTCACAAGCATACAGTAACTTAGAACCACCTGCGTTCCTAGACTCAAAATCTGTGTGCTGTGCTGTGGATCTTGTCTGAACAACAATGATAATCTCGAATTTATTATTTAAACAGAGATTAGAACGCAATCAGTTGAGTAGTGTGAAAGATGGAGAAAGGGCAAGAGGAGAAGAGATCAACCTCACCATGCTACAAGAAAAAGGAAGGCGCAGGTGTGCTGGCTGACATGCGGGACCACCTCGAGCAGTTTAAGAGTACCTCTGCCGAGAAGCACTGGATCTGCCTCAAGAACACTGCCAGGCGGGCCGGGGACTATGTCAGACAAAAGAAACAGAGCATCTCGGTATGAATATTTTACCCAAATTTATCATTACTCTTAGGCTATTTAGGACCGTTGTCAAGGCTTTAAATCAGTAAATATTGCGAAATTATCAGTTTAGTATTGAGTATTTACAATATTTGTAACAGACGTAATGTTGATGTAATCATGGATCAATCCAGCAACTTTTATCTTTCAAACAGAGATGTACATATCAACATTGGGGAAAAATAGGAACAAATGGTGATTTTTTCCCTTCTGAAACGAAGAGGTGATGTAATTTATAACACAAATTTTTGTAGGTGTTTGGATCATCAACTGAGGATAGAACACATGAAAAGGAGACGGTTAATGGCACTCCGACTGTGCAGTCTCAGTAATTGAATTACATCATAGCCATATGGAATAATTTTTGGTATGATTTTGCTGGTACATTAGTATCCTAGATAAACATAATTGAAGAGAGGATAAATATGGAGCATATTTACCTTCTTGCGTTGTATAGCTCTCTGTTGTAAAGCTGATATTTTGTGCTGATGTCAAAAAGATATAGGGTTTCACATGGCCTGATTTTTCTTGTTTAATTGGTTTTTCTAAATTTACTTCATTAATTATTTGGGTTAATCTTCTGACAGTCTTTGATGTTTATCTATATTTAATTACTGAATTTCTATTTATCCATTTTTAGTCACTGAACTTCGATATTTATTCATATTTGATCGCTAAATTTCTATTTATCCATTTTTAGTAACTGAATTTGATGTTTATTCAGATTTGATCGCTCCAATTAGTTTTTTCACTCGAAAATAAAAGTACATTTATTGCCAAAATTAATTGGAATGAAAAATAAAAAAATAAAATAATATAATATTTATTGCCAAATGTTTAGTGAACTATCATAAGATTATCCCTAATTATTTGTTTGATTTATTCATGGCTCTTAATTCGCATGTCTCTGTAGAAACATACTATATTAGCATCATGAATGAGTTTGGAAGCAAACTGACATCGATTTTGTGTTTAATCATGCAAACTACAATTACGGCCCCTGCATAGTTATATGCTATTAAAACAAGCAAAATTATATTCCTGACATCTCATTTCAATCACTTCTTAGTTCTTAGGATTATATTTCTAACACGTCTGAACAGGAATTGTAAAATAATGAAAACGACGAGTCTGACAATAGAGAAGTGGGCTTCAGCACTTATAATTAGCATTTATTGTAAGTTGGGCTTGGTTCATTGAAACTAGCCCTAAATTCTCAGATGGTAATGAATGTTCTCGGTGCCTTCGCGAGCAGCGGTTTTGGAGTGGGATCCATTAACAAAATCTTGTCAATTTGTTATTTTTTAGAAAAGATCATTTTTTTGAGATTTAGTATGATTAATTTATTTTATTTTTAAAAGAAGGAATTTTGATAATTTTTTATTATACTACATTTCTAAAATTTTGTATATTGAGAGAGGAAATAGAGAGAAAGCAATGAAAAGAGAGAGAATGAGAGAGTGGGGAAGAGACAGATTGAAAGAGGAGAAGGAGACGACGAAGTGAGAGATTAAGAGAGAGATTATTAGATTGTACACGATTATTCAGGTGAATTTAACTTATATTCAAGTAAATAAAATTGGTATTCAAGTTAATCGTTATCACAAGATCAAAAGTTAAAATAAGAAAATCTCAATCTTGATTTTGGTATCAATCTAGGTATTGTCAACAAATTAACATTTCTTAATGTTATTTATTGTTATTTTGTTGCATATATTTTCAATTGCAAAATTCATATTTCAGTGAACCCAACAAAGTCAAGAAGGTTATAGGAGCTACCAGAATGGGTATCCTCAAAGTGTTTTATCATAAAATAACTATCTGAAGTCATTATGACTGTAAGATTTAAAAAATGAACTGTTCAAAGTCAATCTCCATCTTTAATTTAATAAAGCTCACTTAATTCGAACACTTTATTCATATAAAATACTTTTTAAAAAATGTGAATTCGGAGCTACCAAGGATTCAAATAATACATTGAATCCTTTCAAATCAATCAATGATGATGATTGTGGCAAAAATATCGATATATACACTCTCTCATCCCTCAACGCGACTCAAGCTCTTATGACAGAGATTATATGAAAAAGTATGCCCTTATTATCTTAATTTGAATTTCGATGAAAACAAATAAATGAGATCGATTCAATTTAGAATATAATTATATAAATGATTTTATAAATAAATCTGATATATTTATTCTGACTCTAAATCTGCTGCCCTCAATGGGTCCCACCGCTCTTCTTGCTTTTCCTGCTTTTCAAATCTCTCTCTATTATGATTTCTGCTTTTCTCCAGAAAAGCAGCAGATTCACTGCCATTTTTTTAGAGTGGAGATCCATTGATAATGGGTTATTTTGACAACTTTGACAATGGACTTCTAAATAAATACAAAAAAATCTTAAAAATGGAAAAAAGTTTATAGATGTGTTCTTCTACTTTTAGATTGATGGTAATTAAAATTTCATATAATTTCATTATTGTTTGATAGTCCATCAAAGACCGTTAATTTGGAACCGTTGCAAATTATATAAAAATTTGATGACCTTTGATGGACTATTAAACGATAATAAAATTGTATCAAATTTTTGAATGACCATTAATCTAAAGGTAGAAAAACACATCTATAAACTTTTTTTTCATTTTTAAGATTTTTTTGTATTTATTTAAAAGTTCATTGTTAAAGTTGTCAAAATAATATTGGGTTGGGATCCGCTTCTTGGTTGGGCCGAAGACGGTGTGGTGTGATTACCTACTGATTCGCTTAATCGCTTCCTGATTTTTTCCTCTCGACTTCCTCCCCAAGGAAAAATCGCACACTATATTAACGCCGTTGGTATATTTCGCCTGAACACCTCCACCTGCTTTTGTCGTTTTAAACAGCTGACTACTGTCAAAACCTCATTTATCTGATTCTCTCTCTCTCTCTCTCTCTCTCTCTCTTTCTGCTCTTTCCTCTCCGCGCCACTTGAACTCTGGTGTCTACCACGATCAATTTGTTAGGTAAGGTATCTCCACTCGGTTGCCTGAAATTGATAAGTTCGCTTCGACTCGGTCATCCATAGGGCAAGCACTGGATTTTGCCATGATTTTTTTCTAATTCCGATGAATATTCAGTTTTCAAGCAAACCGTAGGTCTGTGGTTAAATGTGATCTCTGATTACGATTTGACGTTTAATTTCTGGAAATTGCTAGTGTGCTGTGCCAGTGCAAGCAATTTGTCCCTTTCTGACTTTCTTAGTTAGTTATTTATTGTTTTTATTTTATGTGTGTAGGTGGCATAAATGGAGGATAATAAAATCCAAGGTGAAACACAAAACCCTGCGATGGCATCATGCCGAAAGAAGAAATCAGAGAATGCAACGTTCATACAAGATGTTAGGGACCACATAGACGAGTTCATTCATGCCTCCATGGATGAGCACAAAACATGTTTCAAGAAGACCATTCAAAAGGTACTTTAGTGATTTAGAGCTTAGGGGTTGGGTCAGTATAGTTCAGGTATTAGGTACTTGTATGACTTCAGCTAAGGGGTTGGGTCAGTATAGTTCAGGTATATAGGTACTTTTATGACTTCAGCTCCGTTATACCTTTGGTCTGATATGGCTCTATTGGTTGGATTTAGGATCGGATACCTTTCCTTTTCATTTTAGTGGGATTTAATTGTTCTTACCAATTTGTAGTGATCAGTATGGCATAAGAAGTTGGTAAAGATCCACGGTATTAATCTGTGCACTACTAATGTTGATACAAGCTAGTAAATCAGTTGATACTTGTTACTGGTATTCATCAGGTTAATATTTGCCCAGATCCAACCTGACCTGTGTGGTCTCCTGGTCAGTTGATTGGGCATCTCTTTCATGAAGACTTTTGAAAGTTCATTTTCAGGAATTTCTTCTTTTGTATGTTGAAAAAGGAAAATGTGCCTATTGGAAAATCACAAATATTCATCTGAAATGAAATATCAGCTAAATCATATGCAGTTATGACAGTGTCCTTTCTGTAGGAAATCTTTTGAACCAGGCATAACTTTTCTTTATACTTGGAATTTTGGATGCTGCAAAAAATTCTTGTATAATATAATGTCTGTCTATTTTACCTCCAAAGTTTTTGTTCATTATTTTGTCAGGTTTAGTTTCTGAATTTAAAATTTTATGGGTGAATTAAAATGGAATTTTATTCTGCTGCACTGTACCATACAGTGTAGCACGGTGTCCATTGGATTGTATTGAGATCTGCATCTACAAATCCCAAAGTGATCCGACGGATCATTCACTATGCTGCACATAGTGTAACAGATAATAAGGATCCGTCAAAATCGGCAAGTCCTGTACAATGTTAAAACTGTTAGAAATAATCTTCAGTACCTCTACAAGATGGAAAGCAAGAATTATCATGTATACTTTATAAAATAGTTTCATTTTATATTATATCAAATATGGTAAAAGGAAGAAAATCCCTTAAGTGTACTTCTGGTACTGGTTTCTTTCACAGCTGAACATACCAGGCAGGCTTCATTTAGTATTTGTGGTATTTTCCAAAAACTAGAAGAGCAACAGCATATATCATACCTTGAGATTAAAATAGAGCCAGCTTGAAAGCAAAATAGAAGAGAAGGATATGACATAACATTTTAGAGGGGCACTAGATTATTGTGTACATTTGTACTCCAAATTAGAATTATTTTAGAAAAAAAGTAGGAAATTTCTGTTCATTTTTTAACACAACATTTTTTTTAGATTCTCTGCTTGTGTTTTACCATTTCCATTGCTTACTAACATTTAATATTCAGGATATTCTTTTCTATTACATACTTTTTTGAAATGAAGGAGCATCCAAAATTCACTGAAGTGATTTTCTTTTGAATTGCAGATGTTTGGAATGTCAAAGGTTGTTGCAGAGAGGTCTAATCTTGAAGTCAAGGAAGTTGAGAGTGTGCTGCCTCTTCAGACTACTGTTTCCAAGTAGAATATAAATGAAGGAAAGAAATAAAAAGAAAATGGAAGTAATAAAATATTATTCTGTTTCGTTTTTGTTCTGGACAGTAGCCAATGCCAGTGAGAAGTGGTCAGCAGTTATATTAGGTTAGCTAGGTTTCTATATGTTATAATAGTTTGTTTTGTACTCTTCTTTGAACGCAAGGATGTCGTCTTTCTTGCATCTGAATAAGTTTTAGCGTACTAATTTATGCGGGGTGAGTTGCATTTCGTGCTTCCTCTTGTTACCTGATTATCTCTTGCACTCTTTGAAGCCTTGAGAATTTAATTGAAATTTGATCTCAAAGAGACGAAGTTGAACTAGAGTCTCTATAGTTAATTAAATTTATGTAATCAAGTCCGAGTCTAATCTCTTTTGTATTGTATCATTTCTAACTTCTAAGAGTGCAATGGGCTTACGACAATTACTAGTTCTGTTCGAGCTCTAATTTTGTTGGAATGTAGCCCAGTATATTAGACTGTTGAGCATTTTTTTTCTAGACCAGATTTATTAAGCCCTCGTGACTTGTATTCACGCTCAAAATCAGACTAGCATCAGGCCCAACATCAGACCAAATTTTAAGCCCTGCTTAATTTGCCCAAAAATAAATAAACTAACAAACAAGTGGAAATTCGTGATAGATCGAGAATCCGTTTCTGCTCAACAAATCTCTAACACTTGGTCTACTTCAGGATTTGGAGGGCATTAACTATTTGAAAGTAGAGCCACTTTTTCTTCTTTTTTAAAAACGAAGATAATTATAGGTCATTTTCAAGAGGAAGAGTTAGCAAATTTGTTTGAGTGAAAGTCTCACAAGTAAAAAATGAATTGAAAGAAGGAAAGCGGTTTATATTATATAAAGATGACATTAAGCCTCTTAGCTTTAAATATTCCTAAAAGATTATTCTTACATAATTTCAAATATAAAAAAATACAACTTCTTTACTTAGAAATGAGGGGTAAGTTAGTATGAACAATAAGTTCTAGGCTTCTAGCAATTGTGCCGTTTGACACTTTGAAAATGACCCATTTAGTCGTTTGGATAATATTTCAGAGCGTTGAGAACTTAAAAATTAATAAATTAGTGTTTGTCAAATGCAATGTCGCTCTCATGAGCAACTTGCAGGGCCAATTCATCAAGAAATCAATTATTTTTCTGCGAATAGTTGTTTTAAAATATTGACTATTGCCTCGTTTTTTGACTTCACTATTGGCGCTTTCATGGAATTATGGTTGGAATGCGGCTGTCAACCTACATATTAGGATAATGATTATATAGAAAAAATACATCCTAAACTTGTTCAAAGTTGGAAAAAGTGCCACGGAGAAATGATTTTATGTTCTTTTGTCTAACGAAATATATTTGCACCAATTAGCTCAATGGATCGCGTTACAAAATTGAAGTCGCATGTTCAAATTTAAGCCAGTCAAAAAAATTTATTGGATTTGAAGGTAGGTGTTTTAAAGATTAGGACTTCAAGCAATAACCCACGTTTAGCATAATGTTTCAAAGCAATGTTCTTTGAATGAAAAATAATCATTTGAAGTCAAATTGAGATATTACTTTTTCTGCGACTTTGTCTCCAGTTATTTAGCTCAATAAAAAATTTTAAAAAAAGGATCTCAAGCAACTTTATGCGCAATTTCGCACAACGAAATATAATTCAAAACAAGCTTAGAAATGAACCAACTTTTTTTCTCGGTATTGATTTAGACTAGGATTGTCCTTGGTGCCAATGAATAGTTAAATTCTAGGAGCAAAAGGATGAAAATGAAGTTGGTATTACGGATAATTTTATAATTCAAAAACATCAATAATAGGTATGGTTTGATTTTTTTTTCTAATTAAAGTACAGTTAATTAACAAAAGAAAATTGGTAATTACATTAATCCTTGAACATGAAGATCTCAACGTATGTTCTTCAGATCTACATATTATTTCTGTTTTCTATTTTGTTGACAGGAACAGAAATACATGTATCAAAATCATACAAATAATTGTATTCATACTAATAATTCTTTTTTCTATTATTCATACTAATAATTTTACTATGCAACTTATTTTTATAATATTATTACAATCCACATTGAATTAATTATTGTTCATACTATTAATATCTGAATAAATAAAATAAATTGTATATTAAAATCGTTAGATAAAAAGGTTCAATATAGGTAGATAAATAAATGATCGAACAAATAGATAGATAATAAATAAATGACGAACAAACGGACAAATAGATGGATAAGAGGAAAAGAGGACAAGGTTGGAGAATGTACTTTCTGAGCTCTGACATCCAAATTTTCAGTTTAGAGAACTCACATTACATAGAGGCTTCGAAAAAATTGAACTTCTACAGTTCTACTCCTCACTTGTCGTCTTGGTCTCTTGGACAGGAATCTTACCTCGAGGCATCAATTTTAAAAGAAACAATTAGCATTCCAACAAAATAGTACATATTTTGTCTATAATACAGAAAAAATAAATTTTTACAAAATACTATACCTATATGACTATATCGTATTCATTAGCAATGGCGATGCCAATGAAAAATCTTATCATTCACTAAAATGCCTATGCTGTCGTTATTACTATTTTAACTGCCTTTTGTAAATTGGGTTACTCTCTTCTTATCATTATTAATGAAATTTGAGAGCAAAAACCTCATCTTTTTTCTCAATTTTTTTAATGATCAAAATTAATGAAATTTATAGAATGTGAAAATAATATTTAATTTGCATGAAAAATCTAATACATAGACGATATATATTTAACAGCGTATCCATGGTTTAGTTTATAATTTTAAATATCTAAAAGACTTGAAAGATATATTAAGATTTTCAAAGATTAAGCACACCACAAATAGTCTTCCACTAAAAAAAAGTTGTTAATCTATATCTATATTATATTATAAATAGCGTATAAATTGAATTTGTCTATTAATTTTATCGGATAATGTATAACGACCGAAATATTCATATTTCAATTTACGATTGATTTTGATTGATTTTATAAAAATGACGGTTCATATTTTACTCACTCCTATCCAGTACATTGTTGGTTTTTTCATGCAAGGTCACCATTTAAACATAAGGGTTTCATTTATTATTTTCAAACGAAAATTAACTGTATATTGGATAAAATCTGAACGAAAATTTATGTGCGATCGGAAATATTACCCTAGGACAAAATTATAAACCCAGGTTGATTATGCTAGAAAATGTATGCTGGTGGAGTCTTTGTGAAATACATACTTACTCGTCTTTTATCGATGTACCTTGATCAGATGAAAATAGACGGCCTTGCTGGTCTCTTTAATTATGTTCATTAATCTGTGAATTGTATTTGATCTTCTTCTTTTTCCCCCTAATATCTGTTGTATAATATGGAGAAATTTGCCAAAATCAGTAAGCAGATATTTCATAATTAATTTTGTGATTTCCTTACTAATTTCTTAATTGTTGTGCGGAATATGATGGTCTCAATTTGCAAGTAAATAATCCACCAATGGGCAGTATGGTGTGTGTGAATTATGCACATAGTATTCACAAAAACTGAATATCGATTCTTATTTATTTATTTTTGTTGTTATTTTTGTAGATGATAATTAATATGGTATATATGCATGTGTGTTATAATTGCAATAGCGTGCAAGCCAGCTGGGGATAAGTGTCATTATCCAATTTGTAAATCTTACTCTAACAATATAGAATTTTAAATGGTTGGTTGGTTATATTGTATCACTTCATACAGATTGAAGGATGATTGTGAGTCACTTCAATTGACTTGTATCTATTAATTATAGATTGCATAATCAGGTCTTTCCCAGTGGTCCCAAAAAGCACCGTCAACACCAAATCAACACCAAATAAGTAAAATCTTCCATCTCTTGGACTAGTTTGATTGGATAGATTAGTGTGTCAAATAGCTCTAAGTACAGAGATTTTGGAATAATATTAATAAAAATTGATGGGCCATCAGTGTAACATGCAGCGTGCTAACCCAAAACCAACAACTGATGATAATTACAAAATTTTAAATGATCTCTGGTTAAAATAGAAGTTTCAAAAATGCTTATAATTAGGTCCTCATTGGTTTTTAGCTTACATCAAAGTAGGTTACACATGGCAATAATTATGGGGAGAATTTGGTATTTTACAACCATTCGGAAGACAGTAGCTAGATAGACACCAAAAGGGAACAACCATTATTCTAGTTGGGACCTGATATAGTAATTGGTGCATTTAATTTTAATTGCTAAAGTTAGTTGTAATAGAAAAAGCAATTGGCAGGCCCATTCGAAATCAAATACTAATATACTATAATTATGGACTCAATATTATATAAAGAAAAATAATACTCTTCGGAATAGAAAACAGTAGCAGAATTGAGAGATGCAGTTAATACATACCAAACTAAAATAAGTAATATAATTATCACATTTGCCAAATTCAACTTTGCTTTTCAAGTTTCCAACAGTTTACTTTGTGTGATGTTTGACAATTTCTTGTATGGTTCTTTCATCTTCTGCTTTTAGCTCCTTGATATGAGCCCTCTTATCTCTTCTTTTTCTTAAAAAAAATAATAATAATTCTCTCAAAGGGAGCATCATTCATCTGCCTATATATATATATATATATATATATATATATATTTATCAATTAATTAGTTCCACGAAGCACTTTTAAATTAATGCGCTCGACTTCTAGTTGATGATTTCAAATAGCTGAATAAAAATTTTGTTTCCTAGTCAGTACAACGCATTTCATTAAATTGATTAAATTCACATTAATTATGATCTTAATGCTGCATTGGTTCTCCGTGGTACTCAGTTTGGTTCAATTAATGTGTGGTCAATCGTGTTGCTCATCATGTATATATTTTCAACATTTTTAAGAAGTCAATTTGCGCCCAAATTATTGCATACAAAGTATTTTTTTTTCTGAAGTCGTCTTATTTTATATTTTCTTCAATTGATACATTTTTGCAAACGGAGATAAAAAGAAAAAGAGAAGAGTCTTGATTTTGAAGATTCCTGAGTGGAATCGTTCAATTTTGATTTAATTTCTTATTACAATTCTCAACAAATTCACCAATTTTAATATAATTTTCTAATCAGTTCACATATGCTACTTTGCAGCTGCACTGGCATGTAACAAACTACCAACAGCAACTCGAATTTGAAAATTTTAGTGATAATAGTAAAATTATAGTTCAATGTATGTTTATTTAATTTAATACAACGAGAAGTAGAGATACACACGTACTAAATATTCTTGAAATTTTATAGTTTTATCAAGCCCATCCGATCATCATATATAAGTGTTAAATACACAATGAAAAAATTAATTAAGTTAAAACACACTAAATTCATCATTTTATTTGAATACCATGATAAAAAATCTAATAAAATTTCCTGAACATTTATATCAAAATATTGAAATTGAAATACAGAGTTTGTCACAACTCTGTCAAATTTGTTGCACTCTCGTTCACTAAAATTTGTTAAAATAGAAATAATATATAAAAAACACGTGTTCATTGCTTATATTTATTTTTTATCAGAAAATTTGTGTATGTATTATTTTTCTTCGTGATTTTTATTTTTTTCACTCTTTGTTTAATGTTCATTACAATTTCCAAGTATTTACAGTAAATTCTAATAAAAAGTTTTAATAATATATCTATATCTAGAGTAAAGATGTTGTGAGCTTAAGCTCACGGAGATCTTCCGTAAATTTAACTCAAAAAATATATCAAATTATTTTTAAATTTTAATTTATTATGCTCATTAAATTCTTTATATGAAAATCTTATGGAATGTAAAAAATTGGAGTGTTTTGAGTTTTTTAAGTCATATTTTTTAATTTTTGAAAATCAGTTCTAATAATAATAATAATAATATATTTAATACATGAACATCATTTTAAAAAATTAAAAATGGTGACTTAAAAAATTCCAAACACTCCAAATTTTTGTATCTCACGAGATTTTCATATAAAGAATGTAATGAGGATAATAAATTAAAATTTAAAGATGATTTGCTATATTTTTTGAGTTAACCTCATGGAAGACCTCCGTGAACTTTTACTCCTATATCTATAGGAAAATTAGGAATGATATTAAGATTTTCGGGAAAAAAAAACAAGATATAATTTTCGACGATAGCGTTCACGGTACAACCAAACATTTGTAAGTAATAATGTGGATTTGATCCATATATATGGATTCTTGATTTTTTTTTCATATCCCACGTCTGCATCCCCTATAATTTCTCAACGATCAAACACGTCTTAAAATAAAAAATAAAAAAGTGTTAAACTTGGCGCATCACACGACGCTACATGACAAGTGCAACAGACAAACCAATATATAGTGCAGTGAAGTGAAGTGAAGTGAGTCATGACGTCAATATAGATTATTAGAATAAGTTTGTGAGCCATAGAACAGCGGAGCTAAGCTACTTTAGCACATTATATGGAAAACCTTCATAAATATTATTCAGAAAATTAAAACAGGAATATCTCTTTTTCTTCTCTTCAAACTTCAAAGCAAGCAAGCACGACTTTTTAAAAGCTGGATTAATTCGCCTACAGTGTAGGTGCACTGTGGCCCGTTCCAAAGCAACAGTAGCTACAGCATTATTTATTAGTTATGCCTTTTCTTTATCTTTTTTGATGTTTTCTCGCTTTATTTTCACTGTGCTTTTATATCATTATATGTACTCGTTCAAACCGAACTATCACCTTTTTTTTATTCTAAATGTTTGTTTTCGCTTTGAGTCCTTAGAAATGTATTTAATAAAGTTTCTCATTCAAAGAACAAAGGGGTAATTCTTAGGCCGTTCGTTTATGAAATTTTGTCTGGCATTTGATGAAATTCAATTGCGGCGTGCAGAGATAAACGGCGCAAGCAAAATTCCACTCCCATTTGGTTTTTTTAAAGCAAGGTTTTCAGCTCGTTTATACCCTTTTTTTATTGATTTGCGTGCCCAAAATTTCTGAAGTCAGGTTCTGAATATATGCATCGAAGGATTCAAAACTATACAAAATCCTCACTACAAATGCTAAGCTCAAAACTAGAGAATTGAACGAGACCTTCGTGTCTGTGGGTCCGGCTCAGGGTCGGATTCAGACTTTCATTTAGCGAGGGTAAAAATTAAAAAAAAAATTTAGGAGGAGCAAAATAAATATAAATTTTTTTTATTTATTTTCTGAATATTATGCGTACAGTAATTATCTGAATTACAATAGCTATCGGATTTGAACCGTAAGTATTATAGTTATAACGATGTTCTTTATATTTACGGAATGAATAACTTAAACAATTACTTTACGCATACAATATTCAAGATGATGTAAATTCTGTGTTTGTTCGGCATCCATCTTATAAGAAGTTAGATATTTAATCCAATAGGAAAAGGATTTAAATTGCATTCGTTTCAATATCTTTCCACACGATTCTGAAAAATACTTCTCAAATGGCTCCCTCTCATCAGGAAAAAAAAATAAGTCGGACCTAATTTCTTTTTTCCCGAACACATATCCTACTTTTCTTCGCCTTTCTTCGAAATAATTACATTGCTCTATGCAATTTTTCTAGTTCTATATGAGTAGGAATTCTTAACACATAAAGAAGATTAAATTTTCAAAATTTTCAATCATATTGCACCATTATTTTTTTTATCATTCATTTTATTTAAGTTCTTTCATATACTTAAATCCAATTATTCATATAAAATAGTTTCTCTCTCCTCACTTAAAGTAATTTGTGTAATATACTTAAGATGAAATTTAACTCTTAAAATGATTTAACTTTTATATATGATCTTTTATAGATTATTATGCGTTTAATTATATTTATTATTATAACATTAATTATTACTATCATTATTATTTAGTATTTAAAAAAATTATGTCTAATTTAAAATTTTATATTATTAATTATTTTCTTGAGGATTATATTGTCGAGGCGAAATATGAGTAACAGCCTTAATAATAATTAATTTTGATTGTTAAGAGACTCCAAGCAAATCTTTGATTTAAAGTTTTAAATTTTTAATTAATGCCGTCCTTTGGTTGTTCGGCACTACCGAATTTGGAATTTTTAATCCTCTTCAAAAACTCAATTTTTCTTCACAAAAAAAAGAAGTATGTGATAGAAAAATTGGGATTTTCAACGCATAGAGCTAATTTTCAGTCATTGCGTATATATAAATGAGTCAGGTTGGTCGGTTTTCCTATAGACTCTCAATTCCATTATTATAATAGGGTTATATTATTTTCAATCCGTGATTAATCAATTAATGATAAAAAATATTAAATTTAGGTGCTTGGAGCTTACGGATCTGATGGGTTTCATTTTCTAAAATTTATCATACAAATATATATTCATTCTGAAAACTACTACTTGCTTTTCAATAAATCTCAATTAAAAAATTAAGATTAGTAATATATTATATTATCTTGGAGTTTTGCTAGTATGCTTCTGTAGGCAATACAACATGAAATGTTATTGAGTCAAATTTTAATTTGTCATGCTCAAAATGTCATTTAAGTAGCTCAATAAAAAATTTATACCAAAAAAATCTTGTAGGATACTAATTTTTATCATTTTTATTTTTTTTACGTTTAATATTTTTTTACAGATGAACTTTTTGACATACAAATATTAATATTTTTCTATTATTTTAGGCTACGTTTCAAAATTCAGTAAAAATAGTAAAAAAAATAAAATGGTAAAAATTTATATTCCACAAATTTTGATATAAATTTTTTATTCAACCACTTATTCGAGCCTGACAAATTAAATTTGACTCATTAGTATTTTGACTGAAATGCTTACAAAACCCTACTAGAAACTTACAACTTAATTTAAGTAAATTTTAATACTTGTTACAGTGATTTTTGTATGGATCAAATTTTTTAACAATTATTAATTTAAGAAAATCACAACCGTCGCTATCAACTTGATTTCTACATACTCAATACAAATGTTTGAAAATTTTGATCATAGCATAATTTCTCATATTATTATTATAGTTAGAACGAAATAAATCTTTTAAAAGAGTATAACGTACGATGACCAGTCAGATTTTACTCAATATTTTTCATAAATTCACTAGACTTTAATTATCGTGTGCCTAAAATTTAATTAATACCCAACCAATTAAACAATAAATTCATATTTTTTTCAGATGTATGAGTCAATCAGGTTAACTTGCACTCTAATATTTCCATTTTTGTTGCTAGAGGTTCCGACATAATTCATAGCTCTATCGTTTATGTTTCTTCTCGTCGTTCTCAATTCAACATAATTGTGGATCGAAATTTCCAATCTTTTTTTTTATATATAAAAAAATGTAGATGAGAGCCCCAAATTTCGTTAATATGTAAAGTTTTTTTTCAATCTTCTTAAATTATGTATTTTTCTTAATAATTCAAAATTTATTTACAATTATATTTAACAAATAAAAAAAAATAGAGACAGGAAGTCCCTCTCTCACGGAAACACCTGCCCCCGAGATGAAGCTCGTTTGACCAATAAAACAGTCTATTAAGCTAAATTGAAACGTGGACTAAGCAAAATAAAAACTATTGGAGTAGTGGATAATATTAAGTAAATGCAGTCATTGTTTGACAAATTTATAACCATTAATTAACATGTCGTCCTGCAAAAGGTTGAAGATCAAGATCAATGCTTGTATAAAGACTTAAAAAAAGTATCGTCAAAGGAAAATATAAACAAACTATCAGGAAGTGACGTCCAGGTAAACAAAATTGACATTAAACATTGTAGATCAAAAATGTCCAGGTAAACAAAATTGACATTAAACATTGTAGATCAAAAATTCAAAATAGTGTTCAATATATATATATATATATATAGTGGAGATACCGTGAGCTTAAACTCACGGAGGCTTTCCGTGTGCTTAACTCAAAAAACATATTAAATCATCTCAAAATTTTATTTATCATTCTCATTAAATTCCTTATATAAAAATCTTGTGAGATGCAAAAATTTGATGTGTTTTGAGCTTTTTAAGTCACCTTTTTTAATTTTTTAAAATGATGTTCAAGTATTGAATATATTATTATTATTATTAGAGCTGATTTTCAAAAATTAAAAATCACAACTTAAAAAGCTCAAAACGCTCCAAATTTTTGCATCACATGAGATTTTCATATAAAGAATTTAATGAGAATGATAAATTAAAATTTCGAAATGATTTGATATGTTTTTTGAGTTAAGCTCACGGTATCTCCACTATATATATATATATATATATATATATATATATATATATATATATATATATATATATATATATATATATATAGATTATGTGTATAACGGTCAGAGAAGGGTAGGAGCAGCAATTTGACTATGATTTTGATACATAGTCAGCAAATAATTTCCCTATCTTAAAGAGTTGCTAGTATAAGTAACTTTAATTGAGTAATTAAAGAAGAAAAAATTCCATAAGGGAGGGAATCTGTCTTGGATGGAGAGAGTTGTTAAAGTCCAAATAATTAATGACATGATTAAGGCCTGATCACGACCAAACTTCACATGAACCAATTGCTAAGTTAACTCTATTTATTTAGTTTTTTCAACTAAAAGCTAATTTTAGTTCTAGCTAATATGTCCCTCTTGTGTTTTCTTTTGTCTGGTCGTAAGTTGTGAAAAGTGGCCACAAATGATTCAATCAAAGTTGTAGAAAAGATCTGGAATTAAATTTTAAAAGTAACTTCGTTTCTAATCAAGCATTAATTAATTTGCCGACCAGCTTGGAGCAATTTGGTCATTAGTATTTGAGTGATTTTTGTGGAACATTTTTTTAATGGTTATTAAATTTGCATGGATCATGATTGTTAAATACAACCTGATCTCTTCATCTTCAATATAAATTTTGATTCATAGCAGAATTAACTTTAGTATCTTTGTTATAACAAAATATGATAATCAAACGGATCAAACTAAGTCAAATTTCTGATTTATTCAATGTCTATTTATGCCCAGATTTTAGGCAGATTGGGTTGATTTAGAATTGATTGATTTGACTTTTAACAAATCATTTCTTTCTTTTTTTAAGAACAAATCAAATTATCTGACAGGTTCTTTGAATTGAGCTAAGATCATTCCTAAAATGTCATTAGATCAGATGAGGTGGATCATATTAGGTTAGAACAAATTGTCCTTCATTAATAATTAGATTGAGTGGGATTTTGAACCAAATTGGGTTTCAACTTGTCAAACTTTGAAGAATCGTTAGGTTGCGAAATATCTTAGTTCAAGTCGATTTCCTATTAATTTGATTTCCCATAAAAATTAATAATCAATTGGGTCTGACTGGTCCTGAATCCTGATCCTATCATATTTTCCCAAATCTAACCATAGAAACAGATTAAAATAGTATTTAAATTTAGATGCTTGCTAATTGCTAGTTAAGGTCCATCAAAACTCTACTGAAATTTTCTATAGCAAATTATTATTCAAATCCTTGGTATATATTACAATAATATTATGCTGTTATGCTGAAATATAATATTTAGTATTGCAGTCGTTATTTCTCACACAAATCACTTCAGATTAAACGAGCAAAAATGAGTGTGTAAATCTTCTATAATGGAGTAAAAGATTGCGTAAAAATTAGAACATTATGTTGGATCCAACTATAAAAGTCAAACTTGTAGCAAATAATTGAGAATAACGTGCACAGACAAGGAGGACATATAAGAATAATATTAAAGGACAATGTTTTGAAAGATTATTGTTTTTTATTTTTTCCCTATGAAAATAATACAACTTTTGATAGTTTTGCAAAGTTCATATTGACATAAACTGTTAGGGGATTGACACCATACGTGTTATGCCACCTGTCAACATAATCATCTATAGTAATATAGCTTCAGCATTGATACTTCATTAATAGAACTATGAAAGACAAATTAATGATTCGTACTTAGAAATAATGTTGACATTTGATTTAACCAACAGAAAATTCCGTTTTAGAGGCCACAAATCATGATCAGCAAAGAAGAAATTTTTCTCAACTTGCCAGATCGTTTTCGTTTAAATAAATGCTATATCACAAAAAAAACTTTTAATCCCCAAAATTCAGATCACGATCATCTGCCATGCGGTACGAGGGTCGAGGGCAGCATGCACATATGCCGTTACATTTATCATAGGTAGGGATGTTAAAACTTGATCCGACTCAATGAGGCAACCTGATACGATCCGAAATGACTTGAAAATAAATAGGATGGGTATGAGTCAAGATTTTTTGACTCATACTCGATCCGACCAGTTTAATTGTGTTATTTGAAGTAATTTTATGATTTTATTAATTAAAGCTTACATATACACTAATTATATATTTAATTAAAATTAATTATAAATTAATTAATATTAGTTGCTTAAAATTATATAAAATAATTAATAAATCCTTCATTATTTTATATGGGTCGGGTCGGGTCGGGTATGGGTCAAAAAATTTTCATCCGAATTTAAACGAGTAGGGCAACAAAAATAATAAAATAATAATGACCCGACTTGAACCCGACCCATTGACACCCCCAACCGGAGGCCTTTGTGATTGGTGAAGCATGAATCTTCACACAAATTGGACGACCTTAAAATCATATTGTATGGTGCAACACGACATACGATAAAAATTTCTAAAATTCTATCTTTAAATTTGTCTTCTGATTGTTCTCTTCTCCAACTTTTTCTTTTCAGCAATACTTCTATTTTTTTTTAATAAATTTTTGCATTTCAAAATCAGATATGAATACCCCATTAACTAGGTATGAACAACAATATAAGTAATTATGAATACTTATATGTATAAGTAGGAACAACGTGTTCATTCTGGGCCTTTTGGCTTATGCTTCGATCAATGTTTTATACCCTCAAATTTGTTTCTCAATTATTTTCTCTTCTAATTTTTTATTTTCAGTAATATTTTATTTTTAGCATATTTTTGTATTTCAAGATTAGATATAAATTCCACAATAACTAGATCTGAACACCTCTAATGTAAATATTAATACTCAGTCATATGTATAAGTATGGATAATATATGTGTTTCAGCTTATGTTTCAGTATGTGTTCTATTTCCAAATTATTTTTTCTATTTTATTTTTTTTCAATAATATTTCTGTTTTTGATGACTTTTTGAATAAATATGAATAGAACAACATTAGTGTTTCGACTTATGCTTCAGTTTGTGATTTTTCCCTCAAATATATCTCTCAATTATTTTCTATTTCAATTGTTTATTTTTTGATAAGTTTTTATTCACTTATAGGATGTAGGACACAAAATTTTAGTCCGCTTGTAGATATTCATATTGAAAATAAAAAAATTTCATATATATTGTGCTCATTTATAAAACTGAGAAATTTTTATAGGGGACAATTGGATCCCCAACCGCTGCCATAAAATGCTATGGTAGGAAAGTGTCATACTCAATACCGCCTGTTGAATTGATTTAAATTATTCAAAATTTAAAAATTATAGTGCGCTTTTTAATGTGGGCCCCATTTTCACCAACATATTTGAAAAGATGATCGTTGCTCACACATTCAAACTATGGTACATTTATGCCATAGAAAAAATATGACAACTCAGGGCGAAACTTTGTGCATTCATTTTGGATCATGCTCCTCCTTTCTTATTTAAGAAGCTTGATAAATAAATAAGTAATAATTTAGATAAATTACTGTATAATATATAGATCTGTCCCCTTTAATTTTGATTAATTGAAATTAAAGTGTGGCAGTGGATGTGATTCTGACGACAGTTGACATGGCCCTACAAAAATATAATTAAATCCATCGGTAATGTTGGGTTTGTATTCTTTATTTGAAAAGAAAAAACAAAAATTGTCTTCGTAGAATAAGAAAAGACAGAAATATTAACAAATTTACGACCTCAACTATGTTGATATAGTTAAATTTTATACTAAATAGAATTCATCATGATTTGTGGATTGTGGTAGATTCATATTGAGAATGGCATCATATTTTGAAATAAAAAAATATGGCTTAATAAAAATCCTAATAAATTTAAATTTATCAGTGCAGAGCGCTATCTTTTCTAACGATTAAATGCAACAACATTCATGTCTCTGTCTAACCCGACGGCTCCTTTCAGTGCGGTCCCTCCGCATGGAAAACCGATTTTATTCTTTTGTGAAACTTGTACCGACTCATTGCGCGTTTTCTTTTTTTGGTCGCTTAGTAGGACATGACTATTTTAGATAAGAGAAGTGATCGGTTGATAATGATTTATTTTGATAATTTTGACAACGAATCTCTAAATAAATAAAAAAATTATAAATGTGTTTTTTTACTTTTACATTGATGGTCATTCAAATTTTATGTAATTTTATTATTATTTAATAATTCATTAAAAATAGTTAAATTAAAAGAAAATTTGATGGTCTTTAATGGATTATCAAACGATAATGAAATTGAGAAAATTTGAATGACCATCAATCTAAAGGTAGAAGAACACATTTATAAATTTTTTTTATTTTTAAGATTTTTTTTATATTTATTTAGAGATCCATTATGAAGATTGTCAAAATAACCTATTGTGAATGGATCCCGATAATCAGCACCTCACGCAAAGATATCACATCAAATTTAATTATCGCAGAGAATTATAACAATAAGTTTAATCTTTGTATCATCCAAAATCTTCTCCTTTTTTTTTAAAACTTGACAGGAGCTGATATCATCCAAAAATCATCAATGCAACTTCAGATAAATTAGGCTACTCTGTTAGCACTAGATATAACAATATATTAGACTTTTGTTTTCTTGAAGGAGGAAGGTACATGATAATGTATATTTTGATAATTTTAACAATAAAATTTTAAATAATTTTAAATAATATTAAAAATAGAAAATAATATAGATAAATTATTGAATTTATAGATTATAATTCTTAAATTCTTGCAATATAAGTGTTGTTTGATAGTTCATTGAAAACCATCAAAATTTTAAATAATTAATTATTTTAATTTAATAATCTTTGATGAAGTATTAAACAATACTTAGATTATATAAGAATTTAATTTAAATAGTCTGCAATTTCAATAATGTGTCTATAAATATTTTTCATTTTTTTTAAGAATTTTAATAGTCTTTGTAGAACTATAACGAATTAAAATATAATCAATGTATAATTTTTTTTTTGTGTATATATATATATATATTGGAATAGTGTAACCGAGATTGTCAAAACAGACGTTGTCAAGTGGCCACCCTTTTCTTGAAACATGTAGGGATATACTATTATGAGAGATTCTTCTATGAATCAGAATAATTTTAAACCGCTTAAATTTGAGTATCAGATGATTAGGATAAATTTTTTATATAATTACAGAAGGAAGATCATCACTGAAAATTATTTTTTTGATTAATAATTAACGGTGGTCCTTTCAATCCAAAGCAGAATTTACTTATGATTAATTCTACATTGACACATGCAAAATCAAAATCAAGTATTTGATTCTAGACAGAAGATTAGTAAATCGGATGCATCAATCCTGAATAGACCTTGTCAAAGCTCAAGTTGGATGCAAATTTGCTTGAAACTGACAATCTTAAATTTTCCACGCGGAAACTTGCCAATTGCTATTATGAAGAATTGATATCTATTTAGAAAAGGAACACAATTTAAATAAGAAAGGGATAGCAAGTCGGCGCCGGCTTTTATTTGTTCTTACTTGAGAATTTTGGCTCAAAATATCAAGCTGCAAGCCCATCCACGGCCACCCACCCAGCAGTGTGCAAACGGTCGGTTCGGTTCAAATCAAAATAATTATATATATTTAAAAAAATTTCAGTTTGTTAAATTATGAATCAAATCAAACTTCTAAAAATATTAATCAAAAGGACCGAAAACCAAATAAACTTTTTTTCGGTTTATTCAGTTAAACTGAAATTATATTATTTAAAGAGGAATAAAAATATCAAAAGTTATAAAAATTGATAGAAGAAACAACTAGTTTAAAACATAAAGAAATAACTAAATAAAACTTATAAAAAATAAATATTTTGGATTATCTTTGATATATTCTTATTTATATCAAATAAAATAAAATTATTTGATAAATTTTGGACTATTCGGTTTATCCGATTTAAAAAAATCAAAACCGAAGCAAAGAACAAAAACCGAATTAGCTAAAAATTTTAAACCGAAAAATTGAACTAAATAATTCAAAATTTAACGATTCAGTTTAAAATCAATTAAATCAATATGTTTGCACACTCTTACCAACAGCGCTGCAAATAAAGTAACTGAAGGCAACACTGCCTAGTGCAGCTAATTAAGGCGTTACCTTGGCCTTAAGAGATCAAGTGTTTGATACTCAGCAAGGACGCTGGAGAGTCTACGAACTCATGGGTGTACGACTGTGGTGTATTGGTGTATGTGGGGCCTACCGGCAGATTAAAAAAAAAAAGTCACTGAAACATGAAATCTGTGACGACCCATACAAATAATATGTATATAATTCGTTTTACAAATTAAGAAATAACTTTGAAATAGTGATAAAATAATATATTTTTGAAATAATGGTAGAAGAGTGGTATTTTTGATTATTTGAAAGAGCGAAAATATCATTTGATAGTTGTTAATCAGAATAGTTAAAATATAAATAATTATGATACTAACAATGACGATGATGATAATAATAGTAAAATAATAATAATATAATAATAATGATTACAATCCATAATCATAATCATAATAAATAATAAAAAATATAATTATAATAATATAATAATATAATACAACATAATCAAATAATAAAAAAATAATAATCATAGTCGTAATCATAATAATATAATAATAATATAATAATAAATAATCACAATCACAATAATATAATTATAATATAATCATGTTTATATTCATAATATAACAATATAATACTAAAATCATAATTATTATAATATAATAATAATAATAATAAATAATAATAAAATTAATCATATAATAATACTAACAAAGTGATATTAATATAATAATAACATTAATATAATATAATAATAAATAATCATCATAATATTAATATAATAATAAATAATCATCATAACATTAATATAATAAAAAATTATAATAATATAATAATATAATTATAAATCATAACCATAATATAATAATATAATACAACATAATCAAACAATAATCACTATTCCGACAAGAACTAATCCGATATATCACCTATAATTTGATATACCGAATTTACACTCTTTCAAACTTTTCTACTTAGTTTAAAATTTATTTGACAAATTAATTTATCGAAATAGCTATTTTATTTATTCCTATTTTTTTATGACCCATAACACATAGGCTGAAATGTCCGGATTTGGAATTTGCCGAAACAAGACACGTGGCGAGAAATTAGTGGGTTCTGGTGTGAGACTGGTCATCGGCGTGTGTCACAGCATTAGGCGAGTAGTACACGGAGCGGGGGTGCCGTGGTGAGACGGGGGGCAACAAAGGCCGCTCGCCTGTCGTAGGCGGTGCATGTGGGACCCAGTCTCTGCCAAAATGAATACAACGTCAGCATTTCGCTCTCATCGGGGATGCACTTCTGTTGTCTGTGGCGAGATGATATGTGGTCGAGTGTGTGGCATGACGGGAGTGTTTTGGAAGAAGGTTGATTTTGATTATTTGTTGTCAGACAGTTTCTAGTGTGTATTTTCAGTGTTCAAAATGTATCACGTGAAAATTATGTTTTTGCCAATTAATCGCTGGAGAAATCAAAGTACGAATTTTATGTGTAAGTGGTTGTCAGTTGAAATTTTGTATAATTAATCCATGAGAATGCAGAAAGTGACGTACTTTGGTTGTTGGATGAAAGGTAATTTGGTAATCCGATTCTAACGTGCAATTGGATATTATTTTATATTAGTATTATACTTTTAAATATATATGTTCGTGAGGTGAGCTACTCTATTTTTTATGCTATTTCTTGCAATTATTTATAAGGATGTGTGATATCAGATAAGAAGAGATGGATTCATGCTAACTAACAGTAGTAGTCTAATTGTGTTTTTCTAGTTGGTTGATTATGTCTTTTGTTCTTACTTGTGATCATATTATTGTATGAACTCTTATTTTCGGAAAGGAATTAATGCCGGTTTCTCTTTTTGGATATTTTAAAAAAAAGTCTAATTGTATATTTCTCAATTTTGAGATTGATTGAAGATAACTTTCTCAACAATTTCGACAATATCGAAAATACTTCTCACGTTCTCCGAAAAAAATACTGAAAATACTTGTCAATTTTCAAGTAAGAAATTTAGGACAAAACTATATTCACATAGGCGTGCTAATCGTCGATCTATCAAAATCTATGCGATCATTCTACTATTATAAAATTTCCACTGAACTTTTATTAACCGCGGATCAATGCGAATTAAATTTTTTTTTCACGAGAGTGAAGTGCGTTCGAGTATAGTAATTGTCTTTTGGATGCATATGCAGACTGCTAGATTTTAGTAATAATAAGATTTAGTAAATTAATATTATTAAAAATAAGAGTGAGAAACGTAAAATTTCAAATATACGAATGGCGGCGCGCCACATTAGCGATGGCGCGTTCATTGCGCGCGTTTGAAACGCGCGCCGCGGCGATGGCGCGTTTCATTATTTTTCCTTATTTTTACGAAATACGCCACTACCGAAAGGGCGCGCGTTTGCTTCTTATATATACAAAATGCGCAGTCACTTGCGCGGGGTTTGGACGAAACGCGCCACCGTCAGTGGCGCGTTTCCTAAAAATAATGAAACGCGCCAGCGGCGATGGCGCGTTTCGTCCACACCACTATCAGTGGCGCGCTGCCATTCGTATATTTGAAATTTTACTTTTCTCACTCTTATTTTTAATAATTTTAATTTAATAAAACTTATTATTACTAAAATCTGCCAGACTGCAGAGGATCCAGCTTTTTTCAAAAGAAGGGGTAATTTTTTGAACGTTAAACCTAATTTTATAATTTTTTAATGAAAATATAATTTTAGAAGTATAATTTTAAAAATATTTTTCAGGATAAGATATATTTTCTTAATTTTAAAAATTAAGTATAGTTTTGAAAATTCTTTTGAATCACAAATATATTTTTGAACAAAAATTTTAGGGTCAGCCTCTCCTAAAATGTTCTCTACCTCTATGCATAGGGTGTGCAAATGGATTGATTTAATTGGTTTTGAACCGAATCATTAAATTTTGGACTATTTGGTTCGGTTTTTCGGTTTAAAAATTTTGGTTCAGTTGAAAATTTTTGCTAATTCGGTTTTTGTTTTTTGGTTCGGTTTTGATTTTTCTAAATCGGATAAACCAAATAAATCGAATAGTCCAAAATTGATCAAATAATTTTATTTTACTTGATACAAATAAAAATTATATCAAAGATAATCCGAATATATTTATTTTGTATAAGTTTTATTTAGTTATTTTCTTTATCTTTTAAACTATTTATTTTTTCTATCAATTTTTATAATTTTTATTTCTCTTTAAATAATATAATTTCAGTTTAATCGAATAAACTGAAAAATATTTTGATTTATTCGGTTGATATTTTTAAAAGTTCGATTCGGTTCATAATTTGACAAACCGAAAAAAACTTCATATACTTATAATTATTTTGGTTTGAATTGAGCTCACCGTTTGCACACCCCTGTAACTATGCATATGATCCTCCTGATATGTGATCATTCTACTATTATATCATTTGTTAACTACTTTTTTCAACGCGAAACTCAAGGGTCAATTCTATATTGCATTGTGTTTTGTTATTTAACTTAAATGAGAGGAAGCAAATATATTGATATCAAACTCAATACTGAATCGATATCGTGATGCTTGATCGGTCAAAGTAAAAAAAAAAAAAAAAAAAAAAAATTGGAAGAGCATGTGGACACTTTCACCAAGCACTCTCAGATCTCATTTCTGATGATAATTTAAATAATAAAATACATAAGATAAATAATACACAACCTAACATGAATAATAAACTACCTTACTATTTTAAAATTGATACCTTCCATAAACTAATTTACCTTTCTAAGCCAATAAGTTGAATATCAATGTAAATTAGTTGAATAATAAAACTCAAATCTCTTTACATAAATATTAATAATTTTAATATAAATACTAAGTCACGTAACTTGAAATAAATCATGTAGCGTAAAAAAATCAGATGAAAGGGAGAGATCGTGAATGAATGAGAGTAGAGAAGGTGAGAAATGAGAAAGTACAAGAATTTGAGAGAGAAAGAGAGAGATAGCGAGTTTGAGAGAGAAAGAGAGAGAGGGGAGGGGGACTATGACTACGAGAATGATAACGAGAGAGAAGTAAAAAGAGAGAGAGGGGGGAAAGAAAGCGAGAAAAGGAGAGGAAGTAAAAGAAAGATTAACGAATCAAATTTGATTTTTTGGTATAAATTCATATCGAGTTTGGTATGGCTGATGGATTATTTATTTTCTCAAAATAATATAAGTAGCTCTATAAAAATATCAAAATTTTATAGAATATAAAATTTTACCATATTTAGAATTGTTGTACTATTTTAAATGATTTTTGAAAGATGACCATAAAATTATAAATAGAAAAGTGCTAATAATTGTATGCCAAAAATGGGATCATTCTTTAAAATTCATTAAAAATAGTAAAAATTCTAAACATAGTAAAAATTTGTATTCTAGAATTATTTGATATTTTTTTATTGAGACACTTAAATTAAAATTTTAAATATGAAAAATTAAAATTGAGCCGTTAGCATTTCAAGTTAAAATGCAAATGAAAATACAAACACAATTAGTTGTATTATAAAATTATTAATATAAATGATAAATTATCTAACATAAATAATAAGGTAAATACTAATTTTCATCTTAGTATGTGTGGACGGGCGGACCCAAGTGTATCCAGGGGGCACGTGCCCCCTGGATTTTAAAAAATAGTGTTTTTCGGTAATTTGTCCCTTCTGAAGATTTTTTTTGCCCCCTGGATTGTCTGATTATTTTTATTGAGAAAACAAATATTTAATACTGTGCATAGTGAAATAATTATGCAAAGATATCAAAATATAAAGTTCCTTAGACGAAAGCTTTTTCATCAATTTGATTATCTATTACTTTGAGCCTTATTTTATTATTATTTTAATATATAAAATGTTATTATTTTAATAAAAAATTTATTAGTTAAGTATATATATTTAATTATTATTATTTTTATTTAGTACCCGATTAGTTAATGAATTTATACCCAATAAACCATTACAATTTGATAATTAACCGTCTAACCAAAATTCTGAATCCGCCCTGCGTTGGATCAGCTGTCAATATCTTTATTGACTTTCTAAGGATTGTGATGTCAGTTCTATACTTCTATTGCAATGATATTCTCCGATCAGTTATCTTTCAGCGGAGTAGAACGATCGAAACACTTGACACTACATCTTTGGCATTTGGCATTTGGCAACTACTGTTGCAGTTGCACTTTATTCCATTTCATTATAACTCGCATTCATTCATATTTCATAGTTTTGAACTTCTAATTTGCGTGTCTATCTCTATCTCCGTCGTTCATCTAACTGCCTCAAATTGGCAGCTACCCATAAAAAATGCTGACGCAGAAGATCTCTGCACACTTCGTTCCTTTCTACCTCGCCTGAGCCCTGAGCGCAATCATTTGACTA
Source organism: Schoenoplectus tabernaemontani (assembly GCA_037127355.1). Classification (NCBI taxonomy): domain Eukaryota; kingdom Viridiplantae; phylum Streptophyta; class Magnoliopsida; order Poales; family Cyperaceae; genus Schoenoplectus; species Schoenoplectus tabernaemontani. Next base: position 17,794,405 of record CM073752.1, read on the forward strand.
ACCATACGCTCGTTGACCATTATCAAAATCAAGCCCTCCATATTCACACTATCTACAGAAATACCTTCAATTTCTTCCGCCTATATGACCGCGGCCATAAGGGTATTTTCGAGCTGAGATTTCTGTGAAGTCAGAAGTGTGAAGGAGCAAATATGGCTACTCTGAGCTCTCAGCACCAAGACATATGAGCACCCCTTTACCCCGGCGAAATAGGCAAAATTCGCAGATATATATCTTCTCATAAAAGCTAATAGATTGCATATAAAACAAGAATTGTTCAATGCGACCAGGCCATCGAGCCCCCTCTCTCCGGTTTTCTCGTTTAAGTCAACCGGCTACTCCCGGTTTTCCCAAGTCACTCGCTTTCACTCCCTCCTCTTCGTCGACTCCGGCTGTTTCTCAAGCTCCTACTTTACACTCTCCTCTCACAAAATTTCGAATTCAGAAATTCGCACCAAAAGCTCTTCACTTTATGAATTTTCGATGGTTTGTCAGAGAAGGTGGATAGAGAGAGACATACAGAGAGAGAGAGAGAGGCAGTTGGGGTTCGTAACTTTGCGCATTTAATGGTGGCCTCTCCAGTTGTAGGCTAGTAGCTGGGCTTTGAACCTGAAGCACGTCCCTGCCTTTATTGCATCTCACCCCCTCATTCTTTTTTCTTTTTGGTTTCTCCCGTCTCTTCTCCCCTCTTCCAGAAAAACTGAAGGAACATCGATGGCCCCACTAGTCATCCTCCTCTTCGCCGGACTGTTGATACCTTTCACTTCTCCGGTGGCATTGGCACAACAACAGCCCCTCAGTTCAAGGTCTGATCTGCTTGCTCTGTACAGCCTCCGTGGATCGCTCGGGCTAAGAGCTCGGGACTGGCCACGGGGAGCCGACCCGTGTTTAAACTGGACGGGCGTCACCTGTCAGACTGGTCGGGTCGTGGGATTAGAAATTTCCGGGTTGAGAAGGACCCGGCTTGGCCGGATGAACCCTCAGTTTGCTGTAGATGGATTGCAGAACCTCACCCGGTTATCTTGGTTCAATGCATCAGGCTTCCTTCTTCCAGGGTCCATACCTGACTGGTTTGGCTCTCGACTTCCTCCAGGGTTCTTATATCTGGATCTTCGCGGTTCAAGTGTCACCGGGCGGATCCCCGATTCACTTGGTAACCTCTCCAGTCTAACAATTCTTGACTTGTCAGTAAACCAGCTCACTGGCATGGTACCTTTCTCACTTGGTAAACTGAAAATGTTGAATAGCCTCAATTTAAGCCATAATGGGCTATCGGGATCCATACCCGATGCATTTTGGTCTCTTTCAAATCTAACACTGCTTGATCTTTCTGGAAATAACCTCACTGGAAAGTTACCTAACATCTCCCCTTCAATTGGATCCAACGGCAGTATTGTCAATTTGTCGAACAACTCATACTATGGTGAGATACCAGCCAGTTTTTCTACGTTTTTCTCTAGTCTCAGTTTGGTTGATTTGTCAAGTAACTACTTTGATGGTGTTATAACAATAACCAATGACAAAGGGAATGTATCTCTTTCGGTAAACTGCTTTCGCAACCGCTCTGACCAGCGGAGCCTGTCAGAATGTACCATGTTCTATTCTGCCATGGGTCTGCCTTATGATGGGCCCACTGCTCCAGCAGCTGCACCAGTGCAGCCACCTCCCCCTTCTGCAAAGAAAAGTGACAAAAATCTAAAATACATCCTAATTGGAGCTATAGGAGGAGGTGTATTATTGATTGTATTGGTTGTGGTTGTAACCATGTTATGTTGCAAGTTCTGTGGTGCAAGGAGGATCGAGCAGCAGGAACCACAGCCAAGACAGATCCCAACAAGCCAGGAGCCTTCTGATGGGGCCCATGTATCCAGCGGAAGAGAGGTTGTAACTAGTGGCCGGACCCACCCTTCAGCCACTGTGGTACCAAAGATCAATTCTGCTGCAGTGGGTGATTCTTTCACCTATGACCTGCTGTTTCATGCCACCTCAAAGTTCTCGGATGAGAATCTAATCAAGCATGGACACTCCGGGGACCTGTACCATGGACAGTTAGAGAATGGAACCCGTGTTGTAGTCAAACGAATAGGGGCTCATGTAGAGAGAAGGGATGCTTACATTGCAGCTGAGTTGGAGCTCTTTGCAAAGGGCACACACCAACGGCTGGTTCCATTTCTGGGGCATTGTGTGGGTGATCAGGATGAAAGTTTATTGGTTTATAGGTTCCTGCCAAATGGTGATCTGGCAACAGTGTTGCATCAGAAACTGCACAAGGAAGAAGAAGGGGAAGAGGAAATGCAGTCAATTGATTGGATAAAGAGACTTAAAATTGCGACTGGGGTGGCCGAGGCGCTTTGTTATCTCCACAATGAATGTAACCCTCCTATTGTACACAGGTACATTCTTTTCCTTTTTCTTTTTTAATCCCTGATCCTTTCTTTCTTTTAATTACGGAGGTATTTCCAAATTCTATGCTAATTGTATATTGGTGTGTTGAGCAGCCAAAAATAGTTGAAGTGGTAACTTTTTACAGCCACAGTTGAAAATTCATTCTGCAGACTACGTTGACTATTTTCAGAAGAATATTGTTTGAAAATTTCATAATAGATGCTTGCTTGACCAAATAAAATAGATTGTTTGTTTATGTTAAAAGTAGCCAGTAGTTGAGTGTTTGTTGAAATGAAATTCAAGTGAAGAGAGAGAGCCAAATCTGGTTAGTTATTAGGTGAATACACTGACAGCTAGATATATGTCCATTGACAATTTTCATGATGAATCACATAAATATTATCTTAAACTGCCAATTTAGTTTACCTAATTTATTTTAAAATTATTCACCAACTGAAAGGCATAAATTGAGCAAAACATTATGATGAGGATTTCATATAATCTTTCTGCAAAAGATGAAATGCATGCATTATTTTTCAATTTTCAAGCTAAGTCACGTTATAATAATTTGAAAAGGTGTTACATCTTTTCCCCATTTTGTTTTAAAATTTTTTACTAAATAACTTGAACAAAAGAAAAGGGTCCATAATTTTATATAAGGTAACTCTCTAGAGACGAGAAAATGCACTGTCTGTAGGTTTTTTCAATACTTGTTGTACTAAATTTTACAACTTTAAATGAAAAAAGGGATGTGCAAGCAAGCAGCATATTGCTGGATGATAAATTCGAGGTACGGTTGGGGAGCCTAAGTGAGAACTGCACCCAAGAACCTGAAAGTCACCAAAATGTTTTCACTCGCCTCATCAGATTCAGCTCGTAAGTTCTTTTTCCATTTGTTCTTCTTTCTTTAGGGGCATATACTGGTATATAACTAATACCAGTACCACCCTTATTTGGTTGTGCTTTCTTGATGCATAATATGCCTCTTTCAAATGCCAATATTAAGCAATTGAGGATCTAGTATTCCCTGGTACATGCTTGAACTGTGTGGAGCATCCTTGTACTCTAAATTATGCAACAGTACTTTTTTTTGAACACATATGCAACACTAATTATTACAAGGAAACAAACATGTTAAATTTTAAATTCAATTTGCATGCATTAAGATATTCTCTTTCCTTTTTGTCTCATTGCAGAGCATCTCTTGATCCAGGCAGTTCACGTAAGTTACACTTGCTTCCTCCACACTTTTTATGCTAGTGCTATAGTGCATTATTTTTCTTCTATATGACAAAATGACCGAATTACACAAAAATAGTCTAGCTAACGGTGTCTTCAACGCTTCAACTTCTCATTTAGAAAGTGTTTTGGTTTTTCAAAATAGAAAAATCATAAAAGATAAAAGGTTGGTTAGTTTTTCTTAACTTTATTGTCCATTTTCTAATATATTTGTACATGAAAATAAAAACAGGATCTCAACCAATGACATGTGCATATGATGTTTACTGCCTGGGCCTGGTTTTGCTTGAGCTAGTAACAGGCCAACCAGCTGCTGCCACACCAGACTGGCTTGATCGTATCCTCCCCTGCATCAACATCTATGAGAAGGATCTAATAACCAAAATAGTTGATCCTTTTCTAATAGTAGATGAAGATCTTTTAGAAGAGGTGTGGGCAATGGCGGTAGTTGCCAAGTCATGTTTAAATCCTAAACCCACAAAACGACCACCCACACGCTACATTCTGAAAGCCCTAGAAAACCCCTTGAAGGTAGTCAGAGAAGATCCCAACTCAGGTTCCGGTCGCCTACGTGCCACGTCATCTCGTGGTTCATGGAATGCGACTTTGTGGGGAAGCTGGCGGCGTAGTTCGTCAGACGTTGGCATGACAGCTGGTACCAGTAGAGAAGAGGTTAGACGGTCGGAGACAGTTTGGTCAGGTTCTGGAGGAAGTAATGGAGGGGAGAGATCATTCTCCCATAGGAGAGTGTCGAAGGAGATCGTTCCAGAGCCTTCAGGACTGCGTGAGGTGGTCATTGAGGATTAGGAATTGTTTTTTTTTTCTTTTCCATCCTTTTGTGCATGATTCTTTGTGGGTAATGATTTTTTGATAGGATATTAGGTTCCTTTAGGTTGGATGTGCAATCTCTTGTGCACAGTTAGTTGCAAAGGGGGGGAGGCCGCTGTTGTCAATTGTTTGAAAGTTTCTTTTTGGGAGGTTTTATTTCTTTTTTTTTCTAAAGCAAACTATAAGAATGCAACATTTTTTTGGATGCAACTCATGTAAGTATTGTTCATTGGTGAGCATTCTTGAATAAACCAAAAAAAAAATCAGATATACTTTAGGCATATCCAATATCTTGTTTATATTTCTCATTTCAATACTATTGATCTCCTTCCTTTTGAAAAGATTAAAACATCGCTGCTTAGGAGGATGGCTCCACCGTTTCAACAACTGTTTATCTTAACAATCTTCATGATATTTCTCAATTGTGTCAAAAGATTTTTAAAAGAAATAGAAAAAAATATATAGACATGCTTTACAAAGCATATCAGTACAAATATGTAGATAGATGGATAGTTTGTATATCAACTAAGCAATTAAAGAACAATATGATGTTGCCACTGCCAAGATTTCAAAAAGAAAAAAAAAAATAATATAATGCTCATTGAAATGTTGTTAAATATATATATCGTCAGTGGCGAAGCTCTTCATTGTATATTTGAGCCATGCCCCCCTCTCTCTCCTTCAAAATTAAAAATATACAAAGATATATTAATATTGAGACTTTGTTTAAGTTTGAGCAATAAAATGACCTCTCTTCTCTCATAGAAAAAAATATTTGCTCCCATCTGTGATTCTATGGCCCCCTCATAATTTGGGTTGCAGCTCCGCTACATTGTTGCGTATTTAATGTCATTGGATACGGTATAACATGCATAAGTTTTTATCATTTTTTTATATTTTTGTTTATTATACTTATAAAAACTAGATAATATTTTATTTGGAGATTTCAAATATATAAATTTGGTTTTTTTACCGTCGTGAAAAAAATTATCAAACTAATTCGATGAATGAACCCAACCAAATTTGTTCAGTACGCAAAATTGTGGTCCATCCAGGTGAAAAGCACAACATGTTGACAGCCATTACCTATTAAGATATCTAATGTAAATAAATATCAAACAAACATCATCAGTAGTTCCTAGTAAAAATATAAAAGGCCCTATGATTTGGTGAACAAAGCCCAATATTCAATAGGCCTTAGCAGTTGAAGGCGATAAATAACCAAGTCCAATAAACATTGGGCTGGCTAAATTAAATACGATCTGCACTTGACAATTTTGGTCCAGTGTTATTTCATAAATTTAGAGTTAATTTTCATTATTATTTTTATCTGAATTGTTTTGATTTATTAATATTAAACAGTTCATGAACTTTAGAAAGTGTACAAGCGATAAATTTTTAGGTACATTGAACCTCAACAGTACAGCTGAAAGAGTTCATATATCACGTTTATTCCAACAAAACTGAAACATCATAAATACATTGCAAGCCTCATATACTAGTAGAACATGATCAATGTCTGTTACTGGTAGTCAACCTATATGCAGTCCATATCACTGTTGTTTCAGTAGGAACCGCAGACATAATATATATAGTAATAAAATAAAATAAAAATCAGATTTCATGCAATTTATTTTAAAATTCTAGTACCAAATGTTATGGTTGATCTTGTTATATATCATGACGAGTGCATATTAATCAAAATTTAGAATCTAAAATTTATTCATTTTTTATCAACATAATAATTAGTTCTGTCGATAATTTTACCTTCTAATCCATATCCATATCCAGTTACTTCACACATAAAATAACACGCGATGAGAATTCAAATGATCATCTGTTTTATAAATTTCAGTTGTCAAATACATCCGACATGTACCAAGATCAAAGGCTTGCTTGAATTTAGTCTTTAATTTTACAGTTTTAAATTATTAATACAACATATAATCATAAGGTCACCCAGAAGTAATGTTACTTTTGTAACTTGATTACTTCTCAACAAACATATCAACATCTGGGAAGTTTTATCCCTTTTAAACTCTTCATCTGGTTTCCTATGTTGTATTATTTGCACTACATACCAGCATACCACTTCAAATTTAGACATGAACCCGAGATAACAAAGTAAACAACAACATTATAAACTAAATAACCTCATATTAAAGCTAACCGAATTTAGAAACCAAATAAACCATATCTCAAAAGGGTTAACTATGATTAAGGTCCATGCTCTTTTATAAGACTGCAGATTGTAAAAGCAACAGTCGATAAAGAGACAGGTAGCAGTTGTCAGTGAACCTCTGAAGTACAGCTGCCATCATCTCAACAGAACTATCATTTAATAATATAAGAAACTTTGAATTATTACATAGTGAAACGACTCTATTTTCAGTAGTAACTAGTGAACTTAACTAGCTTGAGCGACAACACAAGGTGTTTCCTCGGCCTTTGTACATAAGGCCACATCCCTGTTGCTCGGTTGCTCTGTTTGTGGACCCACTTTATTCTCCAATCCCCAAAATGCCGCTGTCTTTATGTCATCCTTTTCCATCATTTTAGAGAATTCTTCATGATCATACTCAGTTTTGTTCATACCTCCAAATTCCAAAGGAAGCAACTCAGGGTCGAAGTACTTGTGCAACACTTTAATGCTGTCTTCATTCTTCGAGTATACAAAATTGACTTTGTGGTAAGTTTTCGGGTCAAGGAAGTACTTCACGACCTGCACAGAATATAAATATCGAATCATATTTTCATATTGTATTATGATCTGTTCATATTCAAGCCGGTCTTGGGAGTTGTTGCTAAGAAAGATAGGAGCTTTTTACAAATTGTTACAGATTGCTAAAGAATTAATTGTGACATATTATAGATTGCAAGTACTTATAGACAGTCATGCAAGAGAAATGTATTTGGACATAAATCTATCAACATTATCTAGTCCAGTCCAAAATAATCCACTGTCACAAAAAATATATATTTCTGATCACAACCCGTTTCTATTTTGAAACTTTTGACTATTACAAATGACAGTGGACAGCAATAGTTAAATAAAAAGATCATTGAAAATGGTTACAAGTGATTCTCTTACCTTCCAAAAGGCTTCAAAAACCCTAGGAGGATTGTATAAAAAGCTAACGGCAAGTCTCTCAGGGTAGTGATTTTGTAAGATGTTAATAGTGTCACGAGCAGTTTTCATTGGGACTGCATTACTCAGGGACCAACCAGTGAAGTCTATTAGCCAAATCATTTGTTCTTGTCCCTCTGGCAGGTTGTTGATTGCATTCTCCAACATGTACACCAGATGACGCAATTGCCCTCATGTGAGTTTGTGTTCTGTTAATGTAGTTACTGCTTAATTAATTGAATTACTATTAAGATATGCATACATGCTTTTCCCCCCCAAAACAATATTATTAACAATAAACAAAAAAGTAGGAAATCGGCTATTATTTTCTGGACAGCAGATTACTTGTGTAAATAGGAGTTCTGAGACTTGTAGAAAACACCAGTGTAGTACGTAATTATTTCAGTAAATAGAAGTCAGTTCTAAAACTTGTAGAAAAAAACAGTGTATTAGATAAGTGGCAACTGCACATCAGATGGTCTTTGTAGGGAAGTTATGAACCTGCTTTCCAGGCCTCAAAACAAGAACAATTCGTCCCTCTCTATCTTGAAATTTGGCTCGGTATAGCTTCCCTGTTTCACCTTCTACGGCAACTTCATTCTAAAAAGAAGAAAAAAAAAAAAAAAGTGTCAAAATCTTATCTCATATGACAGCATATAGCAACCAAAAAAATAACGGGTTTAACTTTGTCGTTAGAGAACTGACCCAACGGATCTCCTCTGGTTTGTAACTGGATCTCCATTTGAGGGTCTCATCAAGCATCTTCCTAGACTTTTCGAGGTTCCAATTGCGCGCTTCTAGGTATCTCTTCAAACAGGTATCAGTTACATAAATGGAATTGTGTCCAGATAACGGCTCTACTGCATCTCTCAGGGCTTTTATCTACTCTCATGTAATTGGTATTAAAAAATCAGAGATATTCTCATTGCATTGAGGACATAAATTTATCTCTTTTTTTATTGAAAATACCTTTGTTTCATGTTGCTCTACCTCATGCTCTTGATTGGCATGCTTCTTTCTACTGAACATTATCCCTATCTCTGTACGGAAAGTCAATGAAATTATGTTATGGAGTAGTAATTGGTACATCATAAACTGAATAGTAGCTCCTGGTATGGGGATTAACAAAAGAGAAGAAGTACAGTAATTCAACTCATAAAGAACTGAAGAGGCTCAACAGAAAATTACATCTAGTTTGACAATTTTAGCAACCTGGTCATGCAATTGGTACTGTTCACAAAAATTTATACATGAAAATTAACACAATTGAGAAATCACATGGCCACACGGACCAGTGAATATGCCAAAGATGCTGTTTATTTTTGCAAAATCTAAAATTTGCCAAATTAACTATTTTTGGGAAATTGCAATTTGACCACCCAGTTCTTCAGGAAGTAAAGCTAACAGCTGCATTGCTATTCTTTTGATCTTTAAAAACTAACACCTTAGTGAATAAGTTTTCAGAACTAACAAGGTTCTTTTGGCGCATTTTGTCATTCTTGTTCACAAAGTGTGAAATATGTGATGAAGTGGCATTAAAGCAGGCCCAAATTAAAAAAAAAAATCAGCACCCAATTTTATTAATTTACTTCTGCAATTGTAAACAGGGGAAATGATTGCCTCATTTATTAGATCCTGAGGCCCCCAGTTAATTCATTAGCTGATCTGAATAGCAGTTGTGATTTTGTTATTTCTCAAATAGATTGAATCACGTAATAGAAGAAGAGAAATCTAGTGCCTAATAGCATACTTCTAAAATCTCGTAAATGAGATCAAGATCAAGTACCAAATACCAACAGCGGTATTAACCGCCTCAGGGTAAAAAAAGTCTCACAATCAAACCCTAAACCAAGGAGTAAAAGGCACAGATTGGGAAATTTGGGAGAAGCAAAACAAAAACCCAGAATCCCAACTCCCAGAAGAGGCGAAGAATTCAGCTTCAATAACTAGTAACTAAAAACATTAAATATGAGCAAAAATAAATAAAATAAATGTAGATGGAGAGAACCCATACCTTGATGGAGGGGAAAGGAGAGACCAAATAGAAATCTGATTCTCCAAGTCCGAAAGAGCAGAGATCAAGAGAAATTTTTTTAATCGTTGGCGGAGGAGAGGAGTGGGTCGTCTCGTCGCTTGTCAGGTTGTCATTTTCTGATACAGGGAAAGGGAAAGGTACTAGAAACTGTACAAAAGGTAGAGGTGGCAGAACCCGACCCGACCCGACAAACCCGCCCGACCCGCCCGGACCCGAACCCGACCCGACCCGATTTTTTAAGAAAGTCAAACTGACCCGACCCGACCCGAACCCGACCTGACCCGACCCGACCCGAGATCAAATGGCCTTCAATCGAATCGAAATCTATCAAAAAAACACAAATACGTAAATTGACCCGACCCGACCCAACCCCGACCCGCCCCGCCCCGACCCGATTTCTTCTGAAAGTGTGACCCGACCCGACCCGCAACGGCAACGACGAAAAAAACCCACTATCGTGATACTTTTGGGGATGAAGTCGTTGTTGTCGTCTTGTCGAGTGTACAATGTGAATTTGGTTTTCTAATTTTCTCCTTTCAGCACTTAATTGAAACCCAATATCTCGGTAATTATAATTAATGGCGTTTATTAAAGAAAAAGATAGCAGGGCAATCAATCTCGATCTCCAACTTTAGATAAACCTGGTCCCTTGTAAATCATTAAATATTGCGATGGCATGTTGCTCAAGGAAGAGAGAGGTCCAATGAAATCGGCATCTCTGGATTATATCATGTAGATTGTTGTCTGTGTTTTAAAATTGAAGGAGCGTAAATTTAAAGTTATCCATTTTTTTCTTTATCATTTTTCTATTATTTAGTCCGGATTATCTACTATATACCATACAGTACTAAAGAAAATACACTTCCGCGTTATAGTGTAACAGACGGGCAGATTTAGGGGCTGATCCTCCTCTCAATTCCACACGGCGAGTGCAGTTACGCGTTCACTCGCGTTTGAAACGAGATTTAAATTTATTATATTTTTTTACGAAACGCGCCACGCATTTCGAGATGGAGTGTATTGGTTTTCCTTCCATTCATATATTTGAAAATTTACATTTCTCAATTTATTAATTTCTTAACACTTTAATTTATCATATATATATCTACATCTCGTCCCCGCTTTATACAAAAATCTCGTCCTCTTTATATAAAAATCCTACCTTCATCCCTAATTATAGAGGATACGCTTCTTTCATAATCTAAATTTTGTTCCGAACTTCCGATCCTTAAAAGATCGCGTGAAATATTAGATTTAGATTTGATGATCCAATAGTTAAAAATGACTATCAAATCAAATTTGACTCGATGAGCATCGGACATGTTCTATTGTTGGTACTTGATATGTTTATTTATTATAGATTACTTTGTAGGTATGATAATTAATTTTTTCTTTGTTTAAGAACAATGACAATGATTTAATTGTACTAAAAAACAAAATTTAGTAGCTTCGGAGAAATAAAATTTAAACCTGATCTAATTAAAATAAGTAGGACAGTATTTGACTTTTCTATTTATTAGAATGTATTAATTTTATGATAAGATATAGATTTGTCAGTGCTAGGGCATTTTATTTCTATTTTAAAGTCTAAATAATTACTCTTAATTGTTCAATGTGATAACAAAATGTATTTACTTGAACACATTATATATTTCTTTTGATTTTTTAGCTATTTTAGTTAGGGATAACAAAATTTGACACAACATAATGGGTCAACTCAATCCGAAATAATCCGAGAATAAATGGGTCGGATATGAATCAAAATATGGATCAAATTTTTTTGATCCGTCACAAGCCGGGTTGGTTACGAATTGACCTGATCCGACCAATTTAATTATGATTTTTTGAATTTATTTTATGATTTTATGCTAATTAAACTTTATATACACTAATTGAGATTAATTATATATTAATTAATATTAAATTACTTAAAATATATAAAAATGGCTAAATAATACTTAATTATGATTAAAAATAATAAAATAATGATGATCCCGACCCAACCAATTGACACTCCTAATTTTAGCATATAAGCAAAAATTTACTTTTTTTAATAGTTCATAATGTTTGAATCAATGATTTTCTATTCATCTAAAAAAATAATATATTTGATGTATAAATAAATTTGCATATAGCAATCGTAGTTCGGACTGATTATTTTTACTTTGTAAACAAAAATATGAATTACAACACTGATTCGTGAGTACTTTAGCCTCATTTTCAATTCTATTATTCGTAATATTTATGGATTTAATATTTTTTCCTTAAGAAAATAATTATGTAGTTGAGATGATATGCAATACAAACGCATGTCTGTCCAATGTTAATATTACTTTGTTCCAAATTAATATAAACCTCTTTTTTTTTCCATGTTTGAAATATTCAATGTCAAAACTTTCGTAATTATATCTCAAATATGATATCCACGTTTTAAAAAAATTAAAAAGTAAAATATTAAAATGTTTCAAATGTTTTATGCATGGCTGATGCGTGTACACACTTATGCGTCGTACAGTTTTGATTATTTTGTCATTCATTTTGAAAACCAATGAGCCAAAATATATTAAAAGCTAAAAAAACTTCTACTTATATTAAATTTGTTTGGTTTTGTATCTTAAAGGCTACTTAATATTTAATATCTATATTGATATTTTTTAATGTACTATTTTGTACTGAATGTTTTATCTATTTGTTGCTAATTTCCGTTGATATTTGTTTGAATATTCAACCGTTGTAAGCTTAAGTATATGATATCTCTTCTTTAATTTTTTTATCTCAAGCTTTTAATTTTTTATTAACTTTTTTTAATAAAAAAGATAAGAATCTAGCTCTTAAATTTCAATGTTGTGCTCATAAAGACTTAAATTTATGATCTCTAAGATCACTCTAATTAGGTACCACCCAAGCTATCAAACTATCTGCTAATTTTTATTAACTTTCTCATTATTTGTATCATATTTAGCTTGACATTGTTTCAGTATGTGTCAACAAAAAAACTTGTGTTGAAGATTTGGCTTATCCTTATTTTCTTTGTTTTTTATAAAAAAAAAAGATGTTCGATTTGATAATAAAGCAAAGCTCTTTTTGGTTTTATAGTCAAGTAAGGGCTCTTGAGTTACATTTAAAATAACAAGTCAAACAAATATACCTAAATTTGAATTGTGTACTAAATTGGTCAAAACAAGTTTAGTTAGTTAGTGAAATTTTTAATATTTTTTTCGTAGGATGAACTTGCATAACGATCTAAGAAGAAAGTTATTGACATTGAATTATTGAATTACATGTGGAGGTAAATACGATATGAGAAACACGTCCAATCAATCGAGGATTTGAACTCGACTCGATTTAATATTTAAAAAATAAATAAATTGATCTAACTCGACATGAACCTGATTCGATCAGATTTGATCCAAAATCAAATGATCCATAATTCAATTAAAATCAATCTAAAATCTAAAAAAATCAACATATATCGATCCGATCTTAATCAGTCTGACATAATCTGATTTCTTCTAAAAAAATCAAGCTGATTCAAACCCGACCAGCTCAATTACCACCATTATTTACATGTAACTCTTCGCCTTTGACTTTGAGTGGATCAGCGTAGAAATATAGTAAATTAGCTCAACAGCCGGGGTAATGCGGTTGCGATAAAATAATAAATGTCTTCCACGTGATAATGTGTTATTTATTATTGTTACTTTTACTATTATTATTACTACATTATTATTAATCTTTGAGTTAGCGTTGTCATGTGATACGTTAGTGAAAAGCAAATAAATAGATATATATCATTATCACATCTAACGATACTATATTGAAATTTAGTACCCAAAAAAATTGTTATTTACTTTTGCTGAAACATATTTTGTTATTAAAAATGCGACAGATCTATGCACAGTATAACATTAGAAATAGAGATATTTCAACACTAACCGAACTAATTACCAGCTGGCAGTTGCAAGGTCAATATTGTCCACAATTTTCTTTTGTTTGTTTTTTTTGGGGAATGAGGGTATCCCCCACAAGTAACGTGTTTCATTGTGAAACAAAGATAATAGATGCCAGAAGCTACTATTAAGAAATTAAGTATCCTATTTCATCTACACATATCTAAATCCGTACGATTGTCCGGTGCCAATTAAGATTTTTTTTTCTGCGTACGACCAAAATAATCTATTTATATCCGTGAGATATAATTTAAAAATAATTACTTTAACAACGCTCATGATAATTTTCTATAATCAAATCAAATAAAAATAATATGCATAAAATAAATTTGTTATATAGATAGTTTAAAAACCAAAATTTATGTAATTTGAATGGTGTTTCTTGATGCATGAAGAACCTCAAATTTCAAAATACAAGGTTACTTTTATATAAGATAAAACATACATAAAATTTAATCTTTTCTTATATATATGATTCTGCATTAATAAGTCATGTCTAAATGTTCGATGTCAAATTGGAAATATAATTGAATACTTTGAAGATTGTTAAATGATTCCTCTAATTATCATTTTAGCTAAGGATTCTTTTTTGTGTTTTTATCCACAGATCGCTTTTGAAGAAACGCAATTCGGAAAAAAAAAAGAGAGATGGCCTATACATATTCTGCCAGGCTTTGCCATTAGGAATCCGGTTCTCATTCCAGAATGTCATTTAAATCGAAATTAATCATAATTAGCTATATACTCGTGCGTTGCAGCAGACTCTTTATTTAAACATTAAAATATTATAAAATAAAAAATTCACATTTATCTAATATTAAATTATAAATTCACCAAATTATAGAGAAAACCTATAATAAAGACTATATTTAATCTTGGATGAGATTTTTACACAATATGAGTTAATGATTCATGATTTTTATGACAAAAAAACTAAATTATTCTAACATATATTATCACCATTAATTTCTTACTAAATATGCACAAAATTACTAAATAAAAAACAATATTATGAAAATAATAGTATATATGGGAAAGAAATGGAGAGAAAGAGGGGATCAATGGACGCGATCACATATGTTCGATCAACCAAAAATAAATATTATCCGTCTAATTGAGAGATAAAATGGGTATAATAAAAAAATACCATGATAAAAAAATGAATCCTCCAATTTTTAGATGCTTTATATAATAGTATAGATTAGAAGACAAATATACGAAGAACATAACGGTTCCGAGTCAGCTACACCAATTTGAGGTTTTGAACTCAACAACAATGATAATTCAAAATCAACACTTATTGAATCATCTACAAGAGTATATATTAATACAATTCTCTAGTTTTATCAATTTTAATTTATGCATTATTTGACATATAAAACCGTGGCGACCTTTGCATTAGTTTAATTGATCTGTTGACTTAAATAATTAAGCTCAAAAACAAATTTGATATCGCTAAATAATTTGTATATTATAGGTTATTTGACCTCGGTAGTATGATTCAAAATAATTTAATTATAACCATCGGTCGGAGAAGAAGTAGAGACCACATATAATTGTATCTAACAATTTATAACAATTAGGTTATTAAGAACTTACTAAATTAAAATGACTTAGACGTTTTTATTGTTGATTGAAAAATTAATATAAAATGATTCAGATTCAAATGAAGATGAAAATTATATCTTTCTCTAAATTTTGATGTTAATGTGATGATGCTGAGTGTTTCATGTTTATTAGAATTTTTGAAGTTAGCCAATAAATAATTAATGATTTTTAAGTTTATATAGTGTAAAGTAAAACAAAAGGTTGTTTTTGACCATTTCATACCGATTGCGATTCTTAAAAAGATAGAATTTAAATAAAAGTTTCTTTCTCTAACTTCCGGAAAAAAAAAAGAAAAAAAAGGAAAGAAAGTATGTCATGTTTCATTCATGTAATCGCATGTTACGGAAATAAGGCGGACATTACTTTTTATTTTTGTAAAAAAACAAATTTAAAAATATATTTGTGAATTATGATTATCAGTTATTGATGAATCCACATCAATAGAAATATATTTCACATACGTATTTAATAACTTGCACACAAAACATTATTTGTTTACCTATACAATCTAAATTGGATTCCTAATGTTAACCGCAAGTTAAAAAATGACAAGTAAATTTTTGTATCGTGTGAATAGAATAGTTACAATTTTTTGTTATTTTCACGTCGACTGCAAAGGCACATGAAAGACATTAGGAAAGTAAATTTCTTTTCCTATTTCATGTCGACTGCAAAAAACATGGATGACGCATTTGAAAAACGTATTCTAATTTTTATTTTCCTTTTAAATTTAAATGTATATAATTTAACGCAGCAGAGTGCATATATATAGTAATAAGTTTGTGATTCAGAAAACATTTGGTGATGTTAAAAATTCAACGTTCGGATATAATATCTATATAATTTGAAAATAATTCATTTCATATAATATAAATAATATATATTATAATAATAAAATATTAAAAATATATTAAAAACTATAAAATTTCATATAAAAATAATATATAATGTGTTTTTTTTTCCGAATAATTTACGAATAAAACATTTTTTGACCAAAAAAATATTAAACTAACGAATTATTCGTAAAATATCTTTGATTATGGATAAAAATAAATTATTCATAAATTTAATTCGCCAATAAAACGCAAATCTTGTTAGTATATCTGTGACTAGTATAAAACATAAAAACATGCTCCAATAATTGATTCTCATCTCAGTCTGTTTTAACCAGATGCTTGGAGTTGGCGTCGGCAAGCAATGATTGGTTGGAGACTTGGAGTCCAACATGACATAACGTACAACAAAAATCATGTAGACGCAACAAAAATCATGTTGACTTAAAAGGACCCGATTTTCTTTTTATTTTTTTGAAAAAAAAATCAGGAAACCAAGTATACTTCTTAAATAATAAAATATGAGAATCCGAAGCAGCGAGCAGCGCTAAGATCCAATATATATATATATATAAAGCACAATATCTGTACACTAAAGAAGATTTTCTTTCTGGCCTCATCTATATTATATTATAAAACGTATATATTGAAAATATTCATTAATATTATCAGATAATATGTAATAACTAAAATACTTATATTCAATTTATAATTGAGATTGATTGATTTTATAAAAGAGACGATTCAGATTTCAGTCAAACTCATTTTTTTATATCCATTCCATTTGTTATTTTTTATCATTCATTTATAGATCTAAAAATGAAGTTGTATATAAAAATTAAATTTCATTATTAAAAAATTATGCATTATATAATCATACTTAGAAAAGAAAAATTATTATATTTTATGCATCATCTTTTATTGAATAAAATACTTTTATTTAAAAATTAAGATCATTTGTAATTAATATAGATATAAATATATCTATTAAAACACATTATTTTTTAATAAAATTAATATTAAATATAATTATCTTATAAAAAAATTATATATAAATAATTAAATATCAACTATTATTAAATTTTATTATAAAAATAAAAATACACATTATACGATCTTACCCAGAAAAGAAATTTATTATATTTTGTCGATCATAATTTATTAAATATTAAATTAAATTTATTTAAAAATCTAAGTCTTTATGATTGATCTAGTTATTAATTATATTTAAATAAAATATCATTTAATATAATAAAATTAATATTAGATATAATTTTTTTTAAAATTAAAAAAATGCACACAAGGGACGAGATTCTACACTAATATTTATAAAAACTTATAAAGGAGATATAATGGCATCGAATCATTGGAGGAGAATTGATTATGTCATCAGACCGACGTACGTCTCTTTCACGACCATTGTCCAATGTCCACCAAATATTGAATTATTTTTTTAATGTCGGCTTATTGGCTAGGACTAGGAGGATAGAAGATAGGCTTAGATGGCCACTATTCTACCAAATGAGAAACCCAACTTCATTCGAATGATACAAGAACTCAATGAATCTGGTTCTATACGATCCATAAACCGCTATTGACTAGTGATGACTATGCTAGCTGGAGTTGTGCCACGAGCCCAGGAACAAAATAGAGCATTACCCAGTTTCTGCTCATCCTGGCTTTAGAAACAGGCCTCCAAAATTATCCAATCAACCCAGTAGAACTATAACTCCAAAGTTTGGGGCCTTGTACAATTTAAATTATGAGGCTAGGCTCCAAATGTCGTCTGGACTCGGACCACCATAGCCCCACAATAAAATGAGTTAATATATGGCTTTCAAGAGAATTCGGTCACTACTGTGGGAAGGGAAGTATGACAAGGTCTGTGAAGCTGCGACCACCTTGTCCTCGACACGATCACCGGCGTTTTCAACGACCCCTCCGTCTCCGACATTCTCCTACGCCTCTCCCATGATCCCTCTCTTATTGCATCTGCTTGCGATGCCACACTTCCCCTCTCTCCACCAATCCTCGATCTCCATGTCAGCTCTTCCTCCCTCCGCCGCGCCCGCTATTTCGACGCCCTGTTATCGGGTCGATGGCAACAGAACGGATCTTCCGAGAATTTGCCACGTGTTATTACACTTCCTGTTGGCCCTGTTTCTACCGCCACAAGTCGGCGAAGGAGACCCTTTGACGGACACGTGTCTGTCATCCGCCTTCTTCACACGCTCGATTTCGCCTCGTGCGTACTCTCTGCGACCGATGCACTCGATCTCCTCCCGGTCGCCTTAGGGCTCCTCTTCGATTATCTAGTTCGTTATTGTCTTCGCTTCCTGGACGCAGTCCCATGGACCGAGGGAGAAGAAAAGCACGTTCTCGCATTGGTCCCCACGCTCCAGCTGCACGAATCAGAGGATCTCCTGTCCAGAATTTTTCCGGTCAAATCAGAAGACGCGAAATCACTGTCTGAAGAAATGCTTGCCAATTTAGTCAATTCGGCAATACACGCTCCGCCGATTAAAACCTTTGTGGCTAAGATATTACAAGATTATCCCTCAACTGATTCCGTAACGAAGGTTCTAGATAATTCCTTCGTGCAAAACCTTGATGCAGTTAAAGGAACTGATGGGGAAATATGCAAGTCTTGATTATAGAATGGCGGGAGATTATGATGAGAGAGGCGATGCAGAGGTTGCATTTGCAGGCTGCCATGACAAGTTAAGCATTTGTACTGGATAATTGAGCGAATGGTGGAGAGGAGAGTGGCTGACAATGCAGTTAGGGAATGGAGCGAACAGTCAGGACTGTCTGCTGATTTGTTGAAGACACTAAAAGATGATAATTGTGAAAACATTTCTCCCGGTTTGCTGGTTTTTATCACTAGGTGCACACTGAAGCTTGCTGGTGCATTTATCTCAGGTCATACTCTTGCGCCTCAGCAGGTTTGTTTTATGCCCTTCTTCCTGTAGTGCTTCATTGGGTCCTATTTTTGGGACATGGGGTGATAAATTGATAATCCTGTGATTTGTCTGTTTTTGTCTAAAGTTCTTATATGAATTCAGATGTTAGAGCTAAGGGCAACTATTAATCCGTTTGTGTCCAAACAAAATCCCCAAAATAATATAATATTAAGCTTCAATCTGTTTTTAATAAAACTATACTTGTGTGGGTATGATAATATGAGTGAAATAGAATCCGGTTAGCAATTTAGCCTCACATATATTGTAAAATATCCATTTTAATCCACACTTTCATCCAACGGAATAAACATTTTGAGAGCAAATCTGCATTGGGTATGTAGTGACAGGTAAGATTTCTAATGATCTTTATAAATATGTTTCTATGTAGAAACAGCTCCTTATGGATTAAAATTTCTTCTGTGTGTGTACTGAGTGGACAATACTGCAATTACTTTCTTTGATCCATGGTGAACCATGAATATTAAGCCGAGGTAGGTATTTGAAGAACAAAGAACAAAGTGATCATCAAATCCCCTTGTATATGTATGCAGGACTATACACTGGAAATGATTGCCCAATTTATCAGCACCCATCTTGTGATAATATACCAGTACTTGGTATGAAGCAGTGTTTTTAAATGCGGCCGCATATGCGAATGCGGTCCATGGACCGCACTGAGAATACCATGCGGATTTCACCCTTTACTATACATAACCATGCGGCCATATATGCGATGCCAGACCATTTTCTGGCACAGAAGTTCTGAACAATCCCTTTCTAAAGTGCTTTTTCCCAAAATGCACTCTCCAGGGTTCAAACTCACACCCTTGGAGTTGTGAGGATAACACTCTGACCACCATGCCAGGAGTGTTTTTGTGGTTTAAGTAGGTTTTGCTTCATTTTATTATTATACACAAAGATACTATAAGACCGCATATATTACTCCGCATGTAAATCTGCATATGTGGCCGTATACTGTACGGTATGCAGTGGCCTTCCACGTGCATGAAGAAATCCGCAATTAAAAACATTGGTATGAAGTGCTGATCTGAGCAATTGTGGGACCGGTTTGGCAATTCCAATGTAATCTCTCAAGGTAGTTCATGAAAAAGAAAGGACGACGCTGGAGTTATGATCAATGCAATTATTTTTGGCCATATTGTCTGCTGTGTGGATTACTTGAATTTTGAGTTTTACAAGATGGTACCAAACTGTTAAGGTTTTCTTTGCAAAAAAATAGACTAAATATCTGGTATCAGAACTTCTTCGTTCATTTTGTATGCCTTCAATAGAATTTCAGCGTGTAGAACTAGAACTGGAACTGCTCTGGCTGGTAGCAGCTCTGTACCACTAATGATTGTTCCTTTGATTTTCTTTTATCTTATTTTTTTGGCTTAAATTCCTTTTTTTGTCTTCTTTTCTAATGGGTTTTCTGTTTACTTGTAATTGTTTCAGGTGAGAAAGAAACTGGTGAATGTGTGGCTTCCTGTGCTCAATGTTTCTGAAATGTCGACAACTGCCTCCACCTGGTCAGTGCTTTCAAGACCTGGTTCAGACGTGCCAACAGAGCCCCTCCAGGAGATCTCTATTAGAAGAGATGATCTTGTCTATATTAGTTTTGTGTACATACTAGTATTTTTAGGGCAAACTTTGAAAATGTACCCACTTTCAGAGATGCTTTGCAAAAATGGCCCCTGTAAATTGACTTCTGGGTCCTGCAACTTCCTTTTAGATATGAAGCCGACTGCAATATGTCAATATGTCAAATAAGAATACAGAACTCAGAACACCAACTTCAGTTTTTACTTTGTAGTTTTTCCCCTGTTTGCTATGGACCAATAGAAAGCTGAACAGAGTGACCAAGCAAAAACTGAAATTTGAAGTTCTGGCCCTTAAATCCCAGCAATTTGTAGTTTAATTCTTCCCTTCAGTCCAAAAGGGTTTTTTCGGGGGCCCATGTCATCATTTTTCTTGACACGATGGGAGAAATATCATTTTCAAGAGTTGCCTTCTTTCAGCAAAATTTGCTTTGAACTACATGTACAAAATAATTGTTAGCTTTCCATTTTCAGAAGAGTAAAATGGACAATTAGAGAATTTGAACAACTCGTTTGTATATAGAGTAGCTTTGTTGTTATGGCTGCTTGTACCTAGTTACATTTTTTTTGGGTAACCTCTATGTCTTTGTTAATATTTGCAATATATGAAGATTAGCTTTTGGTTTTCTTTTACTCAAGTTTTGATGGGATTTATGCCTGGAAGATATATCTAGCTGGAATCAAGGACGTTGATTACTTGATCTATTTATATGATTGTGAAGGTCGGTGGCCTGTTTTTGGTTTCAAAATTTAAAAACAATGGAAAATCATTATCTAGTTTGAAATTGTTTGTTGATTTTAAGTTCTATTTCCAAATTCTGTTAATTCTTCTTATAGGCTGTTTTCCTGATATGTAATTCCAGGTGTTTACTTATTCTGCCACTGTTATTGTAATAGGTTGCTGGAAGATGTTTCAATCGTTACCGAGGTTAGTTCAAGGAAAGCAACTTGTTCTTTTTTCAAGTAATGATTTTGATTGTACAAAGAAACTTTGATCAATGTAGAATTAATTTCTTCGTTAAAAGAAATCATTTAATTAATGACAACGTAAATATCTTCTCTTTCTATCTATTCGCTGATTATGCTCATATAATGCCACACAGGGTATGAAATATAGCATTAAATTTATATAATCCTTGAATTAGAGTTGCTACATCCTTGAAAGTAAAGACAGACGAGGATCTGAGTTGTGGTGGATTCTTATTTAAGAGTTGCCACAACCTTGAATTTTAGAGTTATTTGTACACTGTGCAGTACAAATACAACACATGATCCTTGAATTTATAAGATATATATACTCTTATCTTATCCAATCGGAAGGGGAGGAAAATGCAATAGTTAGAGCCACGGGCTGACACGTGTAGTGCGTAAATTTCTATTTATTTTTTTATTATTATTTACGTTAATTTCAATTCATAATGCTCTAGTCTATTTAATCTACACCAAACAGCTTTGGACATGCGGTCCATTGTTCACTCTTTCTGTGGGTATTTCAAAGCCATCAACCTCAAGTGATTAGAATATTTCATTAATCGTTACTTATCTTAAACAATTCCTAACTATGAAACTTTCTTGCGAATTCAAGCGCATGGTAATCTCAATACGATAATATATATGTGATAAATACAATGTTTTATAAAAATTAACTTTTTGGTTCATTTTTTAGCAAAAGATGAAGGCTAATATTTCCATCTTTTTTACTTACTGTTAAGTTGTGAAGTTCGTACAAAAGTGGACATGATAGAAGCTGGTTAAATTCACATATAAATTGAAAAAAAAAAGAGCAAACCTTCTATGGAAAAGTTGGGTTTGGTACCGTCTACTATAGTCCGATATATTATATAAGCCATGATCCTACCATTTTTGACTGGAAAACCACCAGACCTAATGTAATTGAAGAGAGAACATTGAAAAAATTCGGAAGTAGGAAAAAGAACGGAGAAGAGAGAAACAAAAAGGAAAATTATGTAGGGTATGAGAAAATCCTCTTGCCTTGCAAGTTCCTCAACCTATAATTTGGTATTTCTAACTTTTCATCATATAACTGTATCTAAATTTGGAAAAGAAATGAAATTTTTTGTATCGTTGAATCATTAAACTTGAGAATCATAGTTCCATCTTATTTATTGCCATGAAACCCCTTCCCATTTCCCACCGAATGTCCCAGAACATTAACAAAATCCTGAACCAAGCCAAAAGTTTCCAAAATAACAGTAAACATCTGAACCAAAAAGCTTGGATTCAATCACACAACATATTCTCTCTCTCTCTATGACCAACCTTGTATAGGCCAGCGTTTCTCAGGGTCTGGCAACCAAGACGACCGCTTCTTCTTCTCTTTGTTTACCGGACTACTGCCATCTCCATCTCCATCTTTCTCCTTCTCCTTCTCTTTGTCCTTGTCCTTCTCTGCATCCTTTTTAAACACCTTGTCAATCAACTTACGTGCAATTGGTTTCTGCACAGGTGACTGCGAGTGTATCAAGGCTTTCTGTTCAGGTTCCTGTGCCGTATCCTCGGGAAGCCGCATTGACTGAGAGAGCCTCTCATAATCCGGCAGTGGCACCTTCTCCTCCTCCTCTGAGCCCTCTATTGCATCCATCAATAGATGGTGACTTGTTGATCTGCGTCGAGTTCTTCTTTTTGTAGAATCGATTCCGGCGAAATATAGATTTCCACTTCTGCTGCTGTTGCTATCGCTGTCGGAATCAGTATCTGTATCTCTTGTATTGTAGTTGGTTTGAGCCATGAAAAGAGGTATTGCAAGGGCTTTTAAATTGAACAATTGATGCTCGGCTCGAAAAACGAGCACCGGCCTATGCGGATGATGCAGGAGGAGGAACAGGTGGGGAAAAAAATATGAAAATATTAGTTGGAAATTGGGAAGAAGTTGAAGTGAAAAGGAAGGAAAGGCGGATATGATATCTTGTATATTTTCTCCTCTCGAGTTGACTTGAGAATTTGAGATGGATATGCGTGTTGGCTTTGTTACCTTCGTGGTTACCTCGCGTTGATTATTTTAATTGATTTCAAATTTTTTAGACGAACTTTTGTAGAGAATTATGCTTCGTTTTTCAAAAAAGTTAGAGAGGATTTTACTTCGATGCTCGAAATTATTTTGCCACCATGAGCAAGATTGATAAATAAAATTTTCTAAGTAGGACATGTTCAACAAAGATTGAAGGAATAATTAATTACTAGAAAAGGGTTGTAGCTAGGAGCACGGATGTAAAACTAATATATATTTATACGGAAATGAAAAATAAGGGCTAAATTAATTACAAATTTAGAACTGGCTATATCAATTAACATAAAAGTTGAGGTGGGGATCTATTGCAAATTGTTAACCTGACAATCTTGATAATATATTATTTTAAATAAATTCAGAAAAAATTTAAAAATATCGACATACTGTTAGAACTGCATATATATATATATATATATATATTTTCAAATTATGTAATTATTGTTTTATATTTCATCAAATTCATTACTTGCATGAAATTGCATCAATTATTATGCATTATGTACATATATATTATAGTTCATTTCGAACTTGAATTTTAAAATTATTCTTTTAGATTATCATAAAGATTGATAAGTATAATCTAATGGAACCCCATCCATTAAAAAAAAATAATACTCAACGGTTTGGATGGGGTTCCATTATATTATACTTGTCAATCCTTATAATAATCCAAAAGAATAATTTTAGTTGTACCTAATGTTGTTTACTAAAATTAGTGGCATGGGATCTACTAAAAGTAATGGCGTCGGATATCTTTAAAATTATTAGCATCAAATCCACTAAAATTATTATTTAGATTTGTTGGCCTCTTATGTATTAATTCATTTTGCATTTTAGTTCTATATAATATACAAATAAAAATTATAAAATTTAATTGTTATTTTACAAATTAATAAATTAAAAAAAATATTTAGTACAATAAAATTATTATCAAGTTTTAATGTGATCAGTCAGTGTGACTCGTGAGCACACAAGACTCATCACTTCCATGAGACATCACATCGTAGAGATCAGGGTTGTCAATGAGTAGGGTAGGGTACGGATGGAGGTATTTTCATACTCATATCCATTAAAATTTTTTTTACCCATATCCTATCCATACCCATTAATTTTTTTTTACCCATACCCTATCATTACCCATTAAAAATTTCGAGTAACGAACGGGTAACAATAGATAACGGGTAAAAATAAAAAATAATTCAATGAAAAAATAATATGATTTAGACAAATAAATAGCATTAAATAAATATATTAATAAAGTGCAATAATAATTAACATTTTAGATAATAACAAAAATCATATAATTTTTTTCATGTCAATTGTCATAAAAAATATATACTAATTAATATATATATACATATATTTATATAATTTAACTATATATATTTATTAAAAAATATAAAATAATTATACTTATATATATATTTAACTATATATATATATATATTTATATTATTTACCCAATGGATAACGGGTAACGAAAAACCCTTATTCATATTCATACTCTATAAATTAACGAAATTTGTTTTCTTATCCATACCCATATCCGATGACCTAATGAAAATAAAATCTTACCCATATCCGTTTTATTAGTACGATACGAATCAGATAAATGATCAAAATGGTATCATTGACGGTCCTAGTAGAGACGGGCCAAATCCGCCAATACCATGTGCGCGAACTCAAGGAGGAGAGGAAAGCTAAGAGCGTTAGGGGCTGCCAGATTCTGTGCAATTTTAAAAATTAATGTATTTAAAATCCAATAGTATAAGCATGTAATCCATAAAGAATAATGATTATTTTATGTTTTATCATACAATCAAGTGGTTTGAAATCTATATGATATGAAATTAATGCTTGTTAAACAATATCTATTTCTTAGCCTATCTATACACCCAATTTACATATCTATAAGTTTTTTTTTATTTTCAATTTCTCTTTGAACTTATTCGAGAAAAATCTAATAAACTATACTGTATCATTTGCTCGTGGAGATGAGGATAATTTGGTCGATTAAACAGACTTATATATGGAGGCTGCTTAACTAATTCATCAAGACACTTCCTTATGCAAGCTGGCCTTCTGATAGAGCTATTGCATGTTTTGACAAGTTAATATATGATTTCAAGCTCCTTATGCAAGCTGTCAGATAACACCTTATGAGATATTAATAATTAATTGCAAATTGCAAATTTTCTTATTAAGATCTTAATAATGCTGTTTAGTCAAAACAAAATGAGTAAAAACGAACTGATCAAATATCTTGCATGCATTTCCCCTGACTCATGATTTTAATTCGCTGACCTTAATTTGAGAAAAATATTTACAAGTTTAATTTTGTCCAGCAAAGAAAAAAATATAAAAAGATTTGAGGTCAAATGGCAAACAACAGTTGTTACTTATCAGGCAAGATTTTTGGACAATTATTGATCTAGAATTCATATTTTACCCACAGATATAAAAATTATCAGTATCTTGAAATTATTTCCCTAAAAGCCCTTCTACATGACCTTGGCGGCTACTATTGTCATTGGTCAAAGAATCGACCTGGTTGTGTTATTTAATTAAGCAGAAGCCAATCCACGTAGAAAGTATGGGGATCAGTTGACCCCCATTTATTTTTAGAAATTCTTCATATGCTCTACATTTTTTCATTCTTGTAAGCAATTTTTTTTAAGAATTTAATTAATTGACCCCCATACTTTTTCACAAAATTTTCTATTGATGACCCCCATTATTTTCTCAAGAAAAAAAACATTGTTATTTTTCTGTGTTGTGTAACAAAAAAATGTATAATATTATACATTTTTTTCTTGTGACAATATTTGACTATGATTCTTTCTTTCTATTTTTTTCTTCCACCAAACATCTTAGTAGTATATGAAGAAAAATACAATACATCATTTCATGAGGTTTTCTCCTAGTTATTGAATTTTCAATTTCTTATTTATAAGTCATTGAAAATAGTTTTAGATGTTTTTTTCAAGTAAATATTTTAAGATGGTCTTTTCTCTTTTCCTATTTAAATAAACTAATATTTAAAATCAATTCAGGTAGTACCCAAGTTTTTTAAAAAATATTTCACGGCTTTTAACGGTAAAATAATAATTTTGAGTAAAAACGATTTAAACGGGGCTATTTAATGGCTTTGAACAGTTTTACTTCACATTAAAGATTTCGATGAAGTTTAAAAGATTAAAACGAAATTTTTTAAAAGCTTGGTAGTACCTGATATAAATGGATCCTTTACATGTATTACAGTTTCATACACAAAAATATTACAAGCTCATCATATTTTATTAGTACTAAAACTAAATATTATATTGTTAAAATATGCATGTTCTTTTGAAGAGCCACTGATGCCCCTATTTTGCAGGAGCGATAATTAATATTTTTATTGTTCATAAGTTTTTCTCAATTTCTTTATGATATGTTTGGATAGTTGTGATCATGGCTCACTAACACAAGTATATAGAAGATGCAATTATGAATATTTATTGTATAAAATAAAATAAAATAAAATAATTATTTATAAAATAAAATAATTAGTTATAAAATAAAATAATTAATTATAAATAAAATAAAATAAATTGAATTTTAAAGGAGATCATGCACACTTTGTTTCAGGATCCAATAACCTTTTATGTTTTTCCAAGAGAAGGGTCCGAGCTGATCTGAACCCGATCCGACATGATCTGAAGATAAATGGGTCGGGTATGAATTTTGGTCGGGTCAGGTTCGGTCAACCTGATCTGACCCGATTAATTATATTTTTTTAAGTAATTTTATGATATTATATAAAAATAATTAATAAATAATTAATTATTTTACACGGATCGAATCGGGTCAACCTGTGACCCGTTAGGTCAGATATTGGTCAAGATTTTTTTACCCGAATTTAATCAGATCGGATCAAAAAATAATAAAATAATATGATCCGATTTGAACCCGACCCATTAACACCCCTGACTCCCAGCATTTGTCTATATAGCTGATTGATCTCTCAATACTTTTCAAATACTTGGTCAACTAGTTGCCATTTCTTATGATATAGAAAAATGTCAAGCACATATTTATTATTTACTACTACTACTACTACTTTTATTAATTTTATTATTATTATTATTATTACAATTATTTAAAAGATTGGACGAAAGGATGCCGCAGGGCAGGGGAGATGAGTGAATGCATCGCAAATTTCAGCCATCTGATCTAACAAAATCACCAAGATTCTGGCATTTGAGATTTCTGGATTAAACAATACTAAAAGTTATTAAGAAAAATGGGTCCGAGGTGCATTGAAGACAATGCAATCTTCATTTGAAGAATTTTTTTGAACATATAGTGAATGATTATTATTTCCTTAATATAGGAACATTAAATATTTATTTTTTAATTATGTTGGAAACAAGTAATGCTTGCAAACATAAAATCTTAATTCTTGCCAAAGAATGCTTCCATTATTCAATGGAAAATGAAATTTTTTAATTGGTCATAACATTAATTTCAAATCCAATCACCTCGATCTTTCTTAGAATCTGTAATGATCTTATAAATCAAATGGTTAAAATTCTAACAACAAAAGTACGCATTAATCGTACCCCATTCTGTTTCTGCAAACAAGTGTTACTTGTCCTTCTTGCTTGAGAGTCGAGATTATAAGTAAATAAATTGATTGATATACTTACCTTATTTGTTAATAAATACTACGGCATAGGGATTGCTTCCAAGCAATTAATTATTTACGCATGCCAGAAGTAGCAGCAAACTCGTAGGTGTGGCGCTGAAACCTCGAAAGGCTCTTAATTTATTGTTGTAGAGTTCAATCTTACTGTAGCATATATATAATCGAACTCGGATATATAGTAAAGTCTACAGAGAATCAGTAATTCATATTTAATATTTGATGTACTAGAATGAGAAAAAAAAAATCAAAATTTGAAAAGGATTTAATGTACGTTGAAGTTTACGCAAGCAATTAATGATGTCTTAAAAATTCACCTCACGAAAAGATATTCTAAAAAAGATGGATTTAGTGAGATATTTACTTT
Source organism: Schoenoplectus tabernaemontani (assembly GCA_037127355.1). Taxonomy (NCBI): domain Eukaryota; kingdom Viridiplantae; phylum Streptophyta; class Magnoliopsida; order Poales; family Cyperaceae; genus Schoenoplectus; species Schoenoplectus tabernaemontani. Next base: position 17,823,050 of record CM073752.1, read on the forward strand.
AAAAAAATTATAAGATACATCCATATAATTATTTAATTTTTTGATAATTGGTTCACTTACTAAATAATTTAACTAAGGGAAGGAATCCCTTGACAATAGGTTATCTTGACAATGGATCTCCAAATAAATATGAAAAAAAATCTTAAAAATATTTTTTTTTATAGGTATGTTCTTATACTTATAGATTGATGTTGAATCAAATTTCATGTAATTTCATTATTATTTGTTAGTCCATCAAAGTTTATCAAAATGTTATACACTTTATAACGGTTTCAATTTAACGGTTTTTGATGAACTATCAAACAATAATATTGAATCATCATCAATCTATAAGTAGAAGAATATATCTATAAATTATTTTCTATTTTTAAGAATTTTTTCGTATTTATTTGAAGATCCATTGACAAAATTGTCAAGATGACCCCTTCCCTTTAATTAAAAATAATATTACGGACGCGTGTTTCGTTAAATAAAGTGTGTTCTAAGTTTAAATCAATTTGAAAGATGTTAAACCTTCTTCTATCGAAAATTATTTTTTTTAATTGTTATGTTTCACAGATTTTATGGACAACCATAATTAGTGGATGAACTAGAATCGAACTAAAGTTACTCAAGTTGAATTCACACACCATCTAAACAATGATTAAAAAAAATCTATAATCAGATTTTTTTATTGTGAATAATTCCCAAAATGTCATATAGATGTACCATAAAAAATATGTATACACTAGAACTAAAAAAATTAATAGCAAACAGGAAATGCATTGATTTTCTGGTGGGATTACATGCGAGATTTTTAACAATATTATACATTGTCAAAAGTACAACTATATTTTTTATGTCGAAGTCTGTCTACAATCTAGATGCGTTACAGGCCAAATTTTACGATTTAATACGTCTTCGTATGTGCTTCATCAAACATCAAGCATTAAATATTTGATGTTCAAATCTTGGGGGGGGGGGGGGACCATTGGAAAGGGGTCAGCTGGCGTGCTTATCCTATCCTGATTTCTTTAGAAAAAAATAGACTTGAGATTCAAAATAATTTTCAGAAATATATTTAAATTTTAAATAAATTACGAAAATATATTCAACATTAGAAATATTTTTAAAAATATACCTCTAAAATTATATTTTCACTATAAAATATAGAAATATCTTTAAATTTTAAAATAATTATAATATTATACATGATAAAAATTATTATAATTATAGTATTATACTTAACCCTACTTATCTGATTGTTCGTACAAAAATATTGATCATTACACTCTTTCAGATAGCAAAAGAATATCATTATTTCACCAATTTTGTGATTTTTTTCTTCGTTTGACAAGCATAATTGAGTAAAAATTAAATCACCTTTAAGTAGTGTTGTTTAGTAGAAATGAAGTAAATAGATGAAATAATTTGTGTAAAAAATATGAAAAAAAAAAAGAAAATTTGATGTTTTAGCTTTAAGGACCTCAATTTACAGAAGTTCTATGTTGGATTTAAAATTTATAATGTAATTTTATTTCGTGAGTTATATTGATTTATCTAGTTTATCGATTTTAATACTTTAATAATATAAACCCACATCTCATTCCCCGATATTAAAACTTAGATTCTGCCTCTGCTACCAAATAAGGGCAAATTTGTGAATAACAGTATTAATTTACCATTATACTTTAATTATTTTAATAATCTGTTTATTACTATTTTAGAATTTTCTAAACACGGCCGATTTTTTCATGTAAGAAAGCAAATTATTTTTTATTTATTTCATTTTATTTAGTAATTTACCTACAATACCTGCGTACATGTTCGCGCTTTCGTAATTTTCACAAAATATGAAGCAAATGCTTCCTATATAATTCAATGAGAAATATTATGTCTAATTAGTATTGTTCTAGTGTACACTTAAATCTAGTGACTAGCATCATCAGATTCATCACGTGGCTCTTCACGATTCTTGAAGAAAATGCAATTGTTAGGAGAATTAATCAATTATTAGTATCTTATTTATACGTTGTTGTTACGGGTGATTATTTTTAAAAACATAGAAAAATTAAAATTTTATAAAAAATAAAAAATATAAATAATTTAATAATAATATAAATTATAATTATGAATACTAAATTAATGTAAAATAAATACATATTTGAGAGAAAAGTTGACATTCAAAATCGAGAGAAATTTAAAGAAAAAATAAATTATAGTAATTATACTTTTTATTATGTAGTACTTCATGTAACAATGAGAATTGAAAAAAAATATATAACTTTAATAGAAACGAGCATACAAATACAAATAGTAATATTATTTGTGTTTAAGAAGTAAAGATTTTGATAAAAAATGATATACGGAGAAAAAGAGTGGATATTTGGTCTCGGGAATAATATAGTATTATTAAATATGATGGACCAGATATCATGGCAGCTAATTTTTTATTTTAGTTTATTTTGAGGTATGCATTATGCCATAGGAAGATGTACATCTTGCACGGTTCTCCGCGTCCTGCATAGCAAGTGGCGCTTCTCTTTGAAAATTCTTTGAAATAAACTTTGCATTTGGTGCCAGTGACTTAATTTTATATTCTAGGATTTATCAGTCGTGAGTTGCCTGGATTCCCTATTCCAGAAATTCCCCATTAGTTTACTTCGCTCAATTAGATTTGTTATTCTTTTTATAAAATAAGTTCCGTAAGCTTAGAATATCGTCTTTTTTTTTGGTTCTCATATGTTATCAAACAGTCATGTTGGTACCTTTTCAGAGATAAATTATAGCCAAATTGAGTACGATTTTAAAGATTTTCAATGCACATCGGATCCACACTGTCCAACAATATACATCTTGGTTTTGACTGGTAATTTTTTTTTCATCTCAACCGCTTCTTTAAAGGATGAAAATATGTTGGCATTATTTTTTTTATTGAAAAGATGAAAATTAAATTCTTAAAATTTATAATTATTCATAAAAAACCATCCATTCGGGTTTCCAACCCACAACTTCTCACATAAAATTTATTGTCTTTTGTCACTAGATCAAAAACCGATTCTTGTCATTATATTAATTTGATCATGTAAACAATTGTAAAAGGTTGATATTTAAAATCTGACAAGTGGAATATAAATTCATGTTTTTATATGTATCATATATGTAGATAATAAAACTGGACACAGTTTCATTGTCAAATGATACAAAGCTTATAACATTCAAATATGTAACAATATTTAATGAAAATATCATCTGCATAAAAATTAGTATTCGATCTATTAAAAAAACTTTTTTAAAAAATTAATTTGAGGACATGATTTCGAGAAAAATTGTAAAAAGTTCCAAGTAAATCCATGTTATTCATCTTAACCCTTCTCCCAGTGCATAACTGCATTAGCAGTTTTTAGTAATAATAAGTTTTATTAAATTAATATTATTAAAAATAAGGTGAGAAACAAAATAACTCGTTTCATTATTTTTATGGCTCGCTCGCGCGGGGTTTAGATTTTAGTTCGTCATAACTCGATTCTAAATTTGGTTCGTCTATTTTTAATAATATTAATTTCATAATTATTATTAATAATAAAAACTGACTCATTAGAGTCGGACAAATAACTCGAACCAAGGTTGACTCACTCAACAACTCATCAACTCGCTCGTATAATTGAATCTATCATATTACATATTTCTATTAAATATCATTTGCATTATTAAACCTTATTTGTTTATGTAATATATTTATTATTATATAATTTATTTATATATTATGTAATTTATTTATTATTTATTTTAATTACCATCTGCTCTCTATTTTGAAATCAACTAACAAATTAAAACACAAAAACGAACCAACTCGATAAGTTCATGAGCTGGCTTGAGCTAGACACGAGTTAAATACGAGCATGAGCTGGCTCGAGCGAGACACGAGTTAAATACGAGCTTGACTGATAACTCAGATTAGACTTACTAACTCAACTCAACTCATATAAATATTATTTCGAGTTTGAGTTGATTTGACTCAGCTCAGCTAGCTAATTTGAACAGCCCTAAACTGCATGCATCGGACATACTAGATACACGCACTGACGCACATATGCAGAGGTACTAATAGATCGAATTTGATCACATTGACAGTGTTTATGTTTGTTAATTATAAAGTCGTCAACAAGATCTTATCTCAATCAAATTTGCACGGTTTTTGACCGACCTAGTTTAGTATAGATAAATTAAATAAATTATATTCTCTAAAAGAAATAAAATAAATTGTTATCAATTAGACTTATGAAGCATGAAGCATGGTCCTACCTGTATCCGCCTCGGTCTAACCTTGATAATAATATTTTGTTATCCGCCTCGGTCTAACCTTGATAATAATATTTTGATGTTAGATTTTTTTAATTAAATTATCGCGTAATCAATTAATATTTTCTTCAGTTAATGATATTTCTCTCTTAATATTGTATATTTAGAGGATTTGATTATTATATTAACTAAAATATTATTAATATTAGTTAATATGACGAGTTAGTTATGTAAAAAGGGAGAAAAAAATATAAATTATTTTAAGTCTAAAAATTACATTATGGGAACTAGTACTATTATATGATCTAAAAGATAATAATTTTACACATAACACATATATATAATAATATTATACATATTACATATTATTTATTGATACTACAGATCGGACGGATATACCTCACTCTAATTTTGTATCCATCCGATGTGATCGGTAATTTAACCGATCTGATCCTACCCATTTGATCTCCTTGATCTCCTGACCAGACGAATCGGCTATCTGGTTGGATGGATCCAGACAGTCCATGAACTTTATTACTATCCCCGAGTATGAAACACGTTTAACAGTTTGAATGAATGATTTAAGTACGAATAAGAAATTTGAAATTTGAAACCGTTTGCATCCACGAGCTCTCTCAATCTTAATCTGGCGAAAGTCAAAATTTACGGAAAGCGATACATCAGTTATCATACCAGAGCAGACTTTCCACTAATTTTGTGTGGCTCTTCTTTGCAACCAAAAGAAAAATCATATTTAGAGGGTTAAGAGAGTTACTTTTCGTTATTTACTTAAATTTGTTTTTTTCATTTAAAATAATGTGTGATATATTTTTTTAAAATGACCCAACTTTTTTAAATTTATATGTATAGACGTATAGAGGAAATTATGTTTAATGAAAGAACCATTCTATAAATTATACGGTCGCAGATTCGAAAACCGGATGGGTCCTCTGTGGACAATCATTAAAAAAAATAGTATCTTAAAACTACATATTTACTCAAAAAAATAATTATACTTTGTTTATTTTTCTAGAGCAACAAATGTTAACAAAGTAAATAAATTAAATCACGAAATATTATCTGTGGTTTTGCCCCTCATAATAAGCTAAGATGGTAAACCTGAGGTTCACAACATTCTCAAACCTGGCAGTAAGCTAAGGCAAAATTGATAAACGCTGGTCATTTATTGGAACAAAAAAGGGGGCCAAACTGTACAAACATAGCTGATATTAATTCTACTGAAATTAAGCAGTATGAGCACCATGTTTTTGATTACGAGCCTTCTCCTTCTCCTTCACTTCGCATCCTTGCGAATCGTCATACTCTATGAAAGTCACATGCAGGCACAAACTTACAGTTAAATTTAATTCAGTACTCACATTGATGGACTTCTTTAGAAGGAAAAAAAAATGAGAAACAAATAATCAGAAGCAGTACCAGGATGGTTAACATGTTTGCCTTTGCCAGTCTTGATAACAAGATCATCGTGTCCATAGATGCCTCCAAATCCTTCCTCATCAGACCTCGTGCTGTACCCTTCTCCGAAGGAGTGCGTCATCGCATCTCTAATTATCAACCAGAATTTTTAAAAATAAATGCATTACAATGAAAGCTGGAACAGAATAATTAGGATTAAAACCAATCAAATACTACTTTTAAGATAATTACACATGGGCTTTGCTCTCATCGTGCTCGGCCACAGGCGTCTTCTCCTTCTCTTGATCCATTTTCAGTTCTCTTTCACCCTCTCCCGGTGATGATGCCGCACAATAAGCCGCACGATTATATCCTCCGGTGATGGCGTTCAATCGTGCAGTTCGGTACGTTTTCAATTGCAGAGCTGCTCCAATCCCCCAAAAACTCTCAGAGACATTTAACAGTATATAGATGGGTAAAAGGGAGCACTTACGCTTCTTCAATCCTTCTATAATATTACCGACTTATATTACTTTCTCTCGGGATGATACTATAACCCACTGGAAGTACGTAGAATTGCCACGTTTACAATCACTGAGGGTAGACTAGACACGTACAGGATGCTTTTGTTTGACTTTGGACACGTGTTGCCCTGTGAATCAGTGATAAAGTTTCGCCGAACAAAATTCTGAGCTGAATCGTGGATTTCTGTGGCAATGTATCAGTAGCTTTGATGAACATATATAAGACATAACTGGAAGTCTGGAAGTGCTTTCGTTTGTTTTAAGCACATGAACACTGATATGATAGCAGTATAGCAGTGATGGACCATAAATGGTGTTGGGTCTGGAGTTTATATCATGTTACTTGGTTTTTGGTCTTTCTATTCATAAAAAGGGGTGTAGGCCGATATAATACAACTCGGGCTGACATTTTGATTCGTAATAGTTTAGGGTGCGTGTAAAGTTTGATTTCAAACAGGTCTCTTTTATTTCATTTCCAATTAGGCCGCTATTCATGTAATATTGTACGCATCCTTTTATGATCTGATGATTGCGATTCGTGATTGGTATGGAATAACAATTCATCCCCAATTCATGTTCCCTGAGCAGATAGGATAATTAGAAGTAGGGGCTCATTTTGATAGGAACACTGTCCCAGTATACCTGGTTAGTTAATCAAGAGGACAGTAGGGATTATGGCTTTATCAGACAATTGTAGCAGTAGGGTAAGTCTTTCTTTCAATAGGTACAGTAGGTAGCTCTGCATGATATATCATGTTTGAACTGCATGTAAACCTCTCATTTCAGTTAAAATCGAGAACCTACCGCCCTTTTCTCCAAAAAAAAAAAAAAAAAAAAAATCATTCGTGATTCTTGCGATCCATTGAGTCATTGACCATGTGAGAGGAGAGGTAGTAGATTCGCTCTAGTCTTTAGGTTTTTTTTTGTGACTTTCTTATCATGTGTCATTTTCTTTTCAGCTCCAGAATAGTCGGCTTCATTTATACAAATAACAATAGACATTTTATCTTTTCAATTTAAGAAAAAGAAGCTATACGTGTCGACCGTCTGCTCCTTTAACTTGTCGTGGAAAGGGTACGATGCTTCACTACACTTTAGCATTTTGGAGATGAAAAATAGACATCCTGTTATGCCATGCTATTGGTAGAGTAAATATATCAACGGATTTTCAAATGTCATTCCTTTATTTTTAATTTAAGATTCAAAAATATTTTTTGATCAATAAAGTGTTAAAAACTCTGGGAGGTCAAATTTTCTTTCCTCTAACATATTATATTATTAAGATCAGAGGTGAAACAAAAGATCGGTAGGAGAGTGCATGCATCAAGAACATAAGATGTTCAGGTCGAAAGAAATTTTATTTTTCAGTGAACTAAAAGGATTTCTAGATGCCGGACATCTATTTTGGTGCCTCACCTAATTAAGACTTCATTATTATTACTTCAAATTTAAATGTTTGTATATAATTTTTCTGTTATATCATTTTAAATAATATGTATGGTATATTTAAGATAAAACATAACTTTTAATTAAGTTCCCTACCAGAAGTATTAAATGTGAAGTTCCATTTTGATTTCATGAAAGCAACTAATATCCAAATGCAATTGTGTTATCAGCTGATGTTGACCTCTGGTCTGTATCGGTGTAGTGGCATGCTGTAGTCTTTTATCATATTATTTTAGTTGTATGCGTTGGACAATTTTGAAAGGTGGTCGGGTTAGATAGTGATCTGTTTGTGCCGGAATTGAAGACTATATCAACACAGGTGTTCCATTTTACAAATAAGGTATATCTTGCTTTAGACTAGATACAAAATCTTAGAAATAATATCTTTAGCTACTTTATAACCTATTTTGATTTTGAAGTTTTCATAAAATATATACAGAAATCATCTCTAAATCCGTTTGTTCATGATCAATGTCTTGCTTTAGACTAGATACAAAATCTTAGAAATAATATCTTTAGCTACTTTATAACCTATTTTGATTTTGAAGTTTTCATAAAATATATACAGAAATCATCTCTAAATCCGTTTGTTCATGATCAATGTCTTGCAGGGATGTTGGTATATATAAGCATATTTCATAAGGACTCAGTACTTAAATCTGATCTGGCCGACTCTTTTAAAAATTTTGGTCTTTACTTAATTTTTACAAGTTCGATCCGATCTTTTCTAATGATAAGGGTCAAATTTTTTAAGACTGAACTTAATTTTTAAAAAATAAATCCTTTTAATTCAATTCTTATTAAATCTAATCATCTCTCACCCTTATCTGTTCTTCCTAAATCTTTTCTTTAATATTTTAAATTGTATATTAATTATACTTAAAAAATTCAAAAAAATATTAAGTCCCTACCCATCGATCCTTATCCGGCCCTTACCAATCCTTATCTGATCCTTAAAATCTGAAGAGTTTGATAAAATCTGGACTTCTCAAGAGCCGATTTATCCTTTAAAAATCAAGTCCTTTAAATCTGATCCTCTAAAATCTCTTATAAAACCCAACTCTTACTTATACTTCTCGAAAGCTCGCTAAGTCCGACCTTAAGAAATCTGGCCTAACCCTTAAGGATGATACCAAGATATACATAATTGTATAGAGAAAATTATATTTAATGCAAGAACCTCTCTAAAAATTATACTTTGTTAATTTTTCTAGAGCATCAAATGTTAAATAACAAATTGAAGAGGGATCCATTATTATTTTTGACAATTTTGATAATAAATTTCTAAATAAATATTTAAATTCTTATGAATAATATTTTAAATTTTATATTATTTAATAATTATCATTTGATAGTTAATAAAAACAGTTAAATTAAAATCGTTATAAATTATATATAAAATTGATTGTCTTTAATGAACTATGAAAGCATGGATAACGAAATTACATCAGATATATTTATATATATATTTTTAATTTTTTAATATTTATCTAAAAATTCATTACCAGAATTATCAAAAGTAAATTTGAAACACCAATATCTCAATGAAATATTATAACTCAATATATTTGCCTTCAACTTTCTTTCATCTGACGGCTTGAAAACTAAGCCCACATCAATAAATATTACATCATACGTTTCACAATATTCTTACAAGGATTACCTTTATGATGATTAAGTGCACAAAGTGAAAATAAAAGTACTATTCACAATAAGCTAAGATGGTAAACATGAGGCTTACAGTTTACAGCATTCTAAAACCTGGTAGTAAGCTAAAGCAGAACTGCGAAAACGCTGCTCATTTATTCGAACAAGAAACGAGGCCAAACTGTACAAACATAGCTGATATTAATTCTACTGAATTAAGCACAGTCTGAGCACCGTGTTTTAGATTACAAGCCTTCTCCTTCTCCTTCACTTCGCATCCTTGCGATCGTCGGACTCTATGAAAAGTCACAGGCACAAAGTTATAGCTAAATTAAATTCAGTACTCAAAATAGTTATGCACAAGGTTCAGCATAAACATTGATGCGCTTCATTTTTTTTTTTGAGAAAAATTGATGGACTTCTTTAGAAGAAAAAAATTTGAGGAGAAACAAATAATCAGAACCAGTACCTGGATGGTTAACATGTTTGCCTTTGCCAGTCTTGATATCAGTATCATCACGTAGATATATGCCTCCAAATCCTTCCTCATCACACCTCGTGCTGTACTCAACTCCGAAGGATTGCGTCATCAAATCTCTAATTATCATCCAGAATTTTTACAAATAAATATATTACAACGAAAACTGGAACAGAATAATTAGGATAAAAACCAAACAAATACTAATTTAAGATAACTACACATGGGCTATGCTCTCATCGTGCTCGGCCGGAGGCCTCTTCTCCTTCTCTTGATCCATTTTCAGTTTTCTTGTGCTCTCTCCTGGCGACGATGCTACACGATTATATCCTCCGGCGACAGTGTTCAATCGAGCAGTTCGGTACGGTTTCAATTGTAGAGCTGCTGCTCCAATCCCACCAAAAACTCTCACAGACATTTAACAGTGCAGAGATGGGTAAAAGGGAGAGTTTATGCTTTCTTCAACACATTTATAATATTACTGACTTATATAGTTATATTATTTCCTCTCCGGATGATAGTAGTAGCCGCTGGAAGTATGTAGAATTGCCACGTTTTATAGTCACTGAGGGTAGACTAGAAAAGTACAGAATGCTTTCGTTTGATTTTGGACAAGTATTACCCAGTGATAATTCGCCCAACAAAAATCTGAGGTGAATTGTGGATTTCTGTGGCAGTGGATCAGTAACTTTGATAAACGTACATAGGATATAACTGGAAGTCTGGAAATGCCTTCGTTTGTTTTAACTTTGAAGCAGATGAACAGTGATATGATAGCAGTGATGGACCATATGTGGTGTTGGGTCTGGAGTTTATATGATGTTACTTTTTTGGTCATTCTATTCATAAAAAAGGATGGAGGCTTCTCATATATTACAACTTGGGCTGACATTTTCGTTCTTAATAGTTTAGCGTGTAAAGTTTGATTTCAAACAGGCCTCTTTTTTTTTTTTTCCAATTAGGCCTCTATTCATATTAACGGTGCAAAAAAAATCGCAATTCGTAATTTGTTTGATATTCAATTTAGTTTTTCATGGAGTTTGATTTGTTCAATGAGATTTTTTTTTATCATTTTGATTCGAGTTCGATTTGATAACTTTTTAATAAACTAGTTCGAGTCCGATTCATAATAGTTCGATATGTAGTTATTTGTACATATTTTTAACTTTTTAGTCAATAATATATATAATAATATAATAAATTTATTATAGAATTAATAATATATTAATAATTTACTATTAAATTAATAAATATTAGTTATTTTTTCATATTTTAATATAAAATTAATAAAATATTAATCATTTTAGTTCTAATTATTTATATGACAATATAAAAAATAAATGTAAATTTTAAAATAATTGTGTTCGTTTAGAGTTCGATTTAGCTCGAGTTTAATTTAGTTCGAATTGATTTCAAATTAAACTCAAACATTAGCTAATTCAGTCAAATTCAATTGGTTTGCTGCCCCAATCCACGTAATATTATATCCGTTTTATGATTTGATTGTGATTTTGATTGGTATGGAATAACAATTCATCCCCGATTATGACGATTCATCGACTATGTGAGAGGAGAGGTAGCAGAAAGCAATTTTTTCTGTATGTATAAATTCAACAGAGATCATCAACCGATCAATAACTGATTCATGATCAGCTGTGGCAGTAGTTAGCAACTAGAGAAAACATTTTCTAACAAAACAAAGATCAGAGAACATCTATTTAATATGTTTAGATTTTGCACTTATCTTAGTTACCGTGTACATAGCCTTCTGAAATAATAATATTAGTAGTCGCCAATAAATTGCAGTCTTTCCCCTTTCTTGAAGATGACATTTTCCTATTTTCAGTAAATCTGAGTGTGTTATTTTTTTCATATGGATTTCATGTACTTACTGATTAGTACTGGTACAGCATGTTTAAACTTTTGTCTTGTTCTCATTTAAATGCAAGTTATACACTATCAAATTCCATTGATCCAGACACGATTGGTCGGTCATCAGATAACTCAGAAGTTATGAGACAGAAAAACAAAAAGAGCAAAAGGACAAGGCATAGAGGAAAACAAGAACAAGTGAAAAATTACACAAATCATGGCAACTCTTTACAATTTTATGAGAACATCCACTTGAAAGTGCATCAGTTGAAATTTTAAATGCAACAAGAGTTAGTATGACAAAAGGTTATAGTGATAGCTAATTGAACCTAGGTAGGAGAAGCGAGGCAATTCCTAATTCGGCTTGATCTCCTCACAGGTGTCAGTAATCCATCTGTGTCAGCACCTCTCTAAAATACAAAAAAAAATTACACAAATTAAAATGTATTAGATAAAATAAGGTTTGGTACCATAAGAAACTATGGTCAAACAGCTTTGCCTCTCACTTCTTGAAGGAACACTATATGGGTACCGGACCTTGTCTTATGTAAAAGTTAATAATTTCCAGAAATTGCCACAAAACAAAAAAGTTGCTGACACATGAACTAAAATATGTAAAAGTTATAATCGTACCTTTTTAGTAGGTATTTTCTCATATGTCACAATACTCCCATAAGAACCTTCAAGAAGCCCACGACTGTCTTTCCTTGCTCTTTTCTTGGAACTATTCTCACCTTTCCTTGAAGAACTATATCTCTCAAGCATTTCACCAAATTGTTTTCTTCTAAAAATACAAGACACCAAGGAAACACACACAACCACAGAGACAAATGCCATGCAAAATCTAATCCTCATCTCCACTTTTCTGACCTCAACTCTATCACCAGTATCAGCTTTTACCAGTGCAGAATAACCAATTTTCTTTAAAGGAATAGTTACTGGTCCTTCAAACCCATCCCCAGTAAACTCAAACATTCCACATTGTTTGGTATTTTCAGATTCGAACTTATCTTCAAATTTTGACTGACGTTCCTCAGTGCTGGCATAACCAATTTTCTTTACAGGAATAGTCACTGGTTTTCTTCAAACCCATCCCCAGTAAAATCTAATGTTCCACATTGTTTGGTAGTTTCAGATTTGAACCCGTCTTCAGATTTCAATTGAGGTTCCTCAGTGCTGCTATTTTCTTCCGTTGGCATTTCTGTGAAATTAGGCTCGTCAAGTGTTTCAACCCCTTTTTCTATAAATATAGTTTCATTTGATGCCAACAATTTGATATTTTCCTCTAATTCACCTTCATCTATGTAAGGTTCAATCTGTCTTTCCAAATTCACATCTTCACTGTGATTAGTTCTCAAATCAACCGGGTTTAAAAAAAAATTAGTCTGGTTTATTCCATAGAAAAACTCCCTGCCTCAAAATTCGGTCTGAACAAAGAACTCTTTTTCATTGTTACAGTAAGGAATACTACGACCAAGAGCATCCAGAAAATGGAAACTTTGCAGATTATAGATAGGCCAGATTTACCCTTCTTTTTACCAAAATTAACCTTCCTTACTGGCTCATTAGAGAGAGATTGTCTGATAAGTTCTTCTTTTAAATTGTGAGATTTGGGTTTGCTGCAGATACGTTGATGCCTCTGTGAGAGAGAATCCATTCTTGGAGTACTTGATGGCTTCGATTCATTTGAGCTGGGATTCTCATATGGTGAACAATGCAAACTGTAATTTGGAGACTGATAGGTTTGGGCCTCCTCACCATCCCAACCAAATTCACAGACGCATCTACATCTCTTTGTTCTACTCAAGTCAAGGTCAGGAACCATTTTAGGGGTAAGTGGGGTTCTTGCTTTTGGGCTAACCAATCTCTTTGCAAAGCTTGAGACAAATTCAAGTTCATATTCCAGTTCATTCAAGTTTCCCCCAGATGTCACATGGGATAGAGGCCTACCACCAGCTTCTAACTTTGAATTGTTAACTGGACCAAATCTTTCTTCTGATGTTACTGTGTTCCGTTTTAAGCCACTTTCTACAACTTGAGAATTTCTAGATTTTGAATGGTTTAAACTGAAATTAGACTTGCAAGAACTTAAATCACACCGGCATTCGAGCCCTGTCAGATCTGCCTCGGATCGTTGGTGCTTGGAGTGATCTTCGTAGAAGAAAGGACCAAAATTGATACCTGAATTAGGAGTTATTCTCTCTCTAGACCCAGCACAGTTTCTGTTCCTCTGTGTCAGAATCTCCGAGTCTGACAAATCTGCACAATCAATTGATGCTAAACAAGGATTTGAAACGCTCGAATCTTTTCCATAGAAATCCTTGTTTTCCATATTCTCTTTCTGGCACCAAAAATCTTGAGATTCCATTCCTGGTTTTGAATGGGAAAAGAAAAGATACTATTCAGACACTTGTACAAAGACAAATAAGCAAGAAAGACCAATTCTTTCGAGAACAAAATGGAAAATTTCTTGAAACTGCTCGATCTTGTACGGAAAATGGTGGGCTATTACGATTGTTGCAGAGAGAATTTGAGAGGCAGAGACAACACATAAAGAAAGAGAGAGAGAGAGAGAGAGATTACCCATTCGCCGCCGAAAGCTTTCAAGAGAGAGAAATTAGGGATTTCGACTCTATTGGTAGTTCGAAGAACGAAAGAGAGAAATGATTGTTATTATCTTCCAAAATGCAAGAAAGGAAAGGATAATAATGCCTTTTGCTACAAATTAAAAATCGAGTGCTCTAGTGGGTAGCCGTTAGCGGGATTTTTATTTTCAAATATTGCATTTATTGCTTCGGATCCAACGGCGCACAATCCGCATCTCCACACCCCCAAAAGAAAGAAATCCAAAACGCATCCTTTGGTGGTGTTCACATGGAACCATATCACCTGCGGAGCTGAAAAAGCTCCGCAGGTGCGATTCTTTTGATTTGAACGGTCCGATTATTTATCAACGGTTATGATTTAACAGTAATAAACAGTCCCGTGCATCAAAATTCGTGTTTAGACTTCCCCACAATCATTATGATTTCCTTGAGCCGTTGTGATTTCCCTGCGGTGATCTCCGCACAGAAAATATCCGCAGAGACTGTTTGCCCGTGTTCACATGCTCTGCGGCAGCCACTGTAAGATATAAAATGAGTGGACTTCTTTTTGGGGCTGTACAATTTATATAAATAGAATATTTATCCTGGTCCTTCGCCCTTTGGTGTAATTTGGTGAGCCAGCGCCCAGCGCTTAGTATTTGTAAAGGGAGGGAGTGGGTGCACCGTGCACCCGTGAGTGTATAATTCAATTGTTCACATAGCATTTTTACCGTTTGATCAATAAAGTCATTGGAATTGGGACTGAAGACGGAAGCCAAGCAAGAACAATAAAAATAGTGGGACCCGAGGTGCACTTTGAATGAAGTGCTTCAAAAATGCTGGGATTTTTGTGGAGTGTATTTTTATAGTTTTTATTCGTTTGGATATAAAATTTAAAATAAAAAAAGAAGCGACTTTTTTTATTTTATCTGAACTTAAGAATATTTCGGTTATTTACTTTGAATAATTATTGAGAATAAAATTACTAGTTACCAGTTACCACCCAACTCAGAATGAATAGGGTTATAAAAATAATAAATTATAGTTGTATATTTGTATCAATTCTCTTTTAAATTATCTCAGTGAATAAATTAATATATGCATATATCAAATAATGTTGTCCATAAAAAGTTTGACAAAAGATTATCTACGTATCTTACTCATGTGAGTTATGTTTATACTAATTTCTCAACACTTGAGACTGTTTCTAATAATTTTTTTTAGAAGTTTGATAGCAACAAAAAGTTTAGTAATAAATTTACCCACATACAATCTGGTCCTATCCTTTGTCTTTTGAAAATATTTCTCTCGTTAAAGAGTGCACGGTAGTTTAATATTTAATTCCGTTATTAATGAGTCATATTATCGCTGCTTTAAAATTGAGTGAACAATTTTATTGTCCACTCGTGGGAGTACCCACCCAGTGCCCATTTGTAAATTGTAATGTTCCCAATAGGGAAAGAACAGAAAAAATAAACTCCTTTGAAGTGATTTTTTTTTAAATATGAGAGTTTAAATTATTTAATTTTTTAATGTTCATAAAAAAATTCATTTGAATTTTGAACCTATAATTTTTTACACACAAGGTTTTTTTTATCATTATACTAAAGACTGGTTCTCAATGCCTACTTTATTTTTTGTCCTGTTACTAGATTAGATTAAAAGCTGATTCTCAAAGTAGTATTATTTTATTTTTCAACTCCAGCATAATCTCACGAGCCTCAGCTGCAAAACATGACCCAACACTAAAATTCGCCACTTCGATGATTGATAGTAATTGATGTATTGTGTATAATCAATCGTGTTTCACAATGCTGTGTTTTCCCAAAATTTTCATCAGGTTCAGTAATTAGAAAGGACAACAACAATTAATTGTTAACTTCAACCAGATGACATAAATTTATCAATTCTTTTGTAGAAAAAAAAATACAAGTCTCAAATAATTCCATGGTTATATTGAGTAAAGTCTCGTTCCAGGTTTTCAGAGATATTTCCACGTGGAGACTCTTCCATGCTACAGAAGACAAAGTCAAACTGGCGTACCAGCATCCGAGTATGTCATTTCAATAAATGCTCAGTTAACAATGACATAATGCCTTAAGTAGGAGTCTCTTCTCAAAGTTTGGAGCCAAAACCAACCAAAACAAATTCAAACAGAAAATGTAACATACCAAGCAAACCACTAGAAGTTTAATAGCTTAATAAGAGAATCTCTTAAATGTAATCCCACCACACAATTAATGTATAACAGGATTGCAATCTCAAACTGGTAACAATTGTACTGAACCAGGTACGCAAACTAGAGAATAAACTAATACAACGATGCCCATTCGCATTACATATCAGTCCAAGCCTCCCTGAGGCCCATCATGCTGAAAGGGGGCTTCAATGCAAACTCATATTAGAAGCTTCTCAATAGCATCCTGCACAAGAGAAGAAACAAAGCATATAAAATTATAAATAATTTGATCAGTATAAGACACATTAGTCGCACAAGAATTGCAACTTCGTATCTTTGAAATTTTTGCATCTTCTCCTGCTTGACCATAATTTTTCAAAACTAAAACGTAGCAAAAAGGAAATAATTATACAAATTAAGACAGGCTAAGAGTTCATATTTACCTTGATTTGCTGGATTTGACCTTTGATCTGGCTAGCGTCATTGCTGGTAACAGAGCATGCAATCACAGGCCTCGTCACACCACAAGCCCGACCAAGGGATTGTTTTGACGGCACAAATACATATGGCACATTCTAACAAGAAAATACAATTTTTCAAATATTAAGACAAACCAGCTATCAGGAAGCACCAAGGCCATAAAAATTATGTTAATGCATAACATGCATGAACACGATAGTATGACCAATGTGTGCCACGGAGGCAAGGGTACGATACTGAATGAATAAATAAGTAACCAACAAGTACAAATACTGCTTCTGTGGAAACAATATCTCAGCATATCACTTGGTACAACTCTAAACTAGAATCACATTGTAAGATCCCATATTCCAATATGTATATCTAACCCCATTCCTCATACCAATCCTACAGATCTGCAGAAGGCATTCATAAAATGAGATGAGCGGTTTTTGACTTATTTGGGGCAAGTAGGCAACGGCCACTTTAATCTTTTTATCACAAAAAGAAAAAAGTATTATAGGTCAGTGGTAGGAAGGTAGGATTTACATCACTCTTTCTAATCCTATTCCTATTCTCATTTTCTTTTGCTTGTACTAAGACCCTTGTATTAAGCAGTAATAAGGACCTCAGTTTAAACTTATGTTCATACACCAGACACCGAGATAACATAATGAGAAAAAGAGATCTACCTTGTCTTCTGCAAGCAAAGGGAGATGTAGAATAATTTCCAGTGGCTCAGCATCAGCTGCCATCACAACAAACTCTGATATTCCCCTATTTAGTGTCTTTGTAGCTACATATTGAAACAAAGCAATGATTAGTTACTGATAAGTATATGTACAATAATGCAAACTTAACCACATTAATTTACATCTTTAGTTTTAACTTTTCTGAGTTTATTTCAATGACTTTACAAAAAGAACGGCTCAATAGAACACAACGAAACAAGCTTGGCCTGAAATATAATAAAGAAGAAATTTCTGGGTGCAAAATAAATAAAAAAAGAAGAAGCAAATTTACCTTCATTGGCCCCCTTCTTGAGTTGCTTGAAATTAGCGGCGCTCTGAATCAGATCCAGTATCGTAATAGTTAGCTGAGCATCAGCCAAAGGATAAGCCTTGGGATTAACCGCCTCCTGAGTCTACAATGATTATTTTTTCTCCAAATTTCATCACTTATCGCATGAACCAACGAGAAAAAAGATGAAGAAACAGAAAATCTATCTAATTGATACAATTAAACGCAACGCACTTGAAAACACGATTGGAAGAGAGAAGAGAGAAAAAGTACCATTATGGTTTTCGTCGGAATTCGGGAAGTGGTAGCTGAGTTTCTTGCTTTCCGCCTCTTCTAGAGAAAGAACAGAGAAAGTGACTTCCAGGGTTTTCAGGACTTGAGTGGCGTCTAGGGTTTCTAGGGTTTAATTGGATGAGCACGAAGACAAAATATTAGCTGCATCCGGTGCATCTCTTGGTGAGAGAATCGAAGTCGCCGAATCGTCGGTCCCGCTGCTGACTAGCTATGGCACCGCCGTGAATCAGTGATGCGTTTGGCTTTCTTTGTTAGATCATCTTGGCTGGTCAACTAATAAGACGAGTCGTTCTTTGCTGCTGTTGTTGTCAGATCAGTGCCACGTCGTGTGCGTTGCATTACATGATAAATTGATAATTTCTAATTAATTTTTTAAAATACGGATCTTAATATATATGTGATTAATCACTACATAGTGCGCATTCAAATATATATACAATTGAATATACAGATAATATATAGGTAAAAAAATAATTGAACAAAAATTAAATTGAGACGTATCATATCCTATTATTTCTATCATATTTTAATTTAAATAATACCAGATGAATTTTAAAAACTAAAATAATTTATAATCAGAACTTACCCCGAACTAATATAATTATATTCTTAATATCAAATATGTGTCTAGAAAAATTACATAATTATCACTACAGTAAGCAAATTTATTCCCAGCGGAGGCAAAAAAAAATCCATTTGCCGTTAGCTGCTGGCCGCTCTGTTATGGACAAATATATACAATACGAAACAGATGATTATTCGGATTATATCATAAATTAAGATAGTGCTGCACAAAAATGTTTGGGTTCGTGGGTCAGTTTAGGCTTATGGCTCATCTCGATTTGAGTTAATTTGGTTTGAGCTAATTTAGCTCGATAGTTAAATAAATTAAGTTTGAGTTGGTGTTGACTCGACTCAGCTCAAATAATAATAGTTTATATGCTGTATTTTTTTTGCTAAACTTTAATCTAATAATTCAACTATTATTATCTCTCATCATCTCAGTGGCATAACGAATTTTATTAATATAATTTGTTGATATATCAATTTTGTACGTACAAATCGAGTCAACATACATACATTGCCTCGTAAGCTAGCTCAAATAATAACAAACATATAACACTTTAACCAGCTTAAAAACGGATGAAGGTCTCGCGCTTCAAATTTTATTAATCATGAGTTACATTGATCACAAGCGTGTGAGCGTTGTAATACAGATCGCTTAACTGAAAAGGTGAATACGATCTCATATACCGATCGATAGTTTTTTTGTTAGTTTATTCATTCAAATTAGTACAACAAAGATTTTATTAAAAATATAATTTGTTGATATATCAATTTTGTACTAACTTATGTATTATTTTTATAGATATATCAAATTTATAGTTTATAGATATATTAAATATAAATATCAAATCGAGTCAACATACATACATTGCCTCGTAAACTAGCTCAAATAATAACAAACATATAACACTTTAACCAGTTAAAAACGGATCGGATGATTTGAATATATTGAACGGGTTTCTTACACCCCTACTTGGCATTTTGCTTTTTTCCGTTTCCTTTTCTTACCTCGATCAAATCCCTCTAGAATTTTCCAAAACCTATTTGCTTCTTAAGTTTGAAAAATACATATAAATACATTAAATTCCGTCAAGCCTAAGACGAGAAATGGGATTGTCTACGCGATTACGCAATTCGCGAATTTATTACTATTATAAATCCCATGTTTTTTGAATAATTAAGCTTAAGAAATATAAGACTTGAATGTACCGAATTCAGGTGAAATATCACTTCTCTCATTTGGTACATTTCCATCTCAATTAATAAATACATCATAGAGTAAAGATAGTCATACCCGTTATTCTCTATCTTTATCAGCTTTAAATATGAATAATAATATAATACATGATTCACTTAAAACATATTTTACAACGCATCATGACATTATTTTTTTTATTTTCAAAGTAATTTTACTATTTCAAAATTACAAGAATGTTCTCGTTGAACAAAATAAATTAAACATACAAACAAAAGGTATTACATTTGAAATTTTATTTTATATAAGAATTAAATTGAAAATCAACGGCTATTTTGAATTAATTCAAAGCATTGATTATTTTCATGTCTCGGTTTAATATAAAATAATTCTGAAATTCTATATCTTTTTATCCTTTCACCCATAGTAATAACAATTATCAACTATTTAACTTTATTAGAATTCTGATACTACATTCGATTCATATGTAAATCATAACGCATGTTTTATTTATTTCCTAAATTTAATGCTTATTAAGTTTTTTTTTATTTTTTTGATGTAGCAGGTGAAAATCCTACAATTTTTATTTTTATTTTTGAAGTACTGAATGTTGAACGTATGAATGAATATATGTGTTCGCAAAATATCTTTCACAAAATTAGAACAATAATATGTAGAAATACTATGCGAGCTCATGAATTTATCGTACAATTATGAATGCACAGATGGAATTGTGACTTGTTTTCTGAAAAGAAAAAAAATTAGGGAACATATGTATTCGCATAACTATCGTTCAACACCCAAGTAAAAACGAAAATATAGAGGGATAAAAAGATAAGCATGTAAAATTAAATATAATCGTGGATGCATATGTTCATCAAGTAAACAAAAAATTTACTGAAAATTGGCAACATAATTAATTTATCTCAGGTAGACAAAATATTATTCACTGTTTAGCTTAACACCTTGGTTGTTGGTTCCTCGATCTTTCCATCCATCCCAATCTCTGACAGCGATTCTAGAGGAATCTAACAATTCTCATTGCCAAGCGATCTAATATGATAGAGAAGGATAGATACCAGTTCCTCTGTTGCAATATATGGTACAAGACTCTGTGGAACTCTCGGGGTCCCAGCTCATTTATCCACTAGCGTTATTCTCTGTCCCACTGTCAGTTTCTCCAAACAAAAAATACAGAGCGAGATATACCTGACTTAATCAAAGAGATTAATTAATTAATTAGAACAACTTAGGTAACCAAGCAACACCTCTGTTTTCCTAATAAAAAATACATGAAGTAATAAAGTCACACTCTTGAGAGTTGAGATTTTGCTCAATCCCATGGTACTCTGCCACAAACTTTGACTATGTAAAAAGCCTCCGGATTAGTTTCAATCTCTCTTTTCATCCCATAAGTTCCCAGAGACAAAGAAGCTTGTATCACAGAAAACCCTAACAAAAGGGGAAGTCCCTCCCTTCTGGCTTTTGCGTCACACTTGCTTCGTGTCTCGGCTAATCCATTAGAGGTTGGAGTTTCTCTATTTCCCCCCTTTTATTTGGGGTGTTTGATTTTGGTTTTGTCATGGTCTAGCTCTGTTGATTTGTGATTATTGTTTGGATTTCAGCTTGAACTTGGGTGCTTGGTTTTATTTATCTATTCTTAAACGATCAGACCTCGATTGGTTTTGTTTGCTTGTTACCTGAAGTTTTGTATGAGCAAGAATACTGAGAAGTTGGGCTTAAGCTTCCTGTAGTTTCCTTTTTTGTAATATCGGTGGCAAATTTTGGTGTGGATTTTACTTATAAGTTGGTAGGATAGCATTTGAAAGGTCGTTGAAACATCAAATTTAAAGCTTTGGTTAAAGAACGTAGGGAACTAGTATCCCCTTCCTTGTATTAGATTAGGTGCGAATTTACCAAGAAATTGACTTGATGTCGCCAACCATGTGAAAAATACTGCTAAATGTTGATAAATCAACATTTAATTTCGTCATTACCAAACCCCTTGTCTGTCATACGTTGTTATAACTTATAAATTAATTACTCCTCTAATTCTAAGAAATTATCAACTTCTTTTCAGGCAGTTAAAAAAGTAGAAAAACTATTGAATACAACTTTAAGCAGTATTGTTGAAGTTCTAGTTACCAATCCATGTTGAGACAAGTTTCAAGTCGTAACAACCGTTCGAAGGGCCTCAAGGTAAAAAGTGCACTCCAATTATTCCTTCTATCTGCAGTCACCATATGGTTGTTATACCAACTTAAGCACTCATATGATGAGAAAAAAACACATGATGAAAACAAAGAGAAATCTGGTGAAGAGTTGCTTAGTTCAATTAAAGATGAACTAAGCACCACCCCTGGTGAAGAGTTGCTTAGTTCAATTAAAGATGAACTAAGCACCACCCCTGGTGAAGAATTGCTTAGATTTGGCCGAAAGGATCTTGTAGATACTGAAACTGAACAAAAAAACAAGAAAAACAGAAGAAAAGTAACAAAAATCTCTGAGCGGGACACCAATTTAGATGAAACTTATGGAGATGAAGAGGTGGCGGAGATGATTGAAGAGGCTGAAGCAGAAGAAAACGATGAACCAGGAAAAGGTGAAATAGAAAAAGATGAAACTGATGCAGACGCTGAAGAGACTACTACCCTACTTGAGGATGAGGAAATCGGCAAAGATGAAGTAAGAGAGGCAAGAGAGAGAACTTTCCATCAAGATAACGTGGCGAGCGCCGTGACACATGATGTCAACATGAGTTCTTGGCATGAAGACTATTTAGAGAGTAAAGAGAAAATTTTAACAAATACTAAAGCAAATAATGAATCAAGAGTGCTCGGTTTTGTGATTGGAAATGGCTTGAAGAATATAAAATATAATGGTACTGGTTCCTTGAGTGGGTTAAAGGATAACCCGGTTTCTGTGAACTTGACTAATGGGATAGTTATTACTTTGAACAACACTGACACCATTAGCAGTACCACTGATTTGAGTCTAGATGTTGATGAAAAAGGGAGAAAGGTTAATAAGACTATGGTCAGTGGCTCAAGTAATAGTACAAATGTAGTTGGCACAACTGGTACAGGTCTTTCTTTAAATCCAGTAGGTACAGTTGATGAGAGGGAAGATGACTCTCATATTAAAATTACAGGTACAGATGGTGCTGATGTTGTTTTAGAATGACGGTTTTTGTATTCATCCTTTATTTTAGTTGGGAAAAGGGGTGGCTGGTTGGGGTGTTCTTTTCAAAAGGTGAGATATAGAGAATTAATCTAGAAAATCCTTCATTTTGTTTTAGTTTTTACTTTTTACTATGCTTCTAGGTTCAGCTCAAATGAGAAAAGGAGAAGAGATGTAACCTCAACATAAGACAAAATACAAGTTTTTTTGGTTTTCCTGTTTTGTTCTTTTACTGAAGTTTACACATTATTATGATTTTGATGATTTAATGCCATCTTGTGAGAATCGAAGGCCTAGCACATACGTCATAGGTCTCACCTATCTAGGATGATAGGTCTCATCTCTGGCAAAAATACTAAGTAATAAATATTGGTGTTAACGTAAGCCTTGATATTCTGAAATTTGTCCCAATGATAAGGCAATTCCATTTGAACTATTGATTTTCATGAATCTTTATGCGGTATTGAAACATGTATGGAAAATATTTTCCAATGACATTTTCCTTGTTATTACAGTGATTCACAAAAATGCAGGAAAAGCTTTCTATTTTGTTTTTGTTCGCTCGATTCACATATGTCTAGGACAGCTGAATTCAGAATAGGACAGAATGGAAGGGGAAAAAAATGTTACTGTATATATTTTTTTTATTCGGTTCATTTTTTTGATCTCCATTACACTTCAATCTGGATTTTAGTGAACCAACTAGTATTTAAAATTAAAATCAATATTACAATATGATCCGTTGGTACTTCACTTCCAACAGGGAGTATCATAATGTATTTCTTCAGCAAATTAAA
Organism: Schoenoplectus tabernaemontani; assembly: GCA_037127355.1. Lineage (NCBI taxonomy): Eukaryota > Viridiplantae > Streptophyta > Magnoliopsida > Poales > Cyperaceae > Schoenoplectus > Schoenoplectus tabernaemontani. Next base: position 17,846,990 of record CM073752.1, read on the forward strand.
AAAATTAAAAGAGAGTGATGCCATAGGATAAACTTCAAAAGAAAAAAAGTTGGAACCCATCCCAATTCTTTACGGGTAACATTATCAGAGAGCTAGCAAAAACATATAATAATCAGTAACAAATCTTTTGTATAAACAATAAACAAAGAATAGATCCGAAAAAAAAGAAATAAAAGCTGACCAGGTCAAATTTCTGGAATTAAAAAGTTCTGCTAAAAAATGTGATTGGATGAGAAATGTGCGGATGCTATTTCTGTCATATTTGGAAAGTTATAATTTTCTTGGTAAAGATTTAGTGAATATTGTTGATAACATTCTGGTTCGGATCTCTCTGTATTCTTCTGAATTATTTCTTTAAAATTGAGCTCTTCTGAATTATTTCTTTGAAATTACGGTGGAATATTAATAAAAGCTGACCAGGTCAACGGATTACTTTCTGGAATTAAAAGTTCCGCTAAAAAATGTGATTGGATGAGAAATGTACGGATGCATGATAGAACTGTTACTAGGATAATATCTGTGTGCTTGTCCTGTAAACACTTCAAAATGATTTAATATATCAAACAAAATTAATTTAAAATTATATAAAATTAAAACACATTCACTTCACAGATTCTTTGAGCATCAAACAAAAAGAATATGTTTTTTTTATATTGTTTACTTTACAAATAATGTGATACCATAATATAAATAGTTTATCTGTCCACTTTGCACTGAATGGTCCAGCTGTCAGCTGGCAATTTGTTTGAAGAATAATTTAGCGTTCGTCTTTCCTTGCATATTTAAATGCATATCATATTTTATATGTCGTCCATAACTGAAATGTACTGCTGTCACTGAACTGTGAACATAGTCCTTTTTCCTGCAGTTTTTATTAATAATAATAATTATTAAATTAATATTATTAAAAATAAGAGTGAGAATCGTAAAATTTCAAATATACGAATGGCAACGCGCCACTGTCAGTATCTGTGAAGTGAATGTGTTTTAATTTTACTATGTCTGTCAAACGAAGGTAAATATTCAATCAAACAAAAACAATAATGAAGATTTTTGTCCCCCTTTTTCCTTTCCTCTATTCCCGTCCAAACAAGTTAATACCGTATCATAAATATAAAATTGTGAATGAAGGAAAATAAATTCTGATAAGTCATGAATGCATTAAATAAATATTACAATCTCATTATTAAAAACAGATATATCATAAATAAAACAATAACAATAGAAAAAAGGCTTACAATTTCGTACTTGCATGGGGTTAACAAGGAGCTAACCCTTTGTAATTATTGCCTTCATTTAATTATCAATGTGTGAAACATAATTTTGAATCTCACTATTACAAACAAATGTTTCATAAACAAAATAACAATAGAATAAACAAAAGCTTTTCACTTGTATTTGCAAGGGGTTAACAAGGAGCTAACCCTATGCAAACATATCTATCGCCTTCATTTAACTACAGATATCTATTTTTTTTTACACAAGAGATGAGGTCAATTAGGCATTGACCATCACTCCGTTTAGAAAAAAATATCTTTCCTTCAACGATGGCAAAAATCCAAAAATCCCATATATTCATGATTATGTATCATTTTAATACTCTTTATGGAACCCACAAATCCTGAAATTGACAAACATAAAATTAGGTGCAGGTTTTTGAATAAATAATTTATTGAGACAATTTTTTTGGTTCTGATTATCAAGTACCACAAACAGCAGGGAAATAGCATGGTAATTTTGATGAAACTTAAGGACAAGAAAAAAACTGTCCAAAAAAAAAATGCATGTACGTCAACAAGAACTAATTAAATCGAAAACCAAAACTAAACACCTTACACGAGAAAACAAAAGAAAGAATATATAGTAATAGTATGTATGAATTATATAGGTAAAAGTTTATACCCATGATGAGAGCACTGGCAAATATGACGGAGGAGAGAATGAAGACAATAATAGATGCTCTTCCCAGAAATTTCACCAGCTTTCTGACAAAGTACTGTCCCCAGAAGCCAGCCAGAACAGAAACCAATATCAGATACACAGCTGCCAAAATAAATACCCAAAGGTTACATCATCTGCTCAGTATGTATATTTGGGTTAGGTTTGTGTTTTTGCTTCAACTACTATCTGACCAAGATATGAGTTTTCTCATTAATGTTTGTAGAATATTTTACTTTTTCTTCTTAAGTGTCAATATTCTAGTAATTAATGAAATTTATTAAACAAGTCTTGGTCAGTGGATCATAAACAAATAGCAATAATTAGTACTTGATTATGTATGCGCTCAGCATATATTATGTCAAATCTAGACAGGCAAGCAGACAGTCTTAATTCTAACAGGCCGAAAAGGCCATATCGTGATATTGGGTCCAGTTAAGGTCCAGCTGATTAGTGATAATATATTGTGTCAATAAAAATAATTGTGTACCATAAGTGATGGGGAATCTATGAAGCAAGTAAAATTCCACAACAGAGAGAGACGAAGAGAACATCATCACAAATGTTGCCGTCACACTTGCCACCTACATGCAACATACAAGTGAATTAAATTGAGCATCATAATTTACAAAAAAAGTTGATTATAAATGGGTGAGGTGGCTATAATGTTTCACGAAGTATAAAAATTTTTATGTTTTATTTATGTATTTTGAATTTAAAATTCTAAATAACCGATCTGAATGTTGAAAATAATTTTCTAATTAAAATATCTTTGAAAATTAAATTTTTTATTTTTTTTTGAAATTTTTTACTATTTTTTAGATGAGTAGAAAATTTACTAGTATTGGATGGTGCAAGAATCGTTAGATCAATAAACTTTGTACTCATCTAAAAAAATAGCAAAAATTTTAAAAAAATATATAATTTGATCTTCAAAGATATTTCAATATGAAAATCATGTTCAATGAATTGGATCGGCCGTTTAGACTTTTCAATTTAAGATAAGGATACAAAATACGAGAGATTTTGTACTTCACGAATCACCACATCCTAACTCTTATAAGGTATTCACAAATGATATCGCATTTTGCAAACTCAAATCAACACTAATTTTCAGTTAGAACATGTAATGAGAACCGGATGGACCTGATTCATCAGATTTTTTTTATTTGCTTAAGATGGTAATTGCCTATTAATAGTAACAGCAACTAATCCTTGTCTTCTAACAGCATAAAACCTTACTATTATTACTAATACTAATTATCATCATATACTCAAAATCATCATGATAATTATCATTATCTTATTATTAACACCCTCAATATTGTTACCAATTTACTATTTGCCCCCTCCCCAACCAATATATTAAGGTGTTGGCAATAGACAGATGTGCTGACCAAAGTTTTAATAAATAATTGATTGTGCATTTTTTTATTAGTAATTTGATTGTGCAAATTTTTACCATCAATAATATTCCCTAATTGAACTGTTCGCGTGCAAATTTTTATCATTAAATTAATTGTGCAAATTTTTACCAACAACATATTGCTTGACTGAAATGTCCGTATGTAATTTTTTTCAGTAAATTAATTATGTAAATTTTTACCAGCAATAATATTTTTTGACCGAACCGCTCGTAATAAATCTTTACCATCTCAATTTTCTTTAATATAGAAATTATATAAAATATAATATACTTTTAAAATCCAACTCATCAATAGCCCCGATGGTAGAAGAAGGAGCGTTGTATCACTACCATATTATTATATTATTATTAGTATTACTTATTTTTTCTGTTCAAAGGGTAAAAGTCTTACCAAATTCACTTCATCACAATTGATGAGGTCCACTTCTGGTTCTGTGTTTCTTTGATATTCAATGAATACTTCAAAAAAAACGAATAAATGCAAATGGCCCCACAAAGAATCTCAGTACTATTTGTGTCAAGCATAATAAAACAAAACAAAATCATTTTGTCTTTCAATCCATGAATAGCCTAGTCCCTTATGGGTTAAAAGGCTTTTCCATGGAACATAAGAATTCTTAAGGTAACTGTCATAAAGATAAACACTAAATATGTTGTTCTTCCATTATTTTGAAAGCAAGGTACGAGACCTTCCCTTTGAATGCACTTTTATAAGAGAAATTTGTCGCCAAATTTTGTGGTATAAAGAACGAAGTTTTAAGGTGTAAATGTATAGTATCGTCTAGAAAAAAAATGACAAAGTTGGGTTTTTCTTCGCCATGTATCAACCAACTCGCCTTTTTAAGAGTTCGTAGCAATATACCATCGTCTGATCTCAAATGAGATATATGATTTAGAAGGGGGGATAAAAAGTGTTTCATGTTAGCCCGATTCACCATCAGTCCACCTTAGTTTATCCATTTGACGTGTTAAAAGGCATTGTGCTTATCCGTACTCTGCTCATTATTGCAACTTGCAAAAATGGCCCCCATTCAAATTTAGAAAAGTAAGAGAGTATATTTGAACAAAATTTATATCATAACCAAGCTTTTTCAAAATTTATATCATAACCGAGCTTTTAAAAAACGGAAAATTTTAATCTTTTTAACTGTTTTGAAAGATTCTGACGTTAATTTTTTGAAAAAAATAGATTTAACGGGTTTTCTATGATTTAACCGTTTTATCTAACATTAAACCCGTTAAAAACGTTAATTTTTTTTTTAAAAAAAACACACATTTAACGACTTAATTTTTTTTGTTTCAAATCTTAATAGTTAGTGACTATATATTTTTATTTCTTTTTTATTTTTTAAATGTAAATTAATGCTCTAATAAAAATATGAAGCAAATTCATCATATAACAGTTTAGTATAATTTAAGATTTTTAATTTTTAAATACTTAATTAATGTTATAATTATTATTTTTACTTAATTTAGTTAATTATTAAGTACTAATGATATGAGAATGCATTTCTTAGTCTTTTAAAATATGAATTAATAGGTAAAAAATGATTGACCGTTTTTTAATTTAACGGCCGTATAAAATCGTTAACCGTTAACTAATTACCTTACCGTTAAGGAGCCGTTAAACGTTTTTTAAAAGCTGACCCTTATATTCTTGCAAATTGATTGACGTGTCAAGAGGCAGTGTGCTTGTCCTCAAGATTCTCACTTATCCTCATGCAGTCAAAAGTAAGACGCCAATTAAAGTTTTGGAGGAACTTAGTTGAATACTTGATTAACAAACAATTGCAATTTGCATGCATATACCTGAGGGATTACACCGAGCTCAAGGAGAAGGGGCCCGAGAATGAAACCACCGCCGGAGCCGAGCAAGCCACCTACAGTACCACCAAGCAACCCACAGAATGCACAGAAAATGAGTTGCATGGCATTCCATTCAACGGAGGCTTCACAAACACACTCAGAGTTGCCAGATCTTCGCCTTGCGCGGCTCTCCTTCCATAGTTTCACAGCCTCCCATGTGAACACACTGATTGCAATAGGGATCTATATGTTGATTTAAAGAAAAATATATATATAATCAGGTTTTTGCTAACATGTATAAATGCATCACATGTAAAACTAACATTTTCACAGTGAACATGAATTGTAGAAAGATAATATATAAAATGGTCAAATTTGACTAGTCAATAGTCATGAGCAGGCTGGCCTGCTCCTTGCCCTCCTTGTACTAGCACATGGAAGGTGGGTAGGTTAGGTGGCATAACATGATTGATTCTGTTTTCACCGTTTCAAGAAAAAAGCTGCACTTAAATTATATTTTGTTCTATCAAGTATCTAAAGAGAGGGGGGAAAGGAAACTTCTCTTCTTGGGACTCCCAAGTTGGGAGAGCAACTAACAGGAAACATGCCAAGTCCATTTCAGAAAACGTTTAGATATTATTTGTATGGAAATTTCATTATTTGTCTGGAGTGCTAGGAAATCAGTTTTAATAATCAAGAATAAGTTAAAGACATGACAGGTTGTGGTCCTTGTGCAATGAATGTGTAGTTTGGCTCAAGGGAAGAGAATCACATGCATGCTGAAGTGTGCAAATTAAAGACAAAATGGATACAGTCAAAATAAGATATACTAAATGAACCTTGGAATTTGATAAGAAATCTTCATTCATGCATTAACTCCAAAAATGTCATCCAAGATTAAATATAGTCTTTAATATTTTTCTCAATAATTTGGTTTTATAATTTAATATTAGATAAATATGAATTTTTTATCTTATAATATTTTAAGTAATATTCTTAGCAATCACTTAGGATGTTGGCAAAGAAAAAGAAAAAGAAAAACTAAACAAATTCAAATATATTTTCCTACAGATCTTTTTTTTTTAAACATGGAGTACATATTCATTGTCAAAGTCATACATAAGTTTTTTTTTTCTTTTTGACAGATATACATAAGCTTTTTTACTTGACTTTCAATAAAAGAAAAAAATAAGAACTAGTAAAATATCCAGTTTTTATTAATAATAATTATTATTAAATTAATATTATTAAAAATAAAAGTGAGAATTGTAAAATTTCAAATATACGAATGGCAGCGCGCCACTGCTAGTGGCGCGTTTCGTCCAAACCTCGCGCAAGTAAGATGGAGAGGCGTTGTGCGTTTTGTATATATAAGAAGCAAACACGCCACCGCCAGTAGCGTGTTTCGTAAAAATAATGAAACGCGCCACTGCCAGCGGCGCGTTTCATAAAAATAATAAAACACGCCACTAGCAGTGACGCGTTTCGTAAAAATAATAAAACATACCGCTGACAGTGGCGCACTGCCATTCGAATATTTAAAATTTTACAGTTCTCACTCTTATTTTTAATAATATTAATTTAATGAAACTTATTATTACTAAAAACTGTAAAATATCTAACTGGGGACCAGCTCTGATCTACAGCTATCATATAGAACTCAAAAATAATTTGAATACCATATATACTTCTTATAAGATAAGACAGCACTGCAACGAGGAGAAGATTTTTGAGGTATATAACATGATAGGAGAAATTACTATGAGTTATAACATGATGAACGTGAGTTGTCATGTTCTTAAAACAAGTCAGGCATATTAAAAGATTAAAGGGGAGAGAGTTTTACGTACCTGTAAAAAATTGACAGACCAATAGAAGCTGCTACATACTTGTGAATTGTTCTACACCAAAAAGAAAGAAAACGCTTTTTAGTCATGAAACCAAATTTTCACACTAACCAGCTAAAAAAATAGTTTGTAAAGATTTACCTTAAGGATTTGAAGCGTAAGAAAAGAGAGCCAGACTAGCATGAGAATCAGAATCCCTTTCCACCTCAAGTTGAACATAAGTGTCTCCTTTTTTATTTACAACATAAGATGAGAAACAAAATGAAAAATTAGCTGCCAGTAGTATCAGATAGAATTTCACTAGAGGCTCTTGCATAGTTCTTTACTCAAAATTGTGACTTCATTTGAATAATTTTTTTTCTGGAGGAAGATCCACCAAGTAATTAAACACCAATAGATTGATTTTGGGAAGATGCTTCTGTCTTTGTTGTTTGTGGCCACATATCAGACTATAATTATTTAATAACAATAAACAAAAATATAATCATTTTATAATAAAAGGAATACCAGTCCAGTTTTTTGGACGGGTTGGGGCCGAGGAAGAAGAGGCTCTTCGCAATCTTTCTCTATTACAACTGTATCAGAAAACAGATATTTATACATCAATTATTATATACAATAAGCTGGAAAAGAGAGTACAGAAATTGCCATTAAAATGATACATTTGGATTTCAAGCACAAGAACTTATATGTATGATTTACCTGAACAAGCCTTTTCTTGTTTCTCTTGGTCTTCAATCCCTCTCTGCAGACCATATAGGTAAGACAAAGGACAAAAAATTATGAAAAATGAATTTAATATGAATGACCAAGTTCAATAGAGTACACAATTTTGTGCTTAAATTGAGCTTCTTTTTTTTCCTTTTTGTGATTATGTTCAATTTAGATACTTGCAGTATGAGCCCAGATGGATTCAGTAAACAAACCTTATCGATGGTTTCTTGCTTCCACGTCTGAATGCCTTTGAAGAAGGACCTAGATGAAGTACCTTAATCATGAAAAAGAAAAAAAAATAAATCTATTAGTTGTTGAAAAATATAAATGAAAAAATAACTCTGTCAGTGTTCGACACAGTAGGGTAATTTGGCAGTCGATGAGAGATCATATCTTTTCATCTGGAGGTCCACATGGATGTGTAATCATTTTGGTATTTGTAATTACTAGGTGCACATGTTTTTCTTATGTCATTGGGACACACCTTATATGAAATGATGAGTTAAATTTTGACAGCTTTCAAGGAGTTAAAAAGAAGATTGCCAAGATTTCCAATGCTCATAAAGATATTCTTGAAAGCAACATTTTTCCCCTTAAAATTTTGGAATGAATAATATACCAACCTATGAAGAGAATTATAATGAGAATGGTAACGAGCCAATAAGGGAAGATCACACTTAGTTCAACTCCAAATGTAATGCCAAGCATGAGCATTGGTTGAAATAGCAGGGCAAGATTGTAGTCTATTATTGGCACCTCCTTTGTAGGGTGTGACACTTGGAGGTTGTACCACACTGATGAGATCGACGCCCCCATTATCATACCTGTTTCAATGTAATGCCGCATCAGTACAATGATTATTAATTATATAAAAAGGTTCAAATGTCCCTTGTTACATACATCAGTGGCACTAGAGCTCGATGCAATGCAGTGAAACAATTGAACACTTTCTGTTCTTTTTATTTAAAGTAAATTAAATTTTCAGGTTTTCTCGTCTCCTCAAGAAAAAAAAATGGAAGTTCTTGGTATAGCAATTATATTGTAATAGATATATGTTGGTATGACAGTTGTCACTTATCAGCAGAGAATAATATGGCAGGAATGATGAACTTTTGACACTCCAGGAATATCCTGCCATATAAAAACGAAACAAATTTTCACTATTTTCCCTTAATCTGGCCAATTTTTAAATTTGTCGAAACAATTGACTGAATTAGTTGTTGCATTCGGAATTCCAAAATATTTTTTTGCAACCTCGCTTTAAAGAACTAATAGTATCTCCTGTACGATGTACCCCACAATAATAATAAAAAATGGTAATAATATAATGATAAAAGAAACCTTAGTCAACATAAGTAGGACTGTAGAGTATAGGGAATGGTTAATTTCCAAGATTAAAGTTGGTCCCTAACTTTATTTTAATCATTGAATTCGCATTTCAATTGAAAACAATATAGAATGAAAAATAAGTTATATCAAGATTGATGAAAAAAACAATCCAATAATTAAAATAAGGTTTGGGACCAACTTTAATCCCAACCTTTAAAAAATAAACCGGTTCCGGAGTATAGAACCAAACACACACCCATTCCTGGTGCACCGGATAAACCGAGTCCAGGTTAGAAACAAAGTAAAAGATGCATACATTTGGAGAGAGCAGCGGCGGATTTTGTGTCGAAGCCAACGACGAGGTTTAGCATAGGGACGAAAATGCCCCCGCCTCCTACTCCACCCACTGTCCCAAACGCCGAGCCCAGGAACCCAACAATAGTTGCAACAGCTGTTCTCCAGTTCACTTCCAAATTCTGCTCTCCATTTCACCATAATGCATTTATAATTGTAGAAAAAGAAATTTAGGATTCATGCGTTATAAGAGTTACTGAAATTGGGACTAAAAAATAGAACTCATGTCATATATTGGCCATTTCCAAGCTTTAGCTTAAAATATTTTCTAGAAGTGGAATTCGAACAAAATAGTACTTTGAAATCTAAATATATAGAATTCTTGTCCAAGAATTAGTAACATTCTACTCGCAAATTAAAAACTCTTTTCCCTTCAAAAAAATAAAATAAATTACCTCTCTCTCCATTTTGGAAGTAGTAGAAAAATGAAATTCAAAACAAACGAAAAGTATGTTATTTTCGGACAGTATATTATTGAATTCTAGATTCAAAGCAGTTTCAGTACTTTTATTTGAGAAGAACCCCTGAAGGAAAAACAAAATTGACGAATATACCCTAAAAATATGTGGAAACACTACTCACCGGCCAAACGCGTGGAGTTCTGGACAAAATTTGCTTGGGTGAATTATGATGAGATTCATCTGAGAAGAAAAAGGCAGCGGCAATGGCAACAGAGGAGGCTGCGAGGAAATATGCGAGAAAGCCCCTGAATTTCAGGGAATTTTGATTACTCCAAAAGGAGATAGTTTCAGTCATGATGTAAGAATTGCTAGTGGAGTTTGGAGGTCGTGCGGAGGTTTTGGTGGTGGTGGTGGAGGGGTGGGGGGTTGGTTGAGGGGAGGCGAGAGAGAGACGAGGGGTGTGGAAGTGGACGATAGAGTATATATAGGTAGAGAAGAGACCGGGGCGAAGGAAATAGATGCCGCCGTATGGCGTATCGTATCGGCATATACAAATAACAAAATTGACACGGCTGGGGTAAAATAGGAACAGAAATGGACCAAGCTCAGCTAGACACGAAACATTTATTTATTAAAACCTAATCGAATTAATCATAATCGGCCGTATGGTCTATATCTATATCTATATTATACAAAGTATCTGAAAATTGGAGAATTCATTTTTTATCATGGTATTTTTTTATTATATTCATTTGATCTCTCAATTAGATGGATAATATTTATTTTTTGTTGATCGAACGTATGTGATCGCGTCCATTGATCACTCTTTCTCTCCATTTATTTTCATAATATTATTATTTTTATTTAGCAATCTTGTGCATATTTGATAAAAAAATTAATGATGATAATATATATTAAAATAATTTACTTTTTCTGCCATAAAAATCATGAATTATTAATTCATATTGTGTAAAAATCTTATCCAAGATTAAATATAGTCTTTATTATAGATATTTTTCTATAATTTGATGAATTTATAATTTAATATTAAATAAATGTGATTTTTTTTATTTTATAATATTTTAATATTTAAATAAAAGAATATGCTGCAATATCTAGTTTTTCTTTACGCAGCCATTTCCGTACTTTGAATGGAATCTCCTTAAAATTTTAGATTTATATATAGGGTTTGCTAAGGGTACACTGGAAGTGTAGCAAACTCTGAATATAACCAATTTTCTTTTTCAATTAAAGTTTGTAGGCATGCACATGAGACGTGACCCAGACAATGTTGGGACATCAATAATTCGTCTAAATGGAGTGGTGCTGTGTGTTGTTGACTCCCTATTAGATAATGCTGGCGAGTAGCAAGTACATTTATAGTTTAGAACAATAAGATTCTGAAAACAATTGATCAATTATTTTTTCATTTTTGGATAAGTGCTCAATATTCACCACAAAAACAAATCAAATTGTACAAATAATAATAATAATACGAGGGGACTGCGATATCACATTAGGGGGAACACAGAAAGTGCAGTTTTTTATAATAATTATTTAAATAATATTAATTTTAATAGTAAGAGTAATAAAATTGAAATTTTAAGAATAACAGCGCGCCACTGTCAGTGGCGCAGTGTAAATGAGACGGTCCCAATGACGCGTTTGTGCAAAGACGCCACTCCCGTGGCGTCTTTTAATTTTTTTTTAAAACTTAAAGTTGCGTACGTTGCTGACTGGTTCGGACGCTAGTGGGAAAAACGTCACTCCCACTGGCGTCTTTCAGTTTTTTTTAAAAAAAAAACTGAAAAGTAAAAAAAAAGGAAAGACGCCACTACCGGTGACGTTTTTGCAACGCGCCATTAACAGTGATGCGCTGTCATTTGTATTCTTAAAATTTTAATTTTATCACTATTATTATTAAAATTAAAATTATTTAAATAATTATAACAAAAAAATGCAGAAAGTGTTTATCATTCGAATTTTCTTTCTTTTTGGACAACATGTAATAATAGATAAAATATATATTGTATCGTTTTAACATATGTGTAGCAGGTAGAGGTGTCAATTATTGATCTGATTCGACGGGTTAATGTGATCTGATCTGAAATCAACTCGATCCGATATGATCCGACAATAAATGGGTCGGGTATGGCTCTAATTTTTTGATCCGAATCGGGTCGGGTCGGGTTTGGGTTAACCCGACCCAAGCCGATTAGTTGTATTTTTTGAAGTAATTTTATGATTTAGTATTAATTAAATCTTAAATATATGTTAATTATATATTAATTAAGATTAATTATTTTACACGGATTGGGTCGGGTCGACCTGTAACCCGATCAGGTCGGATATGGGTCAAGATTTTTTTATCCGAATATAATCGAGTTAGGTTCGGGTCGGATTAAGAAAATAATAAAATAATGATGATCCGATTCGAACCCGACCCATTGACACACTGGTAGCAGGCAAATGATGATAAAAACCACATGAAAGCAAAGTTGCTCATATATTTTTGTAATTTAAGTAGATTATATGTCAAATCTGGTACAATCCATGACTTGCTTATTCTGCACCAAATGCCAATATATAAAATTGAAGTGACAAATTTTTAAACCGCTTAATGACTGATGAATTGGTGCTCAAATTGTATGAATTTAACACAAAACATTTCTGATCTTGAAATCGGTTGAACCATTTTCTCATGATTGTCAAATAAGTTTTGTTACTAGTAAAGACATCCCAACATTTTATATGCATGGAAAATTTTATTTTTTTCAGATTTATTTTCTAAAAAAAAAATCTCTCGTGTCAAAGTGTTCACCTGTCCACAAATTTCAAATAACACAACTTGTTTGGACATTTCAAGTTGTACAAAATTATGCCTTTACTGATGACAAAACTTTGAGAAAGCTTCGTGTCCCATAATATTTTAATATTAAGAATTTATTGAGCAAAATAAATCAAAGTTTGAAGATGTTAAAAAAGTTATTTTTTTTAGTTAGGAGCAAGGGCAATTAAATTGTTGGTGTTATATGCGATAAGTAATTGATGTTATTTAGAACCATATTTAAACAACAAAAAATTATACCTTATTGCATTTTGAAGTGATTTTCTATATGATCTTGAGATTATCGGATTAAATTTTAATTAAATAGAAGTCAATTTTTGTTTTCCAGTGGAGCGAAACATCTAACTACTAGAATTCTTAATACATAGAGTTAAACTTTCAAACTTTTCAAGTACGTTATATCATCATTTTTTTCATTATTGATTTTATTTTAATCTTTTCATCTTTTAAATCCAAGAGTTCATATAAAATAGTTTCTCTCCTCATTTAAAATAATGTGTGTTATATACTAAGATGAAATTTAACTCTTAAAATGATCTAATTTTTAGATGAACATTTATAGATTATTAAATATTTAATTATATTATTTATTATTATAATTATCATTATTACATAGTATTTAAAAATATCGAGTCTAAATTTTTTTATTAAATATTTCAAATTTTATATTATTATTTATTTATTTAAGAACTATATTTTTAGGATGAAATCTGAGTAAGATGTTACATCCCAAGCTCTTCCGTGAGGATGTAATATTCGTATAATTCTCATAAAGTCATATATGGGTGGCAAATATTTTTTGTATCCTCACGTCTCATTTCCATCTTTGACAGTTTGACTTCAGTAAATATAATGTCGAACTGCTTTGAAAACGAGTTGTATACGCCTTTCTGATAGTTACATATCACACGCTAAACATGTGAGAGTTTGCAATCATTAAGCCACCAGAGATAAATTTTGTTACGGTCAATGAATTTCCTTTCTTTATGTTCATCAAAAGCTTAATTATTTACAGACTGGTACAAGTTGGAATGTTTACAAGATTATATCATGTACGGAGCATCTTTTACGAGAATCAATCTTTCCTCTAGTGTAAAGGTAATGTTCTTTGTACGAGAAGTTATATATTCGAAATTAATAGTTTAGATTTTATGAATAATTACAAAATTAATAGTTTAGACTTTTATTTTTCTCCAAAAAAAAATTGGTACTACCTATTAATGAAATTTCCACAAACTCGTTGGAAATGGGAGAGGACATGAGAGGACTGAACAGTTCAATAAATAGGAGGTCAAAATTAAATTTCTTTTTCTGTTTATTAATTCGTGTCATAGTCGAGTTTGAATATTAGTATACTGTCGTTGATTTACCAAGCAAAGAAACGAAAAAAAATTATTATTTTATTTTAATTAATAATTTATTTTCTTTCAGCATTTTTTTTCTCAAGGGACTACAGTGTAGTCCATTCTCCGTCTATGTCAGTGGATTCATATCATCTGCTGCGTTGCACGAGAGCAGCATATGCGTACACCGTTAGATTTACGGAGATCGCTGTGAGATGGATGGAGTACAAATTTTTGCATGATTAAACGGTCTTCAAACCGCACGGTGCAAATGATACAAATTCCTATACCAGTAGGGTAAATAGTCATGTACTATTCGTGTAAAATATCATCAACTTCAGAATGACGTGGTTTCCTGATATTTTAGGTGCGAGTTTTATCAGATTTTTTTCTTTGAACTTGTAGGATAAATGGAATAGCAAAAAGTTAGAATAGAATAGGTATTCGATCAATTAATTTGTCAAATGAATTTTAAACTAAGTAGAAGAGTGCGGAATAGTGCTAATCTAGTATACCAACTTATAGGTGGAATACCGGATTAGCTTTCGTCGAATAACAATTATTATTTGATTATGATGTATTATATTATTATATTATGATTATGATTAAGATTTAGTATTATTATATTATATTTATGATTGTAATTAATTATTATATTAATATTATGACTATTATTTATTATTATTATTATTAAATTATTATCATTATTGTTATTATATTATTGATACCATTAGTATTATTATTATATTTCTTATTATTATAAATATAATTTTAATATTATATTATTATATTATGAATATAAATATAAATATTTTATTATTATATTATTATGATCAAGATTATTTATTATTATATTATTATAATATGATGATTATGATTATGATTATTATTACTTATTATTATTTTATTATGTATTATATTATTATATATTGATTATAGTGATGATTAATTTATTATTATATTATTATAATTATAATTATTTTTAATTATTTTTATGATTATGATTATATTTTTATTATTATATTATTATTATTATGAATATGGTTATATTATTATGATTATGACTATAATTATTATTATCATGATTATGATTATGATTATATTATTAAAATTATGATTACTTATTATTATTATTATATTATTATAATTATAATTATTTTTATGATTATGATTATATTATTATTATTATATTATTATGATTATGATTATGGTTATATTATTATGATTATGACTATAATTATTATTATCATGATTATGATTATGATTATTATATTATGATTATATTATTAAAATTATGATTACTTATTATTATATTATTATTATAATTATGATTGTAATTATAATTTTTTATTATTATATTATTATATTATAATTATATTTATATTTTTATTATATTACTATTATAATATTATTATTTATTATGATTATTTTTATTACTTTATTATTATTATTATTATTATCTTACTATTATGATTATTATTTTACTATTATTATTATTATCATCATCATTATTAGCATCATAATTATTCATATTTTAACTATTCTCGAAACAACTCATCAAGTGATATTTTCACTCTTTCAAATAATAAAAACTACAGCTCTTCTACCATCTTTCTAAAAAAATATTATTCCATCTTCTAGAATTATCAACTCACCCGTACAAGTCAATGTCGTAATGAGATCGATTTATTGAATACTATTTTCCAAGAAAAGCCTAACCAGTACTCACTTATCATGTTGTCATTGATTTGTTGGACTTTTTCAAAAAAAAAAAATGGGCGTAACCATTGTGGGACACGTCTACAATTTATTTTTAATATCCGGTACGGATGACGTGGTTACTCCATTATTTGAAAATCTTCATTTGAATTTGTTTTTTGGGTAAAAGATAGAGGTGACCTCTATCTTTTTGAGATTTTTTTATTAATGTGCAAAAATGATGAAGTAAGTTTTTTTTTTGTAAAAATTGATCTCATGCAGAATAAAGCAATAAAGTAAAAAATCAAAATCAAAATTAATTAAACTTAAAACATCAATTTTAAATATTTTTTTTAGAAGAGTTGGAATATCTTTGTGGAATTTATTGTTTGAGAAGATTCGTGCACAACACTCCCACCATAATGTAAATGTCGCAATCATAAGAGTCTGATGCAGTTTATTATTTTTTTTTTTGGTGAAAACAGTAAACTGTGATCTCGAGTTGACATATGAACGAATGTTGAACATGTAATTTAAGTTTCCTTTGGAGCCGTTAACGAGAGAATTTGAAAGAACTTACAATCACTGAATAAATATTGCATAGTCTAGTGGCAAAAAAGCTATACATCAACGAATTAATATCCGGGAGAGCTTTCTCTGAAGGTTTATGCATTTTTTTGTTGTGAACCATCTGATTTCTTATTTAACAAATAAAATTCGGTCAAAATTTATATTTAGACTTTTTTACAACCGTTATGATTAAAACAAACCGTTCAGATCTCTTTGAAGAGCTCCGCAGAGAAAAAACTCTCCAAAGAAATCGATCCCATAAATCAACACCGCATGGTGCTATGATGATATTCCTTGATCATATGCAGCGGTCTTGGCTGAATTTTGATAAATTGAGTTCTAATAAATGATTATTATCTAATTGCAGTATTTTATGTGGTCCTCTAATTGTGGCTATCCCGTACCATCGTTCTTACCCCTTTAAGAAATCACTGAAATTTTTAATACATAGAGAATTAAATTTTCAAATATTTCAAGAATGCTACATCATTATTTTTCTTCACCATTGATTTTGTTTAAATCTTTTCATCTTCTTGAATCAAAGGTTTATATAAAATAGTTTATCTCTCCTCATTTAAAAAATGTGTGTAATATATTTAAGGTGAGAGTTAACTCCAAAAATGATCCAACTTTTTATATGAACATTTATAGATTATTATGTATTTATTTATATTATTTATTATTGTATATTATTATAATTATTATTATTCCTTAGCATTTAAAAATATTATTTCAAAAAAAAAAAAAAATTAATCTAAAATTTTATTAAATATATTTAAAATTTTATATTATTAAATATATTTAAAATCTGAGTTCCAACCCTAAAAATTACAAAAAAATGTAAAAACTCAAGTTATACATGCATAATATTGTAAATGCTAGCATAGAATCCGTCCATTGCGCGAATCTATCTTAATTTTAAAAATATTTGTATCTAATAGTAATTTTATTATAACTAAATGATATATTTTACTTAAATATAATTAAAGCCTAATATCAATTGCAAACACTCTTAAATTTTTTATTCATTATTTAATAAATATGATATACAATATTTTCTTTTTTGAGTAAAGTTGTACAATGTATAGTTTCCTTTCTTATAATAAAACTTTATTATAGTTGATATTTAAATTACTTGATATACAATTTTTTTATAAAATAATTGTATTTAATATTAATTTAATTATAAAAATAATATATTTAATTTTTATATAATTTATATCTAAATCAATTACAAAAGTTCTTAAAATTTAAAATAAAATTAATTTATTATTTAATAAAAAATAATGTATAAAATATAATATTTTTATTTTTTTGGGTAAAATTATACAATGTGTAGTTTATTTTTTATATATAATAAAACTTAATAATAGTTGAAGTTTAATTTATTTGATATATAACTTTTTTTAGATCTTCTATAAATGTATGGTAAAAAATAACAAATGAAATAGAGAGGAAAAATAAATTTGATTAAAATCTGAAATGTCACTTTTATAAAATCAAATAATCTTAATTATAAATTAAATATGAATATTTTAATCATTACACATTATATGATAATATTAGTGGACAAATCCAGTTCATACGGTTTTTATAATATAGTATTATTCTCCACGAACGACTATGTGATTTTGTGAGAGGATTGTCGTCAAACAGATATAATCCAATAACCCAATCTAAAATTATATACTTTGATCTTAATTCGGGAGTCAATATTTATAATTTAGTGGTGACATAATAATCTTTTATCTATTTATGAGGTTGTCGATTTGAAATCCATCTAAGAGATTTTTCTGAATATTTAAAATTAAGGACTGTTTCCATTTTTATTTTTTTTTCACAAGTCACAATTTCAATGATTAATTATCATTTATGGTAGTATAAATGGATTGGAGAAATGCCAAATTAACGGAGTACATAATTGCTAATAACGTAACTTCGGTTCCAAGGTCAAAAAAAATTTACAATCTGAATTTTTGGATATGCAATAATTTGATATAGGTTATATTAGCGTATTTCAAAACCTACTAGATGCGTTGATTGGTTCATTTCATTTTGAATGTGTGAATTGGTCGCAAATTACTTTAGTTCTACTTCCTTTTATAATTAAGATCATAAAAGGAATTAATATTTGAGGAGGATATAATGCTTATGGCCATTGTCAAAATCACTATGATTTGTGATTTGTTTCTATTTATTTATTTATTAATTAATTTGTGTTTAAATTAACAAATATAAACTATTAGATTTATTCTAAATTATCCCATTTACATGGAAATAAATTTATGAAGCTATGATTTTGTTTCATCCGTCAAGAGAGGGGTTAAATAAGTGGTCATATAAATATGATTGAAATGATGTAAAATTTTGTATACGCACATGATATATATAAATCATCAATTAACTTTGTTATTTAAGAATTAAAACATAGCGATTTCGCATTTAATATAATTGGCACATATAACCATGAATATATATTGATTTCTCCCTCTTAATATTTTTAATGATACTAACATGATTAATTAGTTCGTCCATATATAGGAAATATGAGATTTTTTTATATTTAGATAATTTTTTTTAATATAAATGTTTCGATGAGATTTTTCAGTTTTATCTATAAGAAGTTCTGATGTATATATATATATATATATGTGTGTGTGTGTGTGTGTGTGTATGTGTGTGTTATACCCAATTTCGTCTCCAACAAAAACATGACTAAACCAAAAATCAGTTTTGATCTATGTTTTTTTATGGGACGTCGCATGTTCGAAACTCAAATAGAAATTCTTTATAAAATTTGAGAATTTAATTCTCATTTTTTTAATCTAAAAAATAAATAAATAACTAAACCGGCGGATATACGGAGAGAATAAATCGGTCAAAATTTCACTATCAGGGCCAAAATAATGTGGTTCTCTTCTTGCGTGGTTGCGTCTTAGGAACTCAAATAATGACTTGCATAATATTTAGAGGTCGTTCGTGCAAAATTATTCAAAAATCGGACGAGGGAAAAAAATGTGGTTTGTGCAGCGCGTGTTTAAGCATCTCTTGATCAGCAGAAGCTTGACAATTGGAATTTTTCTTCTTTGATGGCAGTATGGCACAATGAAACAGACGTCAAGGAACTAGACATTACACTTTCTTGTCCATAAATGTAAAGGATTCAAAACATTTACATTTTTGGCATGTAATGTATTTGTATTATTATGTGAAGTCCCTTGAGCCCACTATCTCCCTAGAAGCATGTGTTGGCAATATTCAAATTCTCTTTTCCTTTCTTTTATTGTTTTTAAAAAGAACATCAGATTCAGATCTTATTTGGTCAGATTATTTGTAAGTTAGTTGGAGAGCAGATTATTCCGGTACATAAATTAAATGCGTTTGGTATTTACTATATTGAAGATGTTCAAATAAAAATTAAAATTAATATCATGTATCATCCATTATTTATTATTTTGGTGACAATAAAAGGAGATGAGATGACTGAGGGGAAGTAGAGAATTTTGACCTCGAATTTGAATATTACATTGGATATTTAGATCACTTTGACACATTATGATTATCAATTTGAGCAGAAACAACAAAGCAAAATGTATTAATTGACAAAAATATCTGTTTGTAAAATTATATATTAATAATAATAAAATTAAGAAACTACAAAGATATGGGAGATAAAAAGAGGGGGTGAGCATCTCGCAACTTGTATAAGATTGTGCTGAGTTGAGAAGGGATGAGATCTGTTGCTCTTTTAATCCCTCCTCTTCCCTGCTCTTCTCTATTTAATAGTGGGTCCCATTTGATTTTAATTTTTAGTGGAATTCACTATCAGAGAGAGAAGAGCAGGAAATAGTAGAAATTTAAAGAGCAGCAGCAGATTTTCATTTAATTAGGAAGAAATAAATGAGTGGGCGACAGAGGAAGAGAAAGGGGAGAAAAAAATGATTGTCATTGTACTCCCAAATTAAAATTAGAGGACTTAATCGATAAAGACAAAAGAGTTAATGGAGAGAATCTTTTATTTAGTTTTAACAAATTTATCAACCTCCAAATCGAAGGGGCAAAAATTTAACCTCCCATTCTTTGTTCATTCTCCCATTCTATTTCATTTTCCCATCTAGACTCTGGAGACTCAGACTAAATTTTGAGCAAATACATATACATATTACATAAAAAATACTTTGGCCAGACCAAGGAGAGTCATGACCCCCTCAAAACTCTGTATCACTTCATCCCTATCAGGAGCACAGCGTAAGGGTTTTATCTCAAGTTAGGAAGAGAGGTCATAAATGAAGATGAGGGGAAGAGAAAGGAACTCGAGGACACCCTACGAACCTTCATGTCAAAGGAATATTCAAAAAATATGTATAATTTTATAAAAAAAATCTAAAAATTTGTATACCTAATTTTTTTTAATATTTTTTTCTATATAATAAATATCTAACCTCTTTAGTATCAATCTCCTGATCTAAATTTCTGATTCCGCTCCCAGCTGTTGAATTCATATAATAAAAGATAAAGCTAGTATTAAAAAAGATAATCGGAAGACTCTCTGATTTGTTGATTCTTTTTAAATTTTATTCTCATCTAAACTAAGAAATAAAAAATTCATACTTTTCATTTTTTGAGGAAAAAAGTTATTTGTTCCTATTATTTTCATTTTCTTCTCTTTTCCTTGTTTCTTTGACACAAAAGCACTACGTAAATATCATGAATCTTCAGCAAGCAAATTCGTACCACGCACAAATTAATGGCTGATATTCCACGTAAAGACGTGATAATATTCCTTCCTTCCTTCGTACCCAACATCACTTTATCAGTTAATTGACTTTATTTTACCTAAATGTACATTGCAAGTTTTCATTTCAGATTTTTTTTCCCTCTTGAAGAATTGATGAACCGTAGAATGGATTAAATGATGATAGACCTGAACTTTCAAGGAAACTATGCAAATTGGCTTGTAAAATAAAGATCTTGCCTAGTTTATTAAAGTATATTTTACAAAAATTATGAAGGTCAAGATTTCTTCAATATTATTTGTCTTTTATTTGTATAAATTTTGGATCTTTGAAACTAATATTTGATTTCTAAATTTACTGGATATAATAATGTATGGTCGGCTTGTCATTCTAAGATTGAAGAACAAGTCAGACGACAGTTTTATTTTCGATCAAGCTAATGATAATAAAATAAAATAAAATAATTCCTTATTAGTTTACCCAACGTCTGGTAAAAATAACTTGGAAAACCAAGGAAGAACAAACATGCCGTCAACACTACTAACAGTAACTCTGGACTCACGAGAAAAGCACTTCAAACAAATAATAGAATAAAATTTGACAACAGTACCAATAATTTTTTTTTTCCCATTGGAGAAAGGTAGTACCAATAATTTTAAAGACATGCAGTATACGATCGTCAAGGCCAAGCATGCAGGTATAGTGACAACAGCGATTACGACATCATTTAAATATATTAAATAGTTTCGCCGACTGTGCATAGTTGACGCCTTGACGGGGTTCACACAATAATTCGCATAGGCATCACAGCATCAGACACCATACCATGAGACGTGACCTATTGCATTTGATTTCAGCGAGCAAACCTATTGCATTTTAATACGCTTTTTTACCAGCAATAATTGTGGTGTCTTTCACCAGTCATATCTCAAACAAGTTGGACAACGATATTATCCGTGAATTTAGACAATACTAGTGTGGGTGAGAATTTACACAGTACTAGTGTTGCTCACCCACGCTCCGCGGCAGGGTTGTGCATCCATTGAAGCTGGTGTCGATGTTTGACCATTTCTTTGTCAATTCATTGTATACATGAGCCATAATTTTCCAAACTAAGGATAAAACAATGACTGTCCAGAGATAGTTTTGATGATTGGTTGTCCTCATTTTTTTTTTTATCTTATGTTGTAAATACAATCAGGTCGTGTATTGTTCTATTTTTTTTTTTTTTTTACTTTGGTTGAGAAGTACAACGAGTAGTCTTAGCCCGAATCGCTTGTTCTAACCTTCAGAGGTTGAAATTCCGATCAGAGAGTTGAAGTAGGTTAAGGTATTTTAAGCATATCTACTTTGTAATATTATACATCTGATTAGATGATACCGGTAAATCATGCATATAATATCATTAATTTTAAACTGAATAATTGAGGATGGTAATTAAAGAGCGTAGAGAGTAAAATTCAACAGCTTGTCAAAAGAAAAGCAGATGTAAAGTCATTCTCTTCATGCTTCAGAAGAAAATTTCAAAAGAACCTCGACATGTCGGCTGAAATTTATAAATAGAGAAAGGAAAATAAATAATAAAGAAAGTTGCTTACTATATTTTTTTAATCCTCTACCATCTTTAAAAAGAAAAGTATTTAGAGCAATGTGCTTCTGCTACACTATATTATACTTGTGCTCAGATAATTAAATAAAGTATAATCTACCAACTAAGTGTTGGATTTGATCACAACATACTGAGTACAAAATTATGTACACCCAGTCAGCCACATATCCGAAAGCACGCTAGCATAAACTTTTTTAATCAACTCATCAAGCAGAAGCACAACCAATTCATCATTACGTTGGCCTAACAATTAAGAGGGATGTGTGAAACAGCACCGATGCAACAAAAAAAAAATCTAAATATTTAGCATAGAGAGTATCTTATTTCTGGAGAGGGAAAATTGTTCTAGCACCAGCAGTAAAATCTGAATGTCGATTCAAAAAATATGTATTTTGATGTGACTAAATATTTATAAACTATATTTGATGGGTTCTATTTAAGAAAATCAAGAAAAAGTGAAAGGACTGGACCGTTGTCAGCTGAATTGGTATACAATCAGCTGAAACTTTGAAAAAATATTTAAAAATAGAAAAATGATAGTAAAATTTCTCAAAATTTACCAGAAGATGCATTTCTGTGCTTATCAGGTATTTGTGATCTTAAAGGGGTATGTCATGCACAGAAAATAAGAGAAAAAGAGAAAGAAGCCTGCTGGCCTGTGCTGAAGCCTTACTGCTGATGTTAGATTGAAATAATAAATAATAAATAAGAAACCATAAGGTGGTTAGTGATGTAAGCGAAAATTAATATTTTAACAGACAGACTATTTCAATTACCACCATGTCGGTCAACTAAATTGTTCTTTTAAATTAACCTGGTCACCGAGCTGCCATAGAGGAGGTTGTCATGTTTCCACTTGATGCAAACCACCTTATTACTGTGATTACATAATAATTGTATTAATTTGTACCAGAAAGAAAAAAACCTACTGGTTTATATGAATATAAAACCTTTCCTTCCAATTTGAGTAAAAGAAAAAAAATATTATCCTCATTTTTCTGCAGAACTTCCTCACAAGGAATTGAAAGAACAATACCAGTTTGTTCAGTTGCAGTGCTGCTAACACATTTGCAAAGAAACAATACAAATATATTATTATGATGACAACCAAAGAATCAATCCATCATGATATCAAGATTAAAGTATATCTTTTTCAATAACAATAATGCACTGATCTTTTATAAAGATCAACTAGCAGCACAATACCAATGTACCTTTGTTAATAAAACCTAATTCAGTCACAACAATGTACCATTGATGTCTAAATATAGAATTTACCTGCATTAACAACAATTCTTTGATCTTTTAACAACCAATGCATGATCTTTTAATAAAACATCTTATGTTATTTTACCTATAATCAGTGACAACAACAATGCATTAATCTTTAAATAAAGCAACTTATGTCATCTTATCAGTAAATTATAAGGAGTTTCATTTTGACTAAACCCAATTAGACAACAATTCAACTTATCTACCTACATTGATGCTTAAATGTGGAAGTTACGCGCCTTATGTCTCTGTTAAGCCTGAACTGGGGTTAGCAACTGAACTTTCACTTCAAAGAACCAATACAACAGAAAAATAAAAATAAAAAATTAAAGTATGAATCAAATACTGAACACCAACTTTGAAAAGCAACATTTATAACTATTGGAGTTATAAACTCTAATTTTGATGTACTAAAATGAAATGTTTATACGTTGGTATATATTTGTTTAGAACTTGTATAATAACATGTCAGTGTAGCACCAAACCTAATTTATAATGTGTATGGTTGGAATGCAAGATAATCATCATACCAAAATCTCTCTCTTTTTTTTTTATCAAAGTCGTACCAAAATCTTAAAATGAATGATTTGATAATATACTTTTACAGTGCATGAAGTAATGCAAAAAAAATGCTCAATCCCTCAAGATTGTACGAATACATCAATCAATTGAATGCAAACATAACTTTAGCACTGATATAAATGACTGACTGCATGTATGAGAGCACCAAACTGGCAATATTCCTTAAAGGGTCATTGATTCCAATCAATGCAGCCTCCCTAATAAGCATAAGCATACTTCACCAGTCCACCCCCCTACCAAAAAAAACTAGCAAATCTGACCAATCAAATTCAAGCATTCTAGGAATGTCACCCCCTAACCCGTCCAATATACCAATTATACACAAGACAAATGAAACCTGCACATTTCATCAATCACATAAAAGCAAACTCTGGAACTTAGAATCCGGGGAGGAGCATAGGAAAGTAATTGTCACTCCATTAGTAATTAGACATGTACCTTTCCTGAACCTCATACTTGGTAATTGTACGAGACGATATTTATTACACAACAAGCTTCATATATCGTACAATATATAGGGGAAAACATGGGAAGCAAATCAGATCTAAGGTGTGTAAATTTGTAAATAACAGAAATCCTATCAGAGGAAACAACCAAAGGAAACAATTTTGAGAGATTGCATTTGCATTCAATCAATTCTTGAAACCAACAAATACCTGACAGTCTAAATCCTCAGTTACAAATCAAAATGAACCAAAATCAGGTAAAGATCGCAAAAAATGTTATAATTTTTCTTCATCAAAAAAGAAAATTTCCTTGATGTTTGCATGGTAAGGTATAATACACATAAAATACACCAAACACAACCTAAATAATAATAGAAGTATGACAACATAAGCATAGGAGCATAAATTGCAGAAAATCTGTATAGAACTATATAAAATCAGCATAAGCAGTTCTCTCAAAACCCCTGAAAATAGACAATTGAAAGAGCAAGCGAGATAACTAAAGAAGCAGATAAAGAAGAAAATTACCTTCAAACCAGAGCCTCGGAAAACTGGTGCGACGCATTAATCCCTTCCTCCGACAACAGAAAGCAGCCGCGAAACAAAAGAGGTCGAGCAAGAGCGGATCGAGCCGACACTGATCCTTGGTCATGACATCAGCGGCGGTGTTTGCCCCCGTCTGCCCCCGCTGAAACACGTGAAGAAACAAAAAAAATACTGGCTCAAAAAATCTGGAGGGAGCCATAGCAGGAAAGTTAAAGGATTACTTACCACGCCTAGAGAGATTTCTTTGACTCACCTCAGGAGGCTCGATCACGGCCATGAGGTAGATCGAAACCGAAGGTTCATCGAGCGGCGCTCCAGGCGAAGAGAAGAAGAGGGATAGGAAAGGAGCCGACTTAGAGTTGCTCCTTCACAGTGAGCCGGAGCTGCTCTTCGGCAGTGATGGCAGCGCTGCCATCGG
Organism: Schoenoplectus tabernaemontani; assembly: GCA_037127355.1. Lineage (NCBI taxonomy): Eukaryota > Viridiplantae > Streptophyta > Magnoliopsida > Poales > Cyperaceae > Schoenoplectus > Schoenoplectus tabernaemontani. Next base: position 17,872,873 of record CM073752.1, read on the forward strand.
CTAGGATTCGCGGAGGAGGGAACGACAGAGGATAGACCTGCGGTCTTTTTGGGTCCTTATCTGCCAAGATCCGATCTCCGATCTCAGGGTCCTGAGATAGGATCAGACGGTCCATATCAGATTCTGAATTCGATCTCAGATTTCGAGATCAAATCAGACGGTTCGAGCGCCAGTCTGTCTGCGGAGAAAGAAGGAACAAATAAAGAAGCGGATAAAAATGAAGAATCTGGACAACAGATGAGGAAACGACGGTCCAAACCAAATCCAATGCACCCTGTACGGATCCTCACCGCTTGAGGGGAAAATCGAATCACGAAGCGAAGAAAGATGAGAGGAGAAATCCTGACCGCACACGTGACATATCGGACGATCCAGACTCAACTCTTTTGAGAGACCCAGTGTTTTTCCGGTGCGTCTATACTGTCTCTATGGTTCGTTTAGCGGTTATTTACTCGGAATAGTTAAAATATAAATAATTATGATACTAATAATGATGATGATAATAATAACAATAGTAAAATAATTATCATAATAGTAAGATAATAATAATAATAATAAATAATCATAATAAATAATAATAATATAATACTAATATAATAAAAATATAAACATTATCATAATATAGTAATGTAATAATAAAAAATTATGATTACAATCATAATTATATAACCATAACCATAATCATAATAATATAATAATAAAAATATAATCATAATCATAAAAATAATTATAAATAATTATAATTATAATAATATAATAATAAATTAATCATAACTATAATCAATATATAATTATATAATACAACATAATAAAATAATAATAAAGTAATAAAAAATAATCATAATAAATAATAATATTATAATAGTAATATAATAAAAATATAAACATAATCATAATATAGTAATATAATAATAATAAATTATAATTATAATCATAATTATCATAATATAATAATAATAAGTAATCATAATTTTAATAATATAATAATCATAATCATAATCATGATAATAATAATTATAGTCATAATCATAATAATATAACCATAATCATAATCATAATAATATAATAATAAAATATAATCATAATCATAAAAATATTTATAAATAATTATAATTATAATAATATAATAATAAATTAATCATCACTATAATCAACATATAATAATATAATACAACATAATAAAATAATAATAAGTATTAATAATCATAATCATAATCATCATAATATAATAATATAATAATAAATAATCTTGATCATAATAATATAATAATAAAATAATTATATTCATATTCATAATATAATAATATAATATTAAAATTATATTTATAACAATAATAAATAATATAATAATGCTAATGGTAACGATAATATAATAATAATAATGATAATAATAATTTAATAATAATAATATAATAATAATAATAATAATAAATTATAATCATAAATTTAATATAATAATATAATAATACTAAATCTTAATCATAATCATAATATAATATAATCAAACAATAATTGCTATTCCGACGAGAGCTAATCCGGTATTCCACCTATAAGTTGGTATACCGGATTAGCACTATTCCGCACTCTTCTACTTAGTCTAAAATTCGTTTGGCAAATTAATTCGTCGGAATAGCTATTCTATTCCATTTTTTTGCTATTCCATTGAGTGTCAAACACTCCCATATTCAGATTGTGCACAGAATAATTAATGAATGGGGATGCATTGATAATGAGTTATTTTGACAATCTTGATAATAAATCTCTAAATAAATATAAAAAAATTATAGATGTGTTCTTCATTGATGGTCATTCAAATTTTATGTAATTTCATTATTGTATCAAAGACCATTAAATTTTCAAGCAATTTGCAATAGTTCTAATTTAACGGTCTTTGATGGACTATCAAACGATAATAAAATAGCATGAAATTTGAATGACCACCAATTTAAAGATAGAACAACACATCTATAAATTTTTTTTATTTTTGAGATTTTTTTATATTTATTTAGAGGTTCATTGTCAATGTTGTCAAAATAACCCATTGTCAATGGATCCCAACTCATAATTAATATAAGAATAGAGAAATAAAAATATTAAATATTAAATAAAGATAATAAAAAAGTAATTAAAAGAGTTATGATATTTCGAAGATAGAAATATTTTTAGATTGTTTGTTCGGACAATTATTTCGAATAGTGAAAATATAAGAACATTAGTTATTATAACTCTCACTTGGAGCAACAAGGTATTATTCCCTTTTTTTATCAAAATATACTATACAGACGTAGAATAATTGTTTGTAATTATAAACCGTCAGATTTGTGTAATGGTGAGAATGATCAAATCAGTGACGATTTAGATTCTCGGAGGAGTTGCTTTAACCCGTGAAAACACTTCAAAAGTGCGGATTGCTTTCAAGGGGAAGAAATATTACTTCCTATTTCAGATGTTGAGGTTTTACATAGTTAAGTTGCTCAGGTTTAATAATATATATATATATATATATATATATATAACTAGGAAATGCAAGGAAGGATAATCTTGGTAAATGGCACAAGTAAAAACCCCAAAAATGGAGTACAACGAAAATCATGGCCTAATGAACAGAAAAAACAATAAAAATTGGATTTTTGTAGAGCCGATATTTTTTGTTTGGAAGAAAGATGAGAAATTCTTAATTTCGTTTTGTGTTTATAGAGATATGAACTTATGATTTTTTTAAAAACATTCTAGTTCAACTATCGCTTGAGCTATTTAGGATAGAGCCAAATTTTAAAGCATTATTTTTTCGTGCTTTAATTTAACCGCGTTGATCTGCTTATCCATACTAAAACATCTTAATTATTTATTGTGCTTACAATTTGCTCAGCAGTGATCAAACCTTTCTTTGCCAGATTTGTAAGAGAGTTGGCTCCTTGGAGTTACGAGCAGTGTTTCAAAAAAAAAAAATCTTTCCAATAAACTCGCAAACAATCGGTTCAGTCTGAAACATCTACAGAATAGTATCATGTACAAACCGGTGCAACGAGATAAAATGTTCATTCCCTTCTCCGTGTAAAATTAAGGGAAATTACTTTAATGAGTGAAGAATAACAACCAATAAGGCAAATTACTTTGATGAAGAATTAGCAATTTACTATGCCTGCCATAATGCATGGTGCATTATTTTTTCATTTTCCAGATTAAAAGATCTAGGAACAAAAAAATAAGTAGAATGCTATAACGGAAAAATGTCGTTTCAAGTTCGTCTAATATCATATCTAGATCTATAGGACAAAATTGTCAATCATGTGATTTATCACATCAGCCCCTGCTGAATTTAGCAGATAGGTCTTAACCTGCACAGAGAGAATGGTAAATAACACAATGGTTACCAAATTGAAAGAAAATGAAAAAGTTCTGACATTTGGACCATAATATAGCTACAAACAGATTAAACAAAACTTTGTTGGTAGATATTCTTGAAAGTTTAAAGTAGGAACTAATCTGCGGATTTTGTACCATAGATATTTCAGTTGGGTACTTGCAGAGAGATATTTACAGTGTTAATTTCAGCAAATTCAGTGCTTAATAAATGAGGGAACTAAGAAAAATAAAATAAATAAAATAAAATGAGAAGGAAAAACCTGAATAGTAGAGTGAGCAAATATCTTTTGCATGGTCTTTCTGAAGCTAACATCTACCCTTTCCCATAAAATTCTATTCAGACTTTTTATCATTACCTCTGCAATGAAAATTTCTAATTAAATAAATACCTTACTTATATAATTATTCAGACCTTGTAAGGTCCAATAATCACTCCAACTTCAAGAATACACGAATTGATCAAAATATTTATATTATGGTTGATGCCCACTATACAACATACAAGGATCTATTTACCCCTTTTCAGTGACTTTTTGTTTTACTATGAGGTAAAATTTGTCTCAAGTCCATATTAGCCTTTCTTGTAGTAGACGGTGTCTTGCAATACTATAATAATGTTAGATTGTCTTTGTTTAACTCAAAAACAGGAAGGACTAAACCTAAATGTAACAGCTGGTTTGTTCAAGGAAGGCAAATGCATAGATAGAAGTTCAGACCTTCCATTTTATCTGTAGTATCTGCTTTATAAATCATATCTTCGGAGAAGTCGTTCTCTGTGGCATTTGGTTTCTCGACATGCACGATATGTGGATATGTACTATTGTTCACAAAATCCCGGCTCTGCAATGTGAATAAGAAAAATAACAAATTAGTTAAAAATTGAAAGGAGCAGAAGAAACAGGTATCCTTCTTGGCGACGTCTTATTTTCAAGTAGAAGTTCACAAGCACCAAAATTAAAAGAGAGACATTTTCTAAAATCCAGAGCTACTTCTTTGGTCCGATGACTCCGATCATTACTATGCAAACCCAGTGCATCTTGCATAATAATATAATATTATATTAACATTAATAACGGAAGCTATACTAACCTTGGGAACTTCATGTTTGCGTCTTATAGAAGATGTTTTTCGGCCAACAATGACTGAATTAGTAGTTAAGAAAAACTTCAACAAATTAAAGATGGTCCTCATACAGCAACCAGAAAAGATCAAACTAATGTTGGCACCTGAATTTGAACTGTTGGATAATAAAAATAAATATTTAGTGCAAAATTTTACTTTCCACTGCAACAAAACCATCCAAAACAATATAGTCTTGCTAGCTTTTATTTTATCAAAAGGATACAATCAAAACAATAATTGGAGTATGCAACATGCCGCTTGAATGATCTCAAGGCAGACCTGCATAACATCGCAAGATGCAATAGTAAAAATATAAATGATTGAAATAGCAAATTTACAGGGACATAAATGACAAATAAGGAGACTGGAGGGAAGCATAAACAAAAATTTAGGAAAATATCTTGAAGAGATTTACATGAAAGGGAGGTTTTCATAGTCGGTAACCATTCGGAGAAGTAGAGGTGGTTTTCCCTCTTCCTTGTCTTTTAAAAATAGATCTGTCCCGCTTCTACCAGCAATCCATGAGAGGCTACGAGCCACCTGCTCTAGTGCGCGAACTCCACGTAGAATGGGAATCTGAAAATGAATTGTTTATGCTATTAATAAACAAGTGAAGTCCAATATATGATGGCTCACAAATGAAATGTGGATCGATAATTTAAACCCCATATTATGATATATTTGCCGCAAATCTTGGATAATGAGTTTATTAACTGTAGTTAGAATGAAAAAAATTTCGTAAGAAAGATTGGTTGAGACTTTAATCAGACAACAACTTAATGAAGTACCATATTTGAAATTTACTGCGAGATCTTAGTTTACAGAAAATGCTTCATCTAATCTAAGCAGAGGCACTTTTGATGTTCTTTTTTCTTCAATTTTTTGAGTAAGGGCATTTTGGCATTTCTGTTTAACTTTTAAAGTTGAAGAAGGATACAAAAATGATAGTTTGTGGAACTGACCTGTCTGTGGGACCGGGAACCAAGGTGAGGTGTGGCAAAAGTGATAAAGTTAATAGGTTCTAACCCAGCAATTTTCCTTCATTTACTGCCTCCTCTTTGTTACTACCATCATTAGAATATAATAGTGCAATTGCATATCTTGCAACCAACCCACCTAGTGAATGTGCCACAATTGATATCTTTTGTAGCCCCTTTCTGCATTCTACAAATTCTCTCACCTAAAAAGAACATAAATCCAAAAACTTTGAAGAATTTTAAGAAGAGATAGTTGGAAGCTTATTCAGAAATAGAAGATAATTAGAGGATTGAAACTGTAGTTCACCTCATCAGCCAGTCTCTTTCCCATTAGATCAACCCCATGGAGAGTTCTGATTGCACCGTTACATCCACTACCTATCAAAAGTGATAGCCAAAGAAATATTATTAGTTCAAAGCCATTGCTACCGGAATCTGCTAAATTAGATATTTCTCTTTATGGTTCTTTTATTTTTCATTTATTCAAACAACACGCCAAGTAAAAAAAAAAGATAAGAAATTAGTAAATTATCCTAATTTTAAGATTGCTTGATCATTTTTCCTTCTTTTAGGTTTTAAGGAGTTGAGGTTTATATAAGACCTTAATGCTTACTAAAAACTAATACAGGACGCCTCAAGTGTAATTTTTGGGAACAAGTATTCAGTAATTAGTAAAAATAATAATTATTATTCACTCAAAAAATTAAGTTCAATTACTCACAAAGAACAACCACATCGTCTGGATATCTTTTGATGAACTGTTTAGCTGCATATGCCCAGTTGTCAGCACTGAGATACAAGAGAAGAACAAACACAGGAGAGGAGAAATACTTTCATTTGATTATTATAAAATGTAAAGAGAATTAACTAGCCATACTCTACCGGTAGGCCACATTGAATTGTAACGATAGCTGTATTACTTAATACACTGTTATTATATTAAGTGGACATGCGATGAGAACTGAAATCAGGAACACTTAATTTTTCTATAATAAAAGAAAATAGCAACAAAAGAGGACATGTTCTACATAAATGGAGAAGCTGATGCTCGCATAAAAACAGAAAGGGGAAAAAAACGCACCTCCCTACTAAACCGTTGACCGTAACGACCAGATGGGTAGGGATCCTCTTCTCCGCCCCATCGATCCCTTCTCCGGCGATCGTCGGAGGATCTGGATTTGCCGAGACCATGAAACAGCTAGGTCGAAATAAAGACAATTTTAGGCTCCTTTCAACTATCCCTTTCTTCGTCGTCGTCTTCTTCTCCTTCTCGAGGTCTTTGATGTCAGCGCCGTTCGGTTGGGGTTGCGCCATTACTGAGTATCTTGGTTTGGTAAGGCAAAGCTAAAGAAAGGGTAAACATTTTTATAATTCAACTCCCCCCTCTCTCTCTCTTCGCATCTCTCGATCCCTGACCTGACTCGATAATTCCCACTCCGGAAACTACTTTTCAAGATAATTTTCTGCGAAAATTTCTGAAGAATCTTTGTATCGCGACTTGCAACATACGGGTAGCGCCGTAGCGGGTTTGAGGTTTGTGATTAGTGATTAGCCATGATCCTTGCTGCGGCGACACTCGACAAATAATCTGCAGTCCGTGTCCGTCTCGTTGAGTGGAGTACTGAATGTGGGTCCAACCTGGAATTAAAATTTCCAGTGATTAGCAACATATTGATTACAGATTATCGGCCACGAGAAATTTTTCAAGCGTATTGTAATCTCGCGCGTAGACTTCAAGTCTTCAACGTTCTGGTTTGACATTTTTCTCTCGTTTTCGCACATTTTCAGTATTTTCTTATCATAATATGAGTTGTTCTTTTTCTCCTTTCCTTTTCCTTTCCTCGGTTTCTGTAAAGTTTAAAATTCACGTCCTTTGCTCGACGCGATTAGCTTATCGAAGCGAACTTTGATAAAAGGTTTAGCTTTTTAGCCTTTTTCCTTTATCTGATTTCTAATTTAGAGTATGTCAAATTTTTAACCCATCAAATATGTGCTCAATCCGATCAAAACATGTTTCAAATATATATATACACTTATTAAAATTAATTATGTATTTAATTCATATTAAATTATTTAAAATATATAAAATAATTAATAAATATTCAATTATTTTATTTAAATTGGGTCGGATCAATATAAACCCGATTAGGCCAAATCAGGTAGAAGAAATTTTAACACAATTTAAATTGAGAAGGGTGAAATTAAAAAAATAATAAAATGATAATAATTTTATCTGACAACAGGGGCGGATTTAGGGGAGGTATCTCCCTAATCTCACGGGAGTTACATATTAAAATTAAAATTTATCATGTAATTTTGTTTTGTACGGTGTATCACCTTCTCCTCTCTTAATTTATTAATTTCAATGCTCTAATAATATATATCCGTATTTCGTCCTCCTCCTCCAATACTAAAATCCTGATTACAATACTCTAATGATATATATCCGTATCTAGTCCTCCTCCTCCAATATTAAAATCCTGATTTCGTAGCTGACGATATTGAAGCCTCAAGTAGTTTTTAAGACTTAAAAATGACACCTGATTTGCGTGAAAAGAAAATAAGTTGGCATGTAGCACGTGTAAAAGAAGATACCAAAGGTGCAAAGTCGGAGAGTATGCATCTCAATAACAAATTCAAATATAAATAATACTAACAAATGTTCTATTCAATAAAATTGTCCTCGTCTAAAATAATATTCTCAGTAAAAAGGAATTCTAACTATGGATTTAATAGTACATCTGGGTAATTGGTTGATCTAATCGCAGCTACAAAGTATTGACCTCATTATTTCCTTTTTTTTTCTAATTTTCTAATATTTTGAGAGGGGCAATAAATAAATGTTAATAAATACCGTTAGTAAAGTCAACATTTTGATTCAAGCAAACCATCGAGAATTAGTCACACAGGTCAATGTGGCCTGCTTCCGAGAATATTCGGTGTTGTATTTTTATTTTCTAGAAGCATTTGAAATCCGCGTGAGAGTTATTAGTGTAAGAAAGCTAAGCATAATCTAGAATCTGGAATATTTTTTAATTTAATTTATCGAGATCTTTTATGAATAAAATCAGACTCTAATACGTCTAATATGTAGATTTTAATTAAATAGATGAACTGTTTTTTTTGAATTAATTGAATAAAATCAAATAAAATATTGAACATGAGATAAAACTGGATTTTGTTTAGTACGCTAAATGGCACATCTAACAGAAAATAGAATAACGTGCACTAGTGCAAAGTTTATTGCATATCCATCCTCAAAAACCGATCTTAAGCAAATATTGTGATTCCCCTCTGATGGCATGGTCACATATCAGCTAATAACTAGTGCATTAAACATTTCATGTTATATATATATACTATTATATAAAGCATCTAAGAATTGGAGGACCCATTTTTTATCATGGTAATTTTTTATTATACTCATTTTATCTCTCAATTAGATAGATAATATTTTTTTTGGTTGATCAAAATGATCGATCCAAACCGCTCAATCTAATCTTCTCTCCATTTATCAAAATACTATTATTTCCATAATTTTATTTTTTTTCATTTAGCAACCTTTTTTTTGGTAATTAATGGTGATAATATATATTAGAATAATTTATTTTTCTTTCCATAAAAATTTTCATTAATCATATTGTAGCAAAATTCATCTAAATTAAATATAAACTTTTATTATAAGTTTTCTCTATAATTTGATTTATAATTTAATATTAGATAAATGTGAATTTTTTATCTTATAATTTTTAATGTTTAAATAAAAAATCTCTTTAACACACATAACACTTATTTGCTAAAGTATATATATATATATATATATATATATATATATATATATGAAAATTAAAAAATATATATTTATATCGCAATCTCACCTGTTATTTCTTACTCGGTATTGTATTTCACTGGGAATTAGAGAGAGCGCACAGAGGGGTTCTATATATGATGAGCAGAAGGACAAGAATTAAGTCCAATTTTAGACGTATTGTACATTAAGCCACTGAATTAAATTAACGAAATCATTAGCCTAAAGCAACGATATAATTTGTCTAAACAACAACGCAACTTAGACGCATTCTAATAATAACAGAATTCGTAGCTTCCCATTTGGACCAGTACAAATACTTTGTACTTGGTCAAAAGATTAAATCAGATTATAATAGAAGCTCTTTTTTTTTTTGAAAAAAGTGAATTTTTTTCACCACCTGCCATTTTTTGTAGAAGGTAAAATAAAAAAAGTACAATCTAACAACTATACCACTATTATCCAAGAACTTTACTGGTTATACTAGCAATAAAAGCTAAAAAAACAGACCCAAATTCTACAACCAAAGTCATTATTCCAAGACCCTAATACAAAAAATAATGATAAAATCATAGTGCTATCTAATTGATGCCCCTCACAAATCTAATAAATGGAGAGATATAGAACATAACGCAACCTACAACCTGCATTTCAAAAATACTAATAGCAAATTATAAGAAAAAAAAATAACGGAAATAAGACTACAACTTCATATGACTTTCCGAAGCATCTTGATCATCTTCATCAATAATAATAATAATATTTTTTCCCTAAAAGAGGGGGAATGCTGAGCTCTCAGTGATTTGACCTTCAAAACCGTCCGATCTGTGCGTTCAATGGCTAGGATTTATCTCTCAAAATAGTTAAATCATCAGATTTTTTTCGGCTGTTGGATCTCCATAAAGATCTGTCTTTTTACTATGTCCGGATCAGATTCAGTCGGGGTGTATTCAGTACGTCTGTGAGCCAATTTGTAAATTTAGTGTATTTAGTACGAATTAGACCGATCTATTAGTTCGATGCCTCAATCCTCATTTTAGGCTTCGACTCTAGCCTATTCATTTCCTCCACCTTCTCATTACTCCCATCGTTTGCTCTCCACCTCTCTCTTATCTCGCAACCCTTTACTCCATAACTGATTGCTGAAGAGATCTATGCTGGGCCTTTGGATCTTCATCGCACGGTCCATTAAAAGAGATGAGCACAAGCGATGCGTTTTTCGTCTCTTCTCCCATTTCGATCTCCCATCCTTTTCGCCCTCCTACATAGTAACATCGCGCGGTCCATTAACTGATGAGAACACGGCTGATGTTGCTTCACCTCTTCTCATCTTCCATTCGCTAATGTTTCCTCTCAACGGGGTAAGGATGACCTTGTTTCCTCTCATTTTCCTTCACTTGATTAACAAGTTATTGGAACATTATCTCTTTGGCTGGTGACAGACAACTTGGAGTGAATATCTCAATGAAACATTGTAAATCAAGGCTCATTGCGCATGAAGCAATCAAGTAATGCTTTCCTTTTCTGAAAAGGCACTGCACCCACTGGCACCAATATCAGGTAAATAAATCCAAGCTCAAAAGCCATGACAACCATATGCTCAATGACCAAATTAATTTAAAAATATATATTTTGTTTGACTGATGTGGTGGTAATTGAAATAGTTTGTATACGTTAAAATAATAAGTTATGTCTTCATCAGTTAATTTTGCATTCTAGGATGTTTTTTTATATAATTTCATATTTTTTTACTGATAAATACTATGCTTTATTCAGGTTAATGCGGTGCAGAAATAAATACAAGATGAATGAGCAAATGTCCGGTCCTCATATTAATATTTGTGTTTGGAAACCTATAATTTTCATTGAATATTTATGGATTTTTTAGTCTTTGCTATCTAAAAATCGGGATCAACATCAAAATCAAAGGGACCATTAAATTGGCTAAATTTTCATTCCAAGCCATTGAACGCTAGATCTAAGTAATGACTTTTTACTATTTTGGGTCAAAATTAAATTTATCTAAATTTCTGTGCCAAAGCATTGCTATGAATTTGTTACAGGATTTTCTGATAATTGTACTAAATATTGAGTTTTTATATTCAGTTAGTTATGAGATACTTTTATTATTGTGTACTGTTTAATTTGGCTTTTTTTTCTTCAATTCAAATATGGTTAGCTTGTCATATGTTGCCGTTACGAAGCTTCTTATAATTGATCACAAATGCTGGTACGTAAGTTATTCTTTTGATTTCTTTTTTCTATGTTTTAGATTAAATTAATCATAAATGATCGTTCCTCAATACTTCTCTCAAATTTCAAAAAAAAATATCATATTACCCTCCACCTATCCAAGGATAACCTCTGTACATCAAACCAAAAAATTCTTCAAGACTACAAAATCTCAATTGCAAAACTTCAACTGCAGATTGAACTGCATTGTGAGCAGATAATTTCTCAGAACTTTTATGATGTTCAATTGTCCATTTGTTCACTTTTATTCATTTTTATTGTATTATTATTTATATCTTTGGAACTTTTGTCATGTCCATCTATGAACTTTGTAAATATTTTTTTATATGTTGAGCATCAATGTATCATCTAAATAATTGTGTCAAATTAATTGACACCTGCTTCTATGCACATACAATCCCTCCGCGTAGGGCGGGTGGAAAAATATAGTAGTAATAATATTCTAACTAAACAAATGTTCTAACTCACAATTAGAACCTGTCCAATGATACCATAACAGCAATTAGTATATAATTGCTGTTGAGAAATAATATATCCTGCAGAAACAGTTAGTTTATTCCTAATTAACCAAATTTGTCATAAAACTGCAGAAAAAAGTATTTGACATAAATTCCTATTTTCATTATTAAGTAAAGCTGTCCCAAAGATTCTCAATAGAATTTAAATTGACTACTATCCCCTGTTGTTAGTACTATTAAAAAGAATCCAAAAACTCAAAATAAAATATTAAAACAAAATAAGAATAAATGGTTACTTGGTTCCATTTGACTACAGAAAACACGTGATAAACTACCACTCCAATCTTTTTTTCATAGTTTTTCTATAGTTAATACTTTATTCTTTAGAACTAACCATATAAATATAATAGAAGTTTTAAAATTCAATTTCATCATACTAATAACGCTAAAATTGGAAAGGTTTCTTCTCCCTGTTCATCTAGAACAAATAAGACGGAAATAGTTAAAACGATGAGAGGGCTTTAATGATTTTAATAATTTAATTTCTTAACTGTTAATACAGCACGCATGATGATAAATTTCATCTTATTACGCACGCAGCTTCAAATTGTATAAAAAACGTATGGAAAGAATAAATACATTAATATCTATTCTAATAAATAATAATTTAATTACAACATATAGACCGATTCTTTGTTAATTCTGTAGATATCTCATCCATGTAGCTCCGAAGCAAGAATTGTATAAAGTATTTATTATAGGAAATAGTAGTTAGTATTTGTGACTTAGGAATCGGATTGCTGTTGGTCTGTGAGATCGGATTGCTGTTGGTCTGTGAGATCGTACTTCATATATGAAATATTTAGTATTTGGGAGTTAGGAAATAGGAGTTAGTATTTGGGACCATGGAGTAACTAATGCGAACAAAATCACACCATCGGATTTGAATGCGGTAGAAAAATTATACCGAGAATTATTAGATTCATGAAACGGACAATATTTCATATATGAAGTACTGTGGACTATGAGATCGCGTGAAGTACCGGAATTTTTTTTCTCAAAGAATCACCCTCATCAATTTATCTACATCAAAGACCACGGTTTAAATTTATTTTCACAAATATGATGCAATCCGGACTCACGTCCTTTTAAAATGTATTTTTCGTGCTCGATAGCTGATCACGTCCAACCAAAATTGAATGGCGCAAGCAAAGCTCACATCCTTTAGTTGAAACTTGAAGGGTGTAATTCCGTCTTATGCCCTTCAATTGAGCTAGTAAATAGATCTTTTCATGAGATTTTTGAATTGTTTTTAAACGTTCCGATTGGAGTTTTCTATCAAAATTTATAAATATTTAAAGATTAAATTTGTAGCTCATCAATACGGATTTAGAAATTTTTTAACCCATTACTTATTATATATAACAAATAATTAAAATTATATTTATATTTTTAATTAAAAATTTAAATATAACTTTAGTTATTTACCTATATAAATAGTTAATAATTATATTTATATTTAAATGTAAATATGATGAAATATAAATATAAATATAATTAGTAGCTAATTGGATTGTATTTAAAAATATAAATATAATTTTAATTAATTTTACTATTTATATATTAATAACTAAAATTACATTTATTTTTATTTAAAAATATAAATATAATTTATTTATTATATATAATGAGTAGTGGGATGAAAAATTTATAAATCTATACTTATGAACTCCGATCAGTACTTTTAAATACAATCTGAAAAGCTCATGAAAAGTTCTATCCGTTGGCTTAATTGAAGGACGTGAATTAAATTTACGCCCTTCAATTTTGAATGGATGATGTGAGCTGGATTTGCGTTCTTCAATCTTGATTGGATGCGATCAGCCATCAAATAAGAAAAATATATTTTGAAGAATGTGACCTCACGGTTTTTTCATGATCATTTATGAAAATAAATTTAGAGCATAATCCTTGATGTAAATAAGTTGATGAGTCTGATTCTTTAAGAAAAAATTCCGAAGTTATGTGAATTCTAAGAATTGGAGACTGGAAATGTGAGAACATATCGGAGTCCTTTTACTATTATACTTTCAAATTTCAATGGCGCGACTGATCCGGATTCCGAATGCAGCAAAATTTGAAGATAGATCCAGACCGGTTGATATCATTAGAGCTGCACAGAAAAGCTCAGATTCATGACTCAGTTCGGATTTGAACTAATTTAATTTAATAATTAAATGAATTGAATTTGAATTAAAATTGATTCAGTTCGTAGTTCCACTCGACTCAAATAATAATAATTTATATAATTATTTTTGCTAAATTCTAATTCAATAATTCATTTCTCATTATCTCTCTAATCCGATAAGTTCAGCAAGTGACCTTTCTGATAATAAATGACTGTTCAAAGCTTGAGAAAAAACTCCTCCGATAGATATCTGATCTTCCTTTTCTCCAGTACTTACATCGCCGTTTTCTAGAAAAAATCGAGGATCGGGAATACGTAAAAAAGTAGGAGAAGGGTTAAACCCGGGAAGAAGAAACGAATCGTAGAGGACTAGAGAGGCCTCACTCCCCTCTCCAGGCGACCTTTTCCTCACCTACTTACCTATCAACCAGCCGTTTGACAAAATGCCTGTTTGTCTCCTCCTTTCTCAGATCTCTATCCGTCTCCAGACGAAGCACGCATGAAGAGATGTTTAGCAGCTCTCTTTCACAGGAGATCCAACCGCTCCTCCGCGATCGCCTCCGCAACTGACACGACACGTGGCAACGCTATACTCACGGATACGTCTCCGGTAGCTATTGATTTTCTGTGTTTCTTTTTGAAAAATTGGATTGATTTGTCGGGTCGGGTATTACTCTGAGATACTTAGCTTCAGTGTCGTTCTCAAACTCTTCATCATGAAGCAACAATGTGTTTTGGAAGGTTTCGTGAGCTAATAACGAAATCAAGTGGGTTAAATACGTACCTAGCTGTATAGAGCTTAGAGCGTATTCCAAGCTAATTAACCGATGGATCTCAAACTACCCACACTACAGTTCAGAACTTTATAATTATAATTATAATTTAACTGTGATGTACGAGATATTGATTGATATAATTGGTTGCATTTTTCATTATTCTGCAATATAAATGACAATGGTTATCCCCTCAGCATTAAGAACCCTGCGGTTACTGTGATCATAAGTCTCTTGCACATCATTTTTGTTTGATTTTTTTAGGACTTAATCCCTTGTTTAATACTTTGTTTCATTACTGTTAGGACTGACACCTTTTTTTAACAGATAACAGATAGACAGATCGAAGCAGAAAACCCAACAATGAATAATGTAGTTTCCAATTTTGATTTCTCTGAGGGTTTAGCTTCATGGAATCCAAATTCATGCCATGCATATGTGGTATGCGATGTATCTGGCTACATAAATGGAATAAGACCGAATTCCGGAAGTGCGTATGCAATTGTAACACAAAGGACCCAAAACTGGCAAGGACTGGAGCAGGATATTACTGACAAAATAGTACCTGATACGAAATACATTGTTTCAGCCTATGTCACAGTTTGTGGTGAAGTTCATGAGCCAATTATTGTCTCAGCCACACTGAAATTGGAGAATTATGATGATTCTACCAACTTTCTCTGTGTGGGAAGGTATGATATATCTCATCTTTTTAGACTTATTTTCTTTACTTTTACTATGGTAGTCATTGTACTTTGTACAAACTACATGCATAATTCAAGTCATTGTACTTTGTATTCACGAGAAAGTGTTGGCCAAATCAAACTTATAAAATTATGTTTATGATACAGGATTTCAGTCCACAAAGATAATTGGGTGAAACTAGAAGGCTCTTTTTCACTGCAAAATGTACCAAAACGGGTAGTGTTTTATCTTGAAGGACCACCATCTGGCATAGACCTTCTAATTAATTCTGTCACAATTTCATATGAGGTATTTACTTTTCTTATTACATACTTGCAGCATTACCATTTATCTAGATAAGAAATCGTCCATTTTACTATCTTTTTTGCACATATTTTCCAATCTACATATTCTACTTCTAATTATTTTGAAATTGTTACTATCTTGAGTTTCCTCAGAGAGAACCGGGGACGATTAGGGCGGTGAATTCAAGTACTGCAAACCTGGATAATATAATATCGAACCATGGCTTCTCAGATGGGATCAAACCATGGAGACCTAACTGTTGCCATGCATATGTGGCTTCTGATTGGTCAGGTTTTATTAATAAAATCAAGGGGCATTTTGGGGATAACTATGCTTTTGTCACCAAACGAACTCAGCACTGGCAAGGATTAGAGCAGGACATTACACAAAAAGTCAAAGTTGGGGTGAGATATTTCCTGTTTTCCCATGTAAGGGTTTATGGAGAGATTAACGGGCCTGCTGAGGTGAAAGCCACGATACGGTTGGAGAACTTTGATTCAACTACGAACTATTTATTTGTTGAAAGGTACTTAGTAGGAACTTATTATGTGGTATGCATACATTTTTGTGCCAAGTTTGATATCAGCTTACATATTTATTAAATAGAAGTGATTGGGTTCTGCAGCTTTTGGGTATCACATTCTCTCTATAGTCTTTATTATTATTAGCAATTCAATATTGAAACTTCTATTGGCAAATTCAAATGATCAATCTTATTCTTTTTCATTAGCTATGCACAGACTGAAGAAACCAGCCAACACTGTGGAAACTGGCTTTCTAGAAAACAGACTGTCTTTCCCTAGCTTTCGACAATATGAGTTGAGAAGAAATGTTGTCGTAATTTTGAAATAAACAGTTTCAATTTGCCTTTATTAGGGTCTTGGCTGGGAAAGACAAATGGGAGAAGCTTGAAGGATCTTTTACTTTAAATACTGCACCAAAATCTGCTGTTTTCTTCTTGGAGGGGCCGCCACCTGGCGTGGACTTACTCATTGATTGTGTCAAAATTTCCTGTACAGGTCCAAGTCAATTGCCCGTAAGTTTTCTTTTCTCAATTTAAATAATATTCAGTGCCCTACTTACAAGTTCTTTATTGGACTACTTCCATCTTAATCTTTTTTTTGGTTGGCTGATTTAAAGGTGGAAAATCCAATAGTTCACAGCGCTGAACATGAATCCATTACCCTTAACCCTCAATTCGAGCATGGCTTAAACCATTGGGCTGGGAGAGGATGCAAGATCCTGAGAAATGACAATTTTGGCCCTGCAAATAGCATTCATCCTTTAAAAGGAAGACATTTTGCTGTGGTGACACAACGACATGACACTTGGAATGGTATTGAGCAAGAAATAACATCAAGAGTACGGAGAAAAGCTCTCTATACAGTTACGGCGATTGTACGTATAGGAGGTTGTAACAAGTCTGAAACACGTATCACTGTATGGTATAAAGAAAAGAATGGTCGTGAAGAGTACAGATGCATTGCAAAGTAAGTTGTTATTTTTTAGCATATTTTACAAATATACTCCAAAAGAAAATTGCAAACAAATAAATTATATACAGCTTCTGTGAAATTTTGTAATAAGGGGCCAGGTGTCAGACAAAGAGTGGGTGCATTTGGAAGGAAAACTTCTCCTCTTTCATGAAATTCAGAAAGCTATAGTATTTCTGGAAGGTCCGCCTGCTGGAACTGATATTCTTGTAAATAGGTTTACAGTTGCAAGTGCAAAATCAGTTGCATGTTCACCTCCAACTAGTCTTCAGGTGGGTTTAAAGCTACTCAGTTCATTTATTTGCATTTTGTTCCCTTGACCGTCTTGTTTTATTGATTTTCCAAATGGGGATCACTTCTCCGTTCACAATCACCTCATAAAGATTGTAGCTGTGATGCCCTTTAAAAAGTATCTTACGAGTAAGCATTTTCCAAATTTTCTCAGAATAAATGTAATTTATGAGTTGAAATTCCTGAAAGTAATTGTGGCAATTTATTTGGTTAGATTAATCATCTTTTTTATTTTTCATTCCAGTTATTTGAATTTGGTATACTTATGTAATACACAAACTTGTATGAACCTATTTTTCATAGTGCGCGTTAAGTTTTCAATGGATAAACTTTTCTTCTGCAGAACATAGAACATGGGGTAAATCTAATACAGAACACCGACTTGAACCACGGTTTATCTGGGTGGGCACCACTTGGTGCATGCTCGCTAAATGTCTGCACTGAATCACCCCAAATGCTACCTCGTCTGCATTCAAACCAGCAAGCCTTGAGCTGCAAGTACATCCTCTGTACCAGACGTACAGAGACGTGGATGGGCCCTTCTCAAGTCATAACAGATAAACTGAGACTCCATGTGACATATCAAGTATCAGCATGGGTCCGTGTGGGGCCTGGTGTTGGTTTCCAAAAGGTTAATGTGGCATTAAGTGTAGATGAACAATGGATCAACGGAGGTACAACTGATGCAGGCCCTGACCAATGGTATGAGGTCAGAGGCTCGTTTCGTTTGGAGAAAAAACCGACCAAGGTTACTGTGTATGTGCAAGGGCCTGCACCTGGTGTAGATTTGTGGGTCATGGGTTTAAAAATATTTCCTAATAATAGAAAGGCACGATTTGAGTATCTCAAACAGAAGACTGACAAGGTAATGTTCTCTTTTTGTTATTAATTTTCTTTCTTTCCACCAGTTTGGCATGTGTTTCTCTTATGTAAGCAAGAACTTCATTTTCAGCCCAACTATTTTTTACTGACCTTGTACACATGCCTCATTGGTAGTGTTTTTAATTTTGTTAAGGTCTATCAGGTCTATGCCAATTAAGTCTCAGTAGAGATTAATTAAGAACCCTTGAAATAATTTTTGTGATTAATGCTATTATGCAATTCAGCACTTTGCCTCCAGCATCTGCTGAACACTTCAGCCGTCATATATTTAGACTAATCACGGGGCTTTTCTGTAATTTTCCTGTTAGAACTGTCTGTAAATACTTTAATTTCTTTTTCCAGGTGAGAAAACGAGATGTGATTGTCAGGTTCCATGGATCAAATCATATCAATCTTACAGGAGCTCTGGTAAAAATTAATCAAACATACAACAGTTTCCCTTTTGGTACATGCATCGGCCGGTACAACGTAGACCATGAAGATCTGGCTGATTTTTTCATAAAAAACTTCAACTGGGCTGTTTTTGAAAATGAATTAAAATGGTACTGGACTGAGGCTGAGAGAGGAAAAATCAATTACCATGACTCAGATTATCTCATTGAATTTTGTCAGAAGCACAACAAGCAGTTGCGGGGTCACTGTATCTTTTGGGAGGTTGATGATTCGGTACAACCATGGATCAAATCTCTGAACAACCATGACCTCAAGGCATGTATAGATAACCGACTAAAAAGCCTCTTAAATAGGTATAGAGGGAAATTTAGGCACCATGATGTCAACAATGAGATGCTTCATGGATCATTTTTCAAAGATAAGCTAGGTGCTGATATATGGGCCTACATGTTTCGTGAGGCCCACAAACTTGATCCATCAGCTGTTCTTTTTGTAAATGATTACAATGTAGAAGACGGATGTGACCCGAAATCCACACCAGAAAAATACATTGAACAAATTTTGGAACTCCAAGAAATGGGTGCTAAGGTAGGAGGGATAGGGGTTCAAGGCCATATCACAAACCCAATTGGAGAGATAATATGCAATTCGTTTGATAAATTGAGCATTTTGGGAATCCCAATTTGGATTACCGAACTGGATGTAACTGCTGATAATGAGCATGTTAGAGCTGATGATTTGGAGGTGGTTCTGAGAGAGGCCTTTGCACATCCAAGTGTGGAAGGGATTGTCTTCTGGGGCTTTTGGGAGCTTTTCATGTGGAGAGAGAAGGCACATTTGGTAGATGCCGATGGCAGGATTAATGAGGCTGGGAGGAGGTTTCTTGAGTTGAAGAAAGAGTGGCTTTCGTACTGTGAGGGAAGGATTGATGAGACAGGTGATTTTGGGTTTAGGGGATACCATGGAGGTTATGATGTTGAGGTGACGTTAGCATCAGGAGAGAGGGTGCTCCGCTCTTTTGATGTGGAGAAGGGAGAAGCTCCTCTTGTTGTGTGTATAGACTTGTAGATGTGTCATGTACTCGTGTGTTTGATTGAAAAGTGTTTGTTGCTTATAGTATTACCGTGGGGCAGTCATTACATCCTCTTAATTTGTTCTAATTAATAATTGACATTATCTAAGATCACAAATCTGCCACGTTGTATGTGCCGTGCTAGGAACTCGGGTTTTAGGTCGTATAATATATTATAGGTGTAATGGAGGATGAAACTTCTGTTTTTTTTTTATTAAAAGAGCGCATAACTGGTTTATGTTCTTAATTTTCTTTTTCAAATTATTGCTGTCGCAAAAGCATTAAATTCCAGCAAGGACTCTTATTCTTTTCCTAAAAAAAAAAAAACCATTATGTGGCATGTTGGCCCAAAGGCCCAAGAAATACAAAAACTACTATGCAATCAGGTCTTTTTTTATTTTATTTTTCTAGGGGAACATACATAACCACTCTATTGTACCATTATAATACGCTTTCTAGTATTCGTCTCTGTTGTGTTCGTTTCATTGAGGCAGAATTATATGATTAAGATTTGAACGAGCCAAGAAGTTAAATTTCACAAGATGCTCTTAAACAGATGACTTAAGTGTTGAGTCAAAGCAGTTAAGAACGGAGGACAACTATTTTTAGCCAGGGTTCGCCAGGCGAATTTAGCATCCAATATCATTTATCCGGCAGAGATTGATTTCACGTTGGCGTTAACTCTCAAGTCCCCAACAAATGACTAAAAAAAGCACATCTATATACTATATTATATTATAAAGAATGCATGAATTGAATTTATTTATTAATATTATTAGACAATGTGGAATTATCTAAACACTCATATTTATTTACGATTGAGATTAATTAATTTTAAAAAAGTGATAGTTTAGATTACATTCAAAAGCTCATTTTTTCTCTACATTGCGCTTGTTATATTTTTACCATATATATATTTATAGGAGGTCTAAAGAAAGAAGTTATATATCAGATAAATTAAACATTAACTATTTTTAAATTTTATTATAAAAAAATTACACATTGTATAATCATACTCAGAAAAGAAAAAAATATTTATTATGTACATTATATTTTATTAAATAATAATTAATTTTACTGAAAATTTGGAGAGCCTTTGTAATTGATTTAAATATAAATTATATCTAAATAAAATATATCATTTTTATAATAAAATTAATTGCTAAATATAATTTTTTTTCAAAAGAAGTATCAAATAAAATAAATATAAATAATTATTGAGTTTTATTGTTAAAAAAATACACATTGTACAATTATACTCAGAAAAGTAAAATTATCATATTTTTTACATCATCTTTTATTAAATAATAAATTAATATATTTAAAAATTTAAGAGTCTTTTGATTGATTAGACATAAATTATATAAATAAAATATATTATTTAATTATAATAAAATTAGAGGGTCCGAACAAAGGGTGAGTTGTACACTAGTATAATAAGAGTATGAAAGAGGTATGTGTGCTATTTTTAATACTGAATTTTCTAATATTGAATGCCAATATGAAATTTTGTTTAATATCAATACTATTTTATCCTTTTCAGACATAAGCAAATATATATGACATACCTACTTTGTGAAATTTGAGTGGCTTTTAACTAATGTATATTATTTAGTCTTGGCTTATTTTTTGACTAATTATTTTCTTGCGAATATATTATTTAGTCTTCTTTCCTCAAGAATTCTAAGTGTTAAGGTAACAAGAATCATCTAAGGTCATATTATAGCTGCTTCAGAAAAAGGAAAACGCTATTGGCTAATTTTTTGAACTTCGATAATTTTTCCTTTCAAATATTTCCTTAAATTATTAGATAGTTTTCATTTCTCAGAAATTCTAATTCTTAAGGTGATGAGAATCATCTAATTATAATAAGGTCATATTACAGCCGCTTCAAGAAAGGAAAATCCGAACTCAAGTAATACTATAGCAAATATTATGTGAATAGTTACATTGTAGATAATATTGTAGATAAGAGTCGCGTCGACTCATAAGAATCTTTACCTCTGTAAATGCAATAAAATTCTGCCACGTCATTTAGATCAGTAACAACTTTCAGAAATAAATGGACCCTCCATCGCTGAAATAGTCAATGACAATTATTTCTTTTTTGAGGTTAGTTGATCGATCTTTTATCCTTTCGTCTTTCTCTGTCGTGGGATTTGGCAAACTGATTGTATAATTTTATATAATATGTGCATGGCTGGATATAAAATGGTGTGCGAGGCTGAAAATAAAATGATGATTACTAATTAGGATTTGACAAATAACTTACAACATGATGCATGCTCTAATTTTTCATGTGTGTCCCATATTTATTATTATAATATATTATAATAATAGATATGGAAAAAAAATTGGTCTACTAATTTTAGGTGGTCGTGTCTATTGTAAATCTACAATATGAACAGTAATAACGTTGAAAAAAATAATAACGTAATTCCTCGGTATACCATATACAACACAATGAAGTCATCTAGAAACAAATATGTATAGCATTAACTTCAATATTTATTGTTAACATCTCAGTCTCACTACAACTATTGTGATAAAAAAAATTGAACTATATATTTGTTCCATACAAAAGATTTTAAAGATGAGAAATATGAGTTGAAAAAACTTCTAAAACATTAATAATTTGAATTGTATTTATTAATGTCATTGAAATAATAATCATTCTAAAATATATATATGTTTGAACGATTGATATACCCCACTCGCGATGTCATAACTATCAAAGATTTTATTAATTTAATTTGTTATTGTTTTCTAGCGATTTAAAATATAACTCAATTTGATATGCAGATATTTTTATTTTCTGATTGTTTTAAATCTACTTTTCAGAAATCCAAAAATTAGTAAAAGTTTCATAAGATAAAAAATTTCAATACCTTAGAACTCAGAAGATCCTGATATGTTTAATGTATTGGACATATTAGATCAATTGTACATATTTTAGAAAGCATGTCTTAAAATATATGTATTTTTTTAAACTACTTATACAATAACATTACTCTTAATTTTATAAAGAATAAAGTTTGTATGAAGAAAACATATTCATAAAAAAAATTATAAGATAGTTTTCTAAAACAACAATAAATTTTGTTTTATGCTTGATTCAATTTAAATTTAAGTGAAAAATAATAAAAGTCGTTGTCATTTTAAGTTACAAGACTTTCAAAATTACAAATGTATAATTTAGAGTTTTAATTTTGTGAATTTAAATTATTTTCTAAATCAATGAAAATTATCAAACTAAGAGAAGTCTCTATCATCGAAAGTTAAAAGTAAATTATTGAAGTTTTACATATTATACGTACATCCATTTGATTTAAAAAATTGATAAATAATGATTGAAAGTACGTAGAATTACTAACTTGACAGTGATAAGCGAAAGATTATATATTTATTAAGTTGTTTTATTAATTTTGTCGAAATAAAGTGAGGCTAATATATATCTAAGTATAAACTACTTATGGTGCTCATTATTTCTTTTTCTTCTATTATTTTATTAGTGTTAAATGTTGATTAATGCAACTCAGCTTTGTCATGACTAAACATGAAATCACAAAAATTATAAACAACTAAGAGGATGAATTCTTTGAGAAAATATTATTTTAACAATCTTGACAATGATATTCTAAAAAATACAAAAAGATTTTAAAAATTTATAGATATATTCTTCAATTTATAAATTGATAGTGTTTTAAATTTCATACTTTAAATCTGGAAACTAGACGCTTAAGAGAAAGTGGTGCCACTCTACAAGTAAATAAGGACGACGCTACTTTTTAAGAGCAATAATCTTTATTTTTAGTAAGTTATCAAAAGTATTTATATAGTTAACAACTGAACTGAGCATAAAAAATTAGCCTAATTATTTTTTGAAAAACAAAAATAGGCATATCAGTTAAAAATTGCAGCCGAAATGAAAATCACAAATTTAGCATAAATCGGTATTATGAAACAACTACTAAGGCTAATAATTTAGAATATGTGATTAAGCCGACTTACTATTCAACATAGATTAATTTAACATTTATAGTATTAGCTAAATCTACATTAACATAGATAATTGTAAGGTAAATAACTTGAAAACTTATGAATCATTTAAACAACTTAAATATTATGTGACTAAATACTTAGCAACTTGAATTCGAAAAGATGTAGTGAAATAAATAACAATAATCTATGTAATAATGATGCATGAACTTTTCTTCATCGAGTATGAAATTTGGCCAACATCACGGTGAATAATATAATTAAGAAATATATATTTTTTGAAAAATATCAAATATTATTTTAAATATATAATCGATTTCGAATATTCTAGTCAACTTATAAGTCGGATAAATAAATTAAATTTTGTATGGCTAAATGACTCAGCAACTCAAAATTGAAATTAAAAAATAACAATCTATATAGTAATGATGTGTGAACTTTTTTGTTCGTCTAATACAAAATATTATGAAACATTACGTAGAGATGTTGAAATGTATGATGAATAATTTAATAAATAAATATATTTTTTAAATACAATATTGAACATCTATTTTAAATAATAATGTGGAATAATTTAATTTATAAATACACATTTAGAACTAAAAATAAAAAATAATTATGCTTGTTTATTCACAAGTGGAGAATGAAAAATTGGAAAACAAATATTCAAACTATGTTGGCAAATTTTATGAAGAAATTTCTTTTCTTAGAATAATAGATCATAGTTGTTTAATAAAACATTTTTTATATTAGATATATATGAACTTTTGAAATCAATATCACATAAAATTATTCTTGGTGTTTGTTAGTTTTAATAAAAACCACGGTGTTATATTTGAAAAAATGACAAATATCATAACATTTCTAATATATGTCAACGTCAACCAAAACTAAAATATTTATTTGGAACACGAAATGACTAAAAAATTAAGATTATTTTAAAGTAAATAAAATTTATCTAATTTTATTACACTTTAACTTTTGATATTATTATTTACTTATAGCATCTCGGGCTATGATGTATCACAACACTTATCTCTTGCACCGAAATCGAATATTGACAAAAGATATTGTGTTAAATGTATAACCGATTTTAAAGAATTTTCTCAACTTATAAGTTGAGAAAATAAATTAAATATTATATATTATTAAATAACTTTGCAGTTTGAATTCCAAAAAAAATAGTGAAATAAAAATAAACAATCTATGTAGTAATGATATATAATGTTTTTTCATTCAAAAAACTAATAGATTATTTGTCATTCAACATCTGGTGACTAATGAGTGGTTGTTGGCAAAGGAAAGTAATGATTTTTTTTTCTCGTTCAGCTGTTGGCAAAGGAAAGTAATGAATTCTTCCTCATTCAACCTTCTCATTCAACACATGTTAACCAATTAGACTCTAAGGTTGCCTACACTGCCATAGCTATCTAGAGGTGATGAAATCGGATCCGATCTGAAAATATGTCTGATCCGTTCGGATCTGAATTCGATTTGATCTAATTTTTTTAAAAATCAAACTGATTTGAACCCAATTCGACCCGTCCCGAGATGATCGGAAATCGACAATCCGAGATTAAAGTGTCCAAGATCCGACCAGATCCAAGCCCGGATGACCTAAAAATCGAGACAACCCGAGATTAGACTACCCGAAATCTGATCCGACCTGAACTCGAATGACCCAAAACCTGAGACGACCCAAAATTTGACCCGACCCAAAACCTGAGATTAGACGACCGAAATCCGACCCGACCCGATTTCATGCATAATTTTTTAATTTTATTACTTTTATTGTGTACTTTAATTAAATTAACTAAAAAATATTTTAAAGTCTGACGATTCAAAATCCAACCCGACTCAAAATCCGACTCGATCCGAAATAAAACATGACAAAAAAGAACATGATCCAACCCGCCCGATTTGAAACAACCTGAAACCTGAGATTACTCGATATTAGATGACCCGAAACCTGACCCGACCCGAACCCGAATGACTCGAAGCCCGAAAACCCGACCCGGCCCGATGCGAAATGACCCGTGACCCGAAAAAACCAATAGTGTTCGACCTGAAACCCGACCCGACCCGAGACCCGACCCGACAAATATTTTTGATCAAACTTACCTAACCCGACCCGTCCGAATCCAAATTTGATCCGATCCGTCCGATTACCATCTCTATCCGTAGGTGGACATGTTATGGTATGACTCAAAGTTATTTTCTTTAAGCAATTGGAAGCAGTTGGAAGGGTCCGGAGTTAAGAGAAGGATTATGTGCAATCCATTAACTCGTTGGTAAAGAATGGTTGCCAACTCATAATTATAGTATGGCACTGAATTAATTATATAATTACAAAGGAACCATTAAAAACAAAGGGCAGAACAATTTACAAATTAATGCAATTACATACACTGAATTCACGGCATAATATCCAATAATTAATTCATCATAATATTTGTGTACAAGACTTGGAGTAGAATTAATTGGCCAAAAACAGGGCCAATACACCTCAAAATTAACCGAAGGTACATCTAATAATTTACACTAAAGACGTTCAGATATAGTTGAATCAGCTTGAGATTCTGACTATAAGACGAATCAACGACAATTAACATAGTAACAAACCATTCCAAAATCAATCTACACCACTCAGGAACTAACACCCTAAGAAAAAAAACCAAGTGATAATAATATATTTTCACACGAGTGTTTGGTACAATAGACTAAATGACACAATAATATGTGATATAGGTGCCCATGAATTCTCCTTTGTATGTAACCTTCACAACAGTCCCCCTCTAAAGGCCTTAATAGTCTGGGGCGGATGCAGGATTTTAGTTAGGGGATCAGTAATCGGATTTAGTAGCTTATCGAGTTCAAACCCGCTAACTAATCGGTTATTAAATAAAAATATTTAAATAATATTTTTTATATATTAAAAATAACAAAAAATCAAAATCAAAATAATAAATAATCATAGCGATAAAAAATTTATTTATGAGACTTCATATTTTAAAATTTTTACATAATTATTTCATTATCCACGATAGTAAATATTTTTTCTCAATAAAAAATAATCTGACAATCCAGAGGGGGTCAAAAATTTAATTTAGACGGGGTCAGATTAACAAAATTTTAATCTAAAAACACTATTTTTTAAAATCCAGTAGGTCAATTCACTTAAATCCGCCCCTGATAATAGCGAACCGCTCATCTTTCTCTAACATGCAAGAAGTTATAGATTTTTTTACTTATAAATTTGACATGTAATCTTAATCTGAACAAACATAAATATCATGTTGGTTAGTCTTAGTTCTAACGCCTGCTTTTTCTGTTGCAACCAAAAATAAAAAAGATCAGTATTCAATGCATATAAAATAAATGTTGAGTGTTAGTGGTATAACATAATGGGGGTATTTGAAAAGTTCAGTAGTATCTTTATTGTTCTATCAAACCTTCAGAAGAAATTGATGGCAAATTACCTAGTTATCCTTTACTCTGTATTTCATCAGAAGTTTAAGTTTCTTTTATGGGGTCAAAACTTAGATGTTTATGCTTTAATACATACTTTGTGATGTTAACCAATAACTCACCAATCTAATATTATAAAAAATAGCATTTATAAGACAATGATGGAGCAAAATTAATGCAAAATTTTATGGAGTAACATCTACACCCTAAAAAGATAGTGTAGTAGATCAGCATGAAAGGAGAAAGCCCCGCTTTTTTGTAAGTATCAGCAACACAAATCTTATTATCATTACAGAAACTGAAGACAAGTTAACTGGTTGTCCTCTACTTTGTATTTCATCAGAAATTTAAGTTTCTCTTCTGGAGTCGAAATCTGATGTTTTGCCTTCAATACATGATGTGTGATGTTAACCAGCAACTCACCAATCTAATATTGCAAAAGAATAGCTTCTATAAGACAAGGATGGAATAAAATTAATGCATAGTTTTATTGAGTAACATCTACCACCCCGAAAAGGCGAAATGTATAGTAGATCAGCATGAAAGGAGACCAGCGGGTATAATAACATCTACCACCCTAAAACGGTAAAATGTATGGTAAATCAGCATGTATAGTATGATCAGAGCTCTTCTCTTCTGAGTTCTTAGTAGCATCAAAAATACCCATATGCTGATCAATATTTGCTCACTTGTTTATGTTTTTTTGGATATGAACATCAGCACCTGTGACTCCTGAAAGCATCAATAAGAGTCATAGAAATATAAAAATGAAGTACAAAAAATATCAAAACTCCAAATATTTCAACCTTATTGCTGAACAAGTCCTTTAATGCTTTGGGACCCAAAAGTAACATTGCTTTGTAAGAAAATATAATACGTGTGAAACTGTCATTGCTGAGCGTGCATAAATCTCTTATTGTTCCTTTGAGAGAGGACAAAAATATTGGAGCACGTCCATACAAATTTGGTACACCACCAATTTAGTTTTGTACCAATTTGGTATCATCTTTAACATCCAATGACCACTGCAAAAATTTTAGCACCAAATTAAAAAAAAAAAAATCTAGAAACTAAGAATAACAATGCAAAAAAGAAAACAAACTCATCGGATATTTGAGTTTCAAGAAGTGTCAAAAAAAACTGAATGACAATTGAATTGTGCAGCTATTATCTCTCCATGACCACAACTAAATTAGATAAAAGCATAATCAATTACCTCTTTGATTTGTAGAAAATTGTAACGACATTACAAGAAGGAATGGTATTCTTCTTAATTTTTTTGTATTTATTCTCATTATTCATGAATGACAATTTAATTTGCAAATCTTCGACCTCGCTCCGTAAAAGGAAGAAAAGACAAAATGCTTTTGCTAGCTTTGTTTTTATCCTAAGAGAACATTGAAATTTATCCTACAAAGGCAGTATTTTAGTTAACATGTTGTGTTTCTCAAGATGACTCATAATTGTCGGAAATTGTCAGAAATCTTAACTGACTGGGATACCTTACTCTCATGTGATTTACTAACACAGAAACTTCGATGTGTATGAGTTGATATATGAGCGATACAATACAGCTTACCTAATTAATACTTGGACAAGTCTATTTCATTATTATGGAGAACAAATTTAGCCATCATATCTTGGAGGAACTATAATATTAAATAAAAAATTAATAAAAATAGGATGATGTGCGAACATTAGAGATGGTAATGGATGAGATGAGGGGCATGAGACGAGGCTAGGATCGACCGAGGACAAACCTGAGAAACATCTAACATTCTCAAAGTACACAAGTTCGAAGAGCTGAAGTTAGTCGTGAGCCACTTTTAATGAAGACTTTGTGATTAGGCTCCCATATGAGTTGGTCTTCAAGTCCAACAACAATAAAAAACACCCAAACTTTCTGAGATGCTTTATAATCAACATGATTCTCAACCAATTATAATTTAAGAGAATGACATAAACATTCAAACTTCTCGAGATACTTTGCAATAAGCGTGATTCTTAACTAGTTATGATCCAAAAGATAATAACAGAAACACCCAAATATCCCGAGATACTTTACAATCAACGCAATTCTCAACTAGTTACGATCCAAAAGATAATGATAGAAGCACAAAATCTTAAATTAGAGAGAAAGACAAACTGCAGATACTTCAATTAGGGTTGAAAAAGGAAATAATTTGGAAGACAAAATCTTAAATTTTTTCTCACGTAGGAAAAAATGATGTATGATATGTTGATGTAAACTATTATTACTAAACTATTTCACATTTTAATGTTTAATTTATTTGTGATAATCAATATTTATAGATATTGTGATAATTAAAAAAATAGATAATGAGTCAAAAAAAAGAGCACGACATAAATAAAATAATATAATAAGAGAGCGGCATGTCTGATAAAGACGTCACTAAGAGTGATGTATTTGCTCGACATCAATGCTAGTGGCGCACTGTCATTTATATTTTTAAAATTATAATTTAATCATTCTTATTATTAAAATTCAGATTATTTAAATAATTATATACAAAAACCGCTGCACATAATTTAATAGCAGCAAATTAATTAACTATTGGCCTAGGTCATTTGTTCTACTCAAATATACCATTTTATAATACAATGAAAACGACATTTTATATCCTAATTTTTCACACCAATTTACCAAAAAAAAATCTGAGTCTACAATTTACTTTCAAAGTTGATAAGAGATCAGTCTGTATACTTGCAAAAATTCAACTAACTAAAAATCCTCATTTATCAGCAAAATGCTAACAAATTTCTAAAAAAAACAGAAATTTACCAGAGAGACCTGACAAAAAGCACCAATCCCGGTTGAAAAGCAGATCGCTGAACTTTTTGAAACAGATTATCAATTAATAGATGGAAGTGTTGTATGGGAGGAGGTTTTACGGATAGAGCATACCCTAGTAAGAAAAGAGTTGATAACTGGAGAAATCCTTGTACCATTTTCAGAAGAAACTTGATCGGTCCGGTAGCTTCTTGTATTCAAATAGGATTTTAAGAGTTGTCTCCTATGAGTATTTTAAAGGAATATTTTCACAAAGGCTAAAAAAAGATTTTTTATCAAAGGGGGTCAAACACCTCTAAAAATTTCACAAATAGTTACGCCGCTATATATTTCACTGATTTCAAGGGGCATCTCGCCAGCTTTTGCAATTATGGGGCTCATGTGGTGACAAACATTAGAGACGCAAGTAATAGTTGTACCCTCAAGGAATTTTAACCCGTGATTTATGGGCCCACATTCATCAGAAAATTCTATTTCTACCCTTCTCTTCCAACTCACCCCCATTTTTTATCCTTTCTCTTCCGAAATTTCCCTTTCTCTCCACAAACTCTAAACCTTAATTTCACATTTCTCCTCAAAAAACTCACTTGCACAATGTTGATTATTAGTTTTTACACCGGAGGATTTATTCAAAATGGGCCGCATTTTCATTCAAAAAATTTACCGGGCCATACATAACGCTCGGCCGAATTAGTGTTCATGATTATAACTTACTCCTCAGGTAATGTTTTATACCGAGTTATAACTTTTGAGTAATTATACTTGGAGACTTATGGTTAATCATTTGGTCCAACTGGGTACTTTTACAATGATTTAATTATATGTTGAGCTTAAAGCCCATTAAAATACACCAAACGAAGATTTTACGAGTGGTAGTCGAGGTCATGAAACCCCAAACGCATATATTGAGCCAATATCAAGTACAATGCTCGATGCATCGTTTGGTACAAATAGAAATCAATATGTCCCAGAAGAAGAAAATAATATTGAAGATTTGGAATTTAATATTGGATTGGATGACATTAATCCGGAGGAACGGGTTGAGAAGTTAGTAAGTAAAGATACAACTCCAATTGGCAACACGTGTGGTAATGACGGTTTCATGACTATGGATTTCACACCTTTTGAAGATCCGAATTATAATTCGGAAGAGTAATTACATGAGACCATGACATCATGTCCATTAAGAGACCGATCGGATTCACATCTGGTTGTTTCGTGGAATAATATTGATGCGATCGTTGATATAATTGGTGATTGCAATTACTTTGACGATGAAGGGTATGTCACGGAAGATGGTTTGGCGGTGGGATAGTGCTTTCGGTCGAAGGATCATCTCAAATGGGTTGTGCATGATTTTCACATCAAAGCGGACCGCACATTTAAGAAAAGAAAGTCAAATAAAAGTGTGTATATGATCGAATGCACCGACCAAAATTGTCATTGGAGGTTGTATGCATCGAGAAGGCAAAGTGATGATGCTTTCATAATTAATATAAAACAAGGTTCTCATGAATGTGTTATGTCGGGGGATAGATTGGAGCATCCTCATTTAACGTTCTCATTCATGGCTTCTTTAATCTGAAAAAAATATAAAAGGCAATGTTCATTTTTTACTATAAAGGATATCAAGGTTGCCAAAGCAGAGATATAGTTTCAAGGCATCCTACCTGAAGTATTGACGGGCAAAGGAGATCGCAATTGCATAATTATTCGGAGGATGGAGACAAGGTTATGATTTAATCATGTCATTGCTCCATGCCATACAAATAACAAATTCAGGTACAGTGATTGAGTGGTTTACCGCACTGATAAATGACCCTAATGAAAGATTATTCCAAGCAGTGTATTGGGCATACGACCCGGCTATAGAGACCTTCAAACACTACAAACCCGTGATAGAAATTGATGGTACACATTTATCTAGAAAGTATAATGGGAAGATGTTAGTTGCATGTGGCTTCGATGCGGAAGATTAGTTGGTGTCCCTTGCATTCGCCTTGGTTGACACTGAGAACAACAAATCTTGGAAGGATTTTATGAAATTTGTGCGTAGGGAAGTTGTTAGATCACGAGTTGTGATGGTACTCTCATATCGTCACAACAGTATCTTGCGGGTTTTTAGTCAGCCAGACTTAGGATGGAGTACCCAAGATGGACAGACCTTCCATCGATATTGTTCAAGGCACATATGTCAAAATTTCACAAAAAAAATTATGAACAAAAAGATGATAGCGATTTTGAGACAAACAATGAAACAAAATCAAAAGAGCAAATTTCTCACGAGGCTCGGCCGTATTCGCGAAAAATACCCCGACGCGGTAACAACATGGCTTGAGGATATCGGACGTGACTCTAATGATGTCGATAGAAACAATCGATCACGATATGATTTATGTGCTCTTTCATTCGATGATGGAGATCATAGATTGGGCATGATGACAACAAATGGACCTGAGTCCCTTAATAACGTTTTCAAAGAAACAAGTGAGTTACCCGTAACTTCGCTTGTCGAAATAACATTTTATAAGTTGATAAAATATTTTTCTGAGTGAAGGACAAAGGCTGAAACAACGGTTCAACAACGATTCCTTTGTTAGTTTGTAATAATCTTGAAGTCAATAATATGATAAATTTGTTTTATAAAGCTTTGTTCATGAATTGGATATTTAAATGATATTTTGTTTCCTTGAGTATTATTGAATTTATGAATCATTCTGAGTTTATGACTGGAATTGTGAAACTTCATAATATAGAATATACTCTTAAAAGTCACTAACCGAGATAATTAGCGAAAAACTAATTAACCGCTATCAGGTTAGTATGTGGATTAAATGATGGTCATATTTTACAAACCATAAATAAAGAGTTATCATTTTAATCATATAGATAGATGTTCTAGGAACATCGTATTTGATAGACCCCGAATGAAACATTAAATGAAATTGTATTTGTGTCATTAATTCTTTCATTCAGTGTTAAATTCTAAAGTATGAGGTATACATCTTTCCTACATAAGATATGTATATGTGTGATTTCTATCAAATGTTATCCGTAAAAGTTGGCTATAAAGGTAGCTCTTCGGTATATATAACTTATGCGGAGGAAGAGATGGTTTGCCAAAAGTACTATTGTCCCTCGTATCTCTATACGAGTTATAGCATCACTGGGCCCCTTGATAGAGTAAGATTATCTGCTATCAGTATAATTATAAGAGTAATTATATTTGATAATTTACTCAGGATCAAGAAAAGATTATGTTTGCAAGGATGACACATACCTACCTTGAAACTGATCTGATAGTTATTAGACAAAAGAATTAAACACAAGTAAATAGTTTACTGGATCATGATATTGTATAGTACAGTATCAATGTAATTGGATGGTCATAGTACATTCGGTCAGATGCCTCCTATGATTATAGAGGTTGAAATTGTTTTAACTTTATTTACCAACATAACACGGATCATGTCGGGTCACACCGTATAGAAGTTGATCGGAGAATCTTATTGATTAATTATAAATTATTTATAATTAATAATAAGATGGTTATAATTAATTATATATGATATAATTAAATTATATTTGTCATAGAGATTATAAGAAGTAAAAACTAGATTGAATTTATAACATGTTGGACACGTTGTATAAATTTATTGAAACAACAACCGAGATAAATATAATTGTACATGACAATTATATATATATTTGATTTGGATTTTAAATGTTAATTATGGATTTAAATTTTGGGTTGAAAACCCATTAATAATTAAAGCCTTAATTAATAATTAAAAACCCAAAATCAAAAAAGGTCCAAAAAAACCCAAAATCAAAAAGGCCAAAATAGCCCAATGGCAAACTTATAAATTTGGATAAATTTATATTCTTGCAAAATAAGTAATGATATTTTGGTAATTTTGGCCAACTTTATATTCTTGTAAAACAAGTAATGGCATTAACCATTCGCTTAACTTTATATTTCATCCGATATACCGCTTTAACAATTCGCTTAAGTTAGAAGTAAAATAATATTTTACTGTCTTTTATAAAGGATTAAAATAATATTTTACTGTCTTTTACTGTCTTTTAATCCCTAACTTATGTAGAAGTAAAATTTTTGTTTTACGGTCTTTCCGCGGCTTAAGGCTTAACGGGATTTTTGGTTGGACCAAAATCCAACATCCTTTTCTCCCCCAAAATCCAAGCCCTATTGCAGGAGAGGAGATTAAGGGGAAATACACATACGGTGAGAGCGTACCGGAACTAGCGAAAAATATGAGGTTCAAATGGGTCAAAAATTTATGGGTAACAGGATTAAAGGAAACTAAATACATACGGTTCGGATGGAAGTGTTCGGAGGTACATGTACTTGTCAAAAACCATAACTAACAGGTATACCTTATTCTCATATTTTAGCATGTTGTGCGCAAGGGGGCATAAGTAGTAACGGGTATGTAGCTTCTTTTTATCGTGTTAATGAGTTGATGACAACGTGGGCGCCCAAATTTGAGCCCTTTGGCAATTCTGATACTTGGCCTAAAATATGGCGACCCAATCTAGTACCGAACCCTATAAAGTTTGTTGATAAGAAGGGCCGACGTCAGCACTTAAGGATACATAATGAGATGGATGAAGATAATACACACCAAATATATACTTGTGGGCGATGCAAACAACCAGGACACAGCAGACGCACATGCACTGCACCCCTCAATAACGAAGGTAATATTATACTAATTTTGTGTCAAATTAATAATTACGACTTCGATCACTCATTTACGGTTGTAGATTTTATTAACACAAGTAATTAGTACG
The DNA here is from genome assembly GCA_037127355.1 of Schoenoplectus tabernaemontani. Classification (NCBI taxonomy): domain Eukaryota; kingdom Viridiplantae; phylum Streptophyta; class Magnoliopsida; order Poales; family Cyperaceae; genus Schoenoplectus; species Schoenoplectus tabernaemontani. The sequence goes on from CM073752.1 coordinate 17,908,033, forward strand.
GGGCTGATCCTCAAGAAGATGAAGCTTGATCTACTAAAAATTCGATGTGTTATATCATTTTTTTGTATCAGTCTATTAAACAATTTTGTGTGCTTTTTTATGAAATTTATGTAGAATTAAATGTATTATTTTATACAACTTAATGTATGATTAAATGTACTTTTTTATGGAGTTTGATTTATGATTAAATGTATTTTTTTTGAAGATTAATGTATGAAGTTTTATGAAGTTTTATTGTCATATAAGTTTTATTGTATGATTAAGTAAATATTGTGTTTTATTAAGATATTTTATGAAGTTTTGTATAAAATTTACAATATTAGAGGCGCTACTATTACTTGCGCCCTCTGTTATTAAAAAAATGAGGCAACATAGGGGGTCGAACACACGCCCTCTCTCAGCCCCTTCTGCCGCTACACCATTATTATTTCTCATAACGTATGAGACAAATATAGTACTTATACACAGTTTGAAATAATCTCAGGGGCGCAACTATTACTTGCACCCCTAGGGTTGCTGGGTCCCACAACTGTAAAAACTGGCGAGATGCCCCTTGTGATCAGTGAAATATATAGGGGCGCAACTAATAGTTGTGCTCTTGACCCTTTGTGAAATTTTTAGGGGGTGTTTGACCCCTCTGATAAAAAAAATTTTTTGGGCCCCGTATGAAAATATTCCTATTTTAAATAAAGGTGCTGGTTATTTGTAAAAGCTTCAGTATATATGTATCAGCATCGGGTACGCCATTTGGCTACCATGTGGTTTTCTGTATCTGAAACTTTGTTACTTAATTGAGATGTAAAAGCATATAATGCTTTTTTAGCTTGATCCAGCGTCTTAATAACCAGATTTAAGAAGAAGAAATATTTTAAAGAAAAAAAAACTATTTTCTATTAGACGCGACTAACAGTACCTAAACACAAATCCCCCAAAAAATCCCTCCAGCAATGGACTTTCCGTTTTAGAAAAAAAAACGTTGAAGCACACTTAATAAACTTTTCATTTTGAGAAAATATCGTTGAAGCATGCACATACGTGCTTATTCTTTCGCAAAGCCAAGCTCATCTGCGTAAAGCTCACGTGATAATTTATGAAATGCCAAGTTTGTTGTAGGTAATTACATCATTTAGATATTTATATATCTATTCTAGGTATTTAGATTTCTATTTCATAATTAGATATTGAGACATGTGTCATGCGTATTTAACTATCTATTCTAGATATTTAGATATATTATCTGAGTATTTAATTATATATTCTAGATACTTATATTTGTGTTTTACTTATAAGTGATTACTTATTTAGGTATTTAGATATGTATCATGAGTATTTAATTATCTTTTATAGATATTTATATTTTTTTATTTAGAATTACATAATTTACTTATTTAGATATTTAATTATCTTCTCTAGGTATTTAGATTTCTTATATATGATTTTGTGATTTACATATTTAAGTATTTAGATATATATTATATGTATTAAATTATCTTTTATAAGTATTTAAATATGTGTTCTAGGTATTTAGATTTTTTATTTATGATTGTGTGATTTACTTATTTAGATATTTAAATATGTGTTATGGATATTTAAGTATCTTTTATGGGTATTTAGGTTTTTTCTTTACAATTATTTAACTATCTGGAGTATGCAATTTCTTTTAATTTTTAATGAATAACACGAAAAATGAAATTAAACTCCATAAAATAATATTTTCTCATAAAACATCAAGTACACTTTAAATATATATGTATACAACTTTATCAGTATAATAATATATTCAATATCATAACATTCTAATCATATATTCAACATCACAAGTTCTAAGAAACAGAGAATTCAAAAAGAAAGCACTAGACGTCAGATCTAATTGAGAAAAAAAATATACTATATTGAATAAACTATATATATGAGATGTCGGACTCAACTAATACGTGCTTAATTAAACAAATGAGCGCTAATAGCGCGGGGATAATCTAAGAGATAGAGACTTGGGGGACAATTATCTCTTTTCTATTAAACTGCAATCTGAACTACAATGATTTCTCTCTTTTCCCTCATACGCGCACAACTATGTTTTCTCTTAGCAGATTACCTCTATCTAACTACTTGATACATTTAATACACCTTACACAAAATTCTAAACATCTCTTATACCGTTACATGTCTTAATCATTTTATTCATAAGAACTCAATCATTCCTTGTGCTAGTTGTATGCCTTAAATATTTAAAAGTAAATACTAGTACACTTTCCGAGCTCTCTCATGACACGTTTCCGAATATGTTAATATCTTGTCAATATTGTTGCTTGTTTCCAAATCCTTCTTTTTCCAAATTTTCTCTAAACTTTGAGATTATCATTTTCACTAATATGTAATATTAGTGGGATTATTATTGTCATGTCATGTATGATGTATCTTCTATTGATTTCATTTTTTATCTTTGCATTATTGTACTAATACATATAAGACGAGCATTTGTTTTTGCACCTGCATATGCATAAGACCGGGAAGATACTTAAATAAAATTAGCAGTACATCACACGCTAACTTGCACAGTTAGTTCTCCTCAAGGCTAGAAGTAATAACTAAAACATTATCTGCCAACGGGGTAATAATTGATGCATTCCAAAGATGTTAATAAATCTAGTTGTCAATATGCCAAGTTCAATGGACGCGGCCATTCCAAACTAAGTGAACCATAGTATTAAGCAAACGCTGTCCAAACAAGACAAGTAGACAACTAATTGTTCCACAGAAGAAAACAGTTATCTACATAAATTCAACTCAAATAAGGCCTACAACGAACAACAGTTCTGTATCTGTAAGCCCGTTTTCAACATAGCCTTTGTGCTGATAATATTTCTCGCCTCTCATGTCGTCTTTTTTATTCTTCAATGCCCAATAGGAAACACTTCTTTTGAGCAACTACAATGGATGCAACCATCAATAGATATTTATATAGTCACACTCTTTTTAATTAAACATATACCACCATAAACAAAAAAAAACACAATGAAACACTGCAGCAGCATTAATACAAGCTATAAATCTACAAGCGATTGTTAAAGAAAATATGATATTGGAAGAAATTATAAAAAAGTTTCCATATACAAGCTATGTGGTGGTCCTTATCAATTGGAGGTTCTTCAGAGGACCTAACCAAGATGATTTTGATAAGTGAAATGAACATTGAGATTGGGAGTCATAAAGCCAACTTTATCCAGTTGAATGACAAGGTCAATCAATTGATGTTATACATACCAATCTCTGTGAAAGAACATAAAGGTGCAATTCATGATTTCGTGGGTTTTAAGTCAATTTATGTCCACATAAAATGCTACGTAGCTAAATTGATCACGGACATATTTAGGTTCAGTGGTACAGTCAGAGAATTGAAAATGAGCAATATCTTGACGAATAATCTGGCTACGAAATGGAGGGTGGAGGTGCCTAATATAGAAAAGCATATTACACAATTTTTTTGAGATATGAATTATTAGAAGAGAATGTCGTATTGGAAAAGGTCCTAGGAATAAAGCCTATCCAAGTAGAAAATTGATAACTAAGAACTTTGTATATCATTCTCAGAAGAAATTTGTTCGGGAGTGTTATAATTCATGGTCAATTATGTTTCTAATCGTCCTGATAACTTATTATATTCATATGAGTGTTTTAAATCAAGTTGTTAGTTAATTTGTAAAATATTCAATAAATAACAGTATGTATGGGTGTCTTCGGCTAACATGAGATTCTCTTATATCTGAGAGACTTGCACCAAAGGGAGCTTCTGTCAGGAGACATGACCACCCTGTAATTAGAAATTTTTTTACTAAACTTTGTATTTTGTTATGTAAATCCTGATTAAATTAGCCCCTAATTTATAATTAGGATGATAGATCCTCGAGCATCTTTCTTTTCTAAATACATCATATGAAAATTTAATAAATATATATTAAATTGATTTGTTTTAATTTTAGTGATAAGCAAATTTAATCGATAATATTATTTCAGAATCCAAAACGTGGATATCTTTTTTACTTTAAAATAATAGTACATTTTAAATGGTTAAATAAAACTTTCATATATTAATATTATAGTTACCTAAATTTTGTCTAAATTTCATGAAATGGACCATATTTTAGTATATTACTACATGTCCTAAACGGCCCCTCCTAAATTTTGGATCAAGCACCGCTACTGGTCAGATTTGGTTACTGAATTGAAATGACAAAAGCCGTTTAAAAGTTTGCAGTTATTTCTGCTATCCAGCGTCTAAATTTTCTTGAAATCTACCAGAATCGAAAATCCCACTTGAGGTTTCAAGAGAGATTTCAGTTTCCTTTGCAATTTTACATTATCAACCATACTTATAAGATTTTTTTTTATAAAAGAGGGATCAGCATTTGTTTTTGCACCTGCATACACAGAAGAACTAGATAATACGAAATAAAATCAGCAGTATATAACACGGTAACTCGCACAATAAGTTCACCAGAAGGCTAAAAGTAACAACTTAAACATTATCTAACAAGGGAGCTATAATTGATGCATTCCGAGGGCGTTGACGACTGGAGTTGGAAGATTATTGGTACATCAATGCAAATAACTCGATAAAAAAACTCAGTTTTTAATATTAATAATTAGTATTAAATTAGTATTATTAAAAATAATAATGATAACGGTAAAATTCTAAATATACGAATAGAACTGCGCCACTGACAGTGACGCGTTTGCCTCTTATATAAACCAAATGCGCGGATCCATCTACGCCTTGTTTGTGAAGAGAGATAAAAAAAAGAAAGAAAAAGAAAAAAAAAAAGAGGAGAGAGAAAGAAAGAGGAAGTGAGAGATTGAAAGAGAGAAATTGGAAGAGAAATTGGAAGAAATAGGAAGAGAGAGGAAGAGAGGGGATGAAAAGAGGAGAAAAAGTACAGCAGATATCGATGGATCGTGTACCGCAGTACGACCAGCAGTGGGATCTGCATTACGACCAGCAGCGGGATCCGCATTACGGCCAGCGGTACGATCCGGCCCAGTATGGTTTTCCTTCCGGGCCTGGATATTTTGTTTCTATAATCATACTGATTTGTTGAACTGTTAGAGATATATCGTTCTTTAAATATTGTCGAACACATCCTGCAATCAAATTAGATGTGAGTCGTAAGTGTTTGCGGTCTCCTGGTGGTCTTCTACAGTTGTGGGGGTTTTTATTTGTGATTATCCTCCATGTGGTCGAGCCTCTTCAGGTCTAACGTATAATCTCCAAGGACAACTCCCTTCTTTGCATTTCATAATAAATCGTGTTTTATAATTTTCTTGTACCCAATATTGAACGTTTTTTCTAACACTCCAATCACAAATTACCCAATTTAAAGCCGATTTAGAAGCAAATATTTTATTTTCAGCTAACTCATCATCAAGTCCTAAGAGAGATTCATTCGCGCCTAAACGGTCAAACATCTCAAAATTATTTAATACTTCTACATGATGGTGTCTCTCAGTTCGTCCGGTAACTAACAATGTGGTATCACATCTCTGAATTTCCTCATCTTCAGATTCATCGATCGAAAAATCTGACTCCTCGGTGTAATCCTCTCATGTTTCTTCTTCATTTGAATAATACGGACCACCATCATCTTGCTCATCCTGATTATCGTGATCATCACTTAATTTCATTATCGTTGGATCAACCCTACTACTGCCATCGGTCCTACCAATATTTTGCTTTTCGGTCCTACCAATATTTTCAGCTAAATTACAGCCAGACGTACTACTACTACTACCGCCAAAAAATTATATAGTGTCACCGCTGGGTTCGGTTGTTGATAAATTATATTGTTACTGTAAATAACTGGATATTGATATAAATTGGTTCGATGGTAGGTTTGATAGGAATTGGTTCGATCGTAGGTTAGATAGAAATTGGTTTGATCGTATGTTTGATAAGAATTTTGTTTGATCGTAAGTTTGATAGAAATTGATTTGATGGTAGGTTTAATAGGAATTAGTTTGATCGTAGGTTTGATAGAAATTTGGTTTCATTATGGTTTGAAAATATTCTCGTCAAAAAACTACTGACGCTCGGTTGTTCTGCAGTATAATTTTTTTCATCAGGATTATAATTTAAATCTAATAACATTTTAAAGAAGTTGAATGTTTGTTATTTTTGTGTTTGTGAGAATTGAACGAGCGAGGGTTAGATGAAGTTAAATGTTTGTTATTTTTGTGTTTGTGAGAATTGAACGAGCAGGGATGAGTATTTAGCAAACAAAAGCGCCACTGGCTGTAGCTGTGGCGTGTTTTGAGGAAATGCGCCACTGTCAATGGCGCGTTTAGTGAAAACGTCACCGGCGCGTGGACGCGTTTGGTGAAGACGCCACTGGCAGTGGCGCGTTTGGTGAAGACGCCACCGACGATGCGCGCTTTTGATTCGTATATTTGAAATTATCAGTTTCTCACTCTTATTTTTAATAATATTAATTTAATAAATATTATTATTATTATTAAAAACTGTAAAAAAAAAAACTAGCCGTCAATATACCAAGTGCAATGAATCATTACCATGATAAACAAACATTAGGATTACATTGGGAAAGAGTTTTCAAATAAGTTCTTGATCAACATACAATCAAGCACACAACAAACAAGCATTAAAGATCTTCTTACAACATGTTGGGGAGCTAGGTCTTCAATAGAAAAGCTTACATATATTTCAAGGAGCAAGGTGGCAGATGGCCATCACTTAAGAAGTGACCATCCATGTAGAAACCAGATGGTGCATTTGGTTGATGGTATGCATCCATCATGACAAACTGCATCTCATCTGATGGTTTCCAATGGCGCTTCCTTTGGTTTATGAACCAGTTGTTTATTTGCTTCAGATCAAGACCTGTAGTCTCTGCCAATTGCATTTTTTGGCTCTCCTGCAAGAAAAGAGAGAATGAGAATCAGACTAGGTGATCTATCAATTTGCAGAAAATCTCTCGGTCAAATTCTCTCAAAACAAGTGATGCACCTGATAAGTACATCTCGAATGGTACCATTTGCAGAAAGAAGACTACAATAGTAGCAACAATAATAATTTAAAAAGACCATATCTATATGATAGTTCTTTATTTTTTTGCAGAAATAAACACATCTCATAGTTGTAATTAAGTTGTAAATGTTTCCAGGATTGCACAACCATTGTTTAATAAAGTGGGAGATGATGATTACTGGGACAGAAGTTACAACTATTAAGAGTACTTGTGTGCATAAAAATTATAGGAATGCAGAACCACTCCCAAAAAATACAGTAGTAATATGCATGGCTTTTCTCAAATATCTCCAGCATAACTGCAGGCTGTTTACCTCCGACATCTCCCACACCCCCACACTCCCACACCCAATGCCGATCTGCCTAAGTATTTGATTGTACTTGATAATGATGTCCCAATGCATAGAGGTATTAGTATAACATAACAAAAATGTTTGTGCCTGATTATGCATGAGAAGCCAGCTAATGTGGGATACATCTACCTATCACAGATTGATTGATGATGCATGCAAATATATACAAAGAGTACTGTCGTCATTTATTTGTATGTTGGTTGTCATGTATCAGAAATGTGAGAACACAACCTGAATCATTGATAAGAAATTGCAATGATGCAACAATATAAGAGGAAGCTATGTATGGAACTAAATAAAACACAACACAATTTGAAATAAGTTTGGGGTTAGAATAAGGTTTTGAATCTTTTTGGTAGTTTCAAATAAATTTGGGGTTAGAATAAGGTCTTGAAGTAACCAATCTGAATTTTATATATTTCTAAAGACAATATATAGCACAATCTTGAAGCATATCACAGATTCCTGTACACAGTATCAACTGAATTTTATATATTTATAAAGAAATAGATATGAGATGCAAGATCTAAATAAACAAAAATAAAACAAAATGCCATGAAACTCAAAGCTAGGTGCCTGCAAAAATTTGGTTCATCAATTAGAGACTTTAGGACTACAAACAGAAACCAGTTCAGTTTGACAGGCCTTGGTTGTCATTTGAAAACCCAACCAATATTTTGATTCTATTCATTTTCTATTTTATTTGTAAGTTCTCCCAACCAAACAGATGGCATACAACCCCATTTGCCCATATTAAATGAAAGCACATGTAAGCAGGAACCACGCACCGAGGGGTAGGGCCACTTGTAGTGTATCTCCCACCAATTCAGCAGCTGCTGGCGTGCATCCTTGGGTAGTTTGCCTTTCTTTTTCTTCTTTGATAGCTCCTGCTTAAGCGAGCTCAAGTAGCCACTGTACTTCTTCAAGAGATGATGCTTGAGTTCCTGATCAACGCCGTGTGCATCTATCTCTGGCAGCTCCGTCTCTCCACCACTGCCCTCTTGATCCTCCTCCGATGAACCTGTAAAATCGGGTGGTTTGGTTTAAAAAGCAATCATGATAATATGCAAGGTGCACACATAGATGATCTGAACAAGTAAAATATCAGTGCGGGATGATCCAGACAGCATTAAATTTACTTCTATGTAAAATTAGATATATATGAACAATGTTAGTGCGAAAAAGGAAAATGAATATTTTGATTTTGTATATGTTTGAAAAAAGAGCCAAACATGTTATGTTATGCATGTACATAGCATATTTACTTCAGCATCATAAAGTTATCATGTGCTTTGCTTTGAACTTGGAAGTAATACATGATATTCTCAACAAAATGCGCACCAATATATCCAGGAACTCACCAACCAGTAATGTAGGTGTAATTGTTCTGACTAGTAAAAGGACGAGTTTTGAGACTTTGATCAAAGAGCATCAGAGAAATAACAGATTCCAAAATGTATTTGACCTTGGTGACAACTCTAGAGAATCAAAACTAAACAAGCTACTTCCAACAAAAGATAAATGAGACGAGGAATAGTACGTAACAATCAGCATGAATACAAACAAAAGGAAAAAAATAAAACAAGGATAGAAAAGAGACTAGGGTTTAATACTTTAATGGCTGTAAAGTTCACCATTGGATTGATTAGACAGGCATCCAATATTATTTCACCCCTTCCCCTGCTGTTTATTTATTTAACATATGAACTCCCTTCGTCTCTTACCCTATCAGAAGTAATTAGACAGGCATCCAATATTATTTCACCCCTTCCCCTGCTGTTTATTTATTTAACATATGAATTCCCTTCGTCTCTTACCCTATCAGAAGTATGACCAAGAAAACTCAAGATAAAATAAAAGAGGATCTAGGGGGAGTACAAAAGAAATTTTCTTTTCAGGTGATTATTCTCGAGGCGGAGGCATTTTCTTGCTTTGGAACCCCAACAAAAAGACTCTGTCAGGTTTTTAAATAAAAAAATTCAAAAAGGGCCTAATTTTCAGAAATAGACACAGTCTACACTGTTTTTTCTGCACTTCCACTCATATCAGAATATTATCCGAAACACAGTTAAAGAAAGGAACAATCATACTTTCACTTGCATTAACTGCACATCTTGATACAGACTGATCAGAAAGCAGATAATCCTAAGAAAAAAGACCACTATTCAAATCACATTACATACTATACTTTCTTTATGAATATCCAATATTATATATTCGAGACAATAGAACCTCAGTTCATTCACAAGAAAAAACATTTAAAAATGAAAACAATAAACTTATACTGCAAAAAAAAACGTAAACTTTTTTTGAAAGAAATACAGAGGTTTACTAACTTTCCTTTATCATCAAAATCAATGGCCGAGATAACTGAAGAAAAGTAGAGTAGGACTGTGGTACTGTACACTCGTGACAGACCATGAAGGAACTAACATATAAAACCGCTCCATCTTTCTATCTCAACTCAAATCTAAAAATGATTAAACTAATAAAATGGCAAAGACCAAGAACTTAACAGCAGTCCAACAGAGAGACAAGAGCGAGTTTTTATTTTGGCACTTGCGAGTTGCGTGACAGAAACTGGTGCTGATGTTCTTCGTTTCCTCCTTTCACTCTACACCGATTCTTTTAGTATTCTTTTTCTCGCCTCGTGAAAACGCATGTACTTAGGTTACTGACATACGGCAGAGGTACTCCTCGGCTATTGCTCTCCTCCTATCATTTAGACCAAGTAGGAAAAGAGGGAGAGCAGCAAACCCTAAATTTACGATATTTCTTACCCACATGGGAAATGTTGATGTTTTAAAAGCCACGAAATAAAAAAAAAAGAATAGCAACCATAAAGGCCGCTGATCTAAACACAAACACCTTTGGAGAAAGCTTTACGAATCGCAAGAGAAGCTAGAACTCCAAATATTAAAAATCCGAAATTTGCTTCTTCTGGAAATGATGAACAAGATTCCTCAGAGATTCAAGAAACAGAAATAGCTGTTCAAATTAACTGACATAAAGCCAACAGAAATATAAATCATGATTTCCCAAGACCTAAAAATGCAGGTAAGCATGCCGTGTTTTAGAAAAAGGTTCCAAAAAATGTAGCAAAATGCTCAAGAAATTTTGAGTAGTGTGTGTGTGTCTACATTATTAGAAGTCCACAAATGATCTTCTAGTAATAACAGAATACTACGAACAAACAAGAAAATAAGTAACTCTACATTCAAGAACAACACGAATTGTTACTAAATAAATGTTATTGTTATCAAGTAATTACCAGTTGAGAGAATCCGTAGCGATCGATTTGAGAGTGAAAGCGAATTGAGCTGAGTCTCTACGCGGCGAAGGAACTCCATGGCCTCTTGCAATGGCCTGGTTAGTTCTTCTCTATACTTCACTAGCATTTCATGATAGGCCTCCTATGTAAACAAAAATGAAGATCAAATAAACCCTCCCAAAAGGAGCTCGACAAAAAAAATTAATATATTTGTTTTACTTGCACAAGAAGAACAAAAAAAAAGAACGGTGTAACTATAGGCTTCAATGAGCTATCTACCATCTCCAACTGATCATACATTATTTTAGGGAAGAATAATAGAAAATAATCACATGAGTATGTTACGACGTACTGTTAGCTATTTCAGTTTCCATATTTAACACAAAACGACATAAATTTTAATGTGTTCAATTACCATGAATTGGTCTAATTCTGGCTCAATTGGTTGATCAAGTCGATTGAACGAGGTACGCTGTCTAACCTCCAGCTCTTGTGCTACCGCTGATAGCCGTGCAGCCACCTCTGGAGGAGCTCCTACCTATCAACAGAGAAGATTGCATAAAAACTTTTTTTAATTAAACAACAAAACAATTAAGAAATTGCAAACGTAGAAGTGCAATATATATAGTCTAATGTCGCAAAGAAAATAAATTAATAATATTTTCCCCTTAGGGAAAGAATTACAACTTTTTTAACATCAAGGAATGAAGACTTTTGATCTTATATAATTTTAATATTTTCTTTCGCTTTTTTTTTCCAAGTAGACCAAGATTTCATTTCTTTAGGTTAGTAAAACATCAGAAGCATAATCAATAATATCACCTTTCACATAATAGTAGTGTTATGAACTTATGATTGGAACGAGAATATATACATGATCAAAGCTCAAACTTGTGAGAAAAAAAAATGAATTAATCCCTCAATTGAGTAACCGATTGTTTGTCTTTTAATATATAGTAGTTTTTGCCAACGCATATAAAATAATATTAACATAAAACAAGACGTCTTATTTCGTTTCTTGTTTTTTTTTCTGGAAAAAAATGAATAACGTCTTGTAGTACTGCGAATGAAGTTCAAAAAATCTTATCAGAATCATGTCGATCAAGTACAACTTATGTAGAAAAACAGAAGCTATGCCTTTTGGCAATCTAAATAGGCAGCGAGGAGAGATGAATATTGCGGATGAGATATGATCTTGGCCTTGATGGCTTCAACCTCACTAGGCACAAGCTGGAAGGGAGAGGAAGAAGAAGAGGCCTCTTTACTTGAAGGTGCAGCGAGATGGGTTGTACTGTTCAATGCAAGTGGTATTGCAGTGCTCAAGGGAGTAGGAGATGCAACTACCGCAGTTGGATTTGCTGCGTTATGGTTGTTGGTTTGAGCGGCATGAGCAGAGGTGAAAGAGTACATGAGAGAGCCCCATGGGTTAGTGTTGGTGGCTACAAGCTGGTGGGAGATCTCTTCCATGGGTGCCCGTCACTGTATTCCTCTTGTTGGGAGGATAAAGGAGGCAGAGTTTTGGGAGAAGAGAAAGGGTAAAAAAGAGAGGTTGGAGGTGGTGAGGTGTGTGCTCCGCCTAAAGGAGAGAGGGTCCGAGCTATTATGATTGGGAGGAGAGGAGGGAGAGAGAGAGGATCATGAAGAAAAGGAAAAGGAAAAGGGGCTGCAGCCCAAAGGTTGAACCTTGAGAGACAGAAAGAGAGACTGAAAATGAGAGAGGGTCTCTTTGTTTCCTTCCTTTGTGAATGAGAAAAAATAAATTCGCTTAAGAGTGAATTTTGTTTTTTTTACTCGCGCGGTGGCGAGCGAGTGGGAAGGACCGACCAAGTTCAGACTTCAGACTGTGTGGTGCCGTGGTGGTGGCTTTCTTTTCCAGGTCAAATCAGGAGAGGAGTGGCCTTCAAGTGGCGGTGCTGCTGAGATATTAAACAAAAATCAATTCTAAAATAAAGATAGACAATTACAACGGAATCCCCGAATGGATATTTATTTACTCTTATGACGGTAAGAAAAATTCATAATGCATAATTCGTTCAATATTTGATTCGATTTTAGTTCGAGTTATGTTCATTTAATTATATTTTTTTGTTAGATTATTAAAAAAATCTAATCGAACAAACCGAACTCGAACTAAAATCAAATCAAGTATCAAATGAATTACGAATTATGAACTTTTCTTATAGCCTTGCTCGGTAGTAACTTATTTCTGTTAAATCCCTGTTAACTCATAGCTAGTTAAACATGTTTAATGTTTAACTCCTTTTATATTTCTTCCATGAACTTTTTACATAAATATTAGAGACTAATCCTTCCTAAATAAGTTTGATTGGCTATAAAAGAAGATGCGGACATCACTGTGGATTTATCAACATTTTTTCTAGTGGGAAATTGTAATTATATCGTCGTTGGATGTGATAAAACAAGAGGATAATCCTTGATGGCAATTTAATTACTTTGCATTATTAAAAAGAAATTAAAAAAAAGACATATTTAAAGCCCAAAAATCAAAGAGCCATCAATATATGGTCTGTGTACTAATTACATGTCTGTGATTTTATCGTTTTCGGAGTTGAAGTAGTAAATTTTCAGTTTGTAATTCCTGTTACAATATTGTTGAATCTCTTGCAAATCTTTTTGGTACAAAGTAGTATGACATAACCAAGATAAAGTTATTCTTGTGGAGTTTTTTGTAAGTTCATTTTTTGTTTATTAGAGATTGCATTAGATATTTAAGTCGATTGACAATCTTGTAGGTTCTAATTATGAATAGAAAAAAATTTATGGACAATTAAAAATTATGTAATTTATACTTTCATCTTTGCTCAAATAAATATATACAAAAAAATAATCAGCCCAACATGTGCTTACAATTGAAAGAAGCATATCAACAATTTATAATACAGAAAGGAAAAAAATTTGTGCAGTATTTTTATATACTATCAATTTTTTAAAAAATATTACATAACTTTTAACCTTAAGACAATAGTTTCAAGTTAAAACATTTTAAATGGAGTTATTTAACGATATTAAACGGTTGTAACAGTTTAAATGATTTTTTTTATTTAACATTAAAGATTTGAATGAACTTAAAACGAATTATAAACTGTTAAAATGATTTTTTTTAATAGCTTGCATACTATATATCTCTTTTAACTAACTACTTAATGGTGGACTACATCAACGATCAGAAACATCAATTTGAAAATCTAAATCGAACATTACGACTTTTAAAGGGGATGAGATTCGATGCGTGTGGTTTCTTCGTCAAACACTTTTGAACTTTACGATAATTGATTTTTCTACGATTTTTAATGATGCATGATTGAAACGGTATTAGATAAAGGAATATTTAATTAGGGGTTCATTTCGATTGAAACGATTCGCCTTTAGAGCTAAGAGTTTGGCAACAAGGTAACAAAAAATTCCCGGTTCCCCCCCTTGTTCACTCTCCTATGAATGCAAAATTTATTGAACACAAACATGTCCGTTCCTTCCAAGTGGAGTGGAATAGTGAGTGGATCATGCCAATCTAAAATTAAAATATAGGTGAAGAAGAAAAAAAATTAATTTTAATGGTAAAGTTTCAATGATATTGTAATAAATGATCAATTAATTTCTAAATTATTTTGAATTTGATACATATTTTTCTATGTCATTAGAAATACATCCATGATTTTGAAACCTTCATTTGAATACTATTTTCTAAAAAGATGTACCATAAAATTGGATATACAATAAAAATTAAATGTACAATACAATTTTTGTAACTAAAATTGAGGACAATTAATAGGTTGTGCAAACCTAGCTAGCAAGCTTTTTTTATTTATTTGGCAAACCTACCAAGTTAGTAAGTAGGGCTACAAACGAATTGAACACGAATGAACTAGCTTGCACTCCACTTGGAACACGAACGAACTGATTTGATTCGAAATAGATAGACAGTTTCAAACTCAAACCATAGTTTGAAATTCGATTCGTTAAAAGTTCGAATTGTTCGGTTTGATCCGTAAATAGTTCAAAATTGAATTACAAAATGGTTACATTTCATAGTTCATACCAGAATGACAGAATCAAATACAAAATATCATATAGTTCATACTTCATACCATACAAACAAACTTTGATACAAATTTCATAGTTCATTCAACAAAATTAACAAATTTCATAGGGCAACAGTATGACTCGGATTGCTCAGCGATAATCACATAAATACTCGGACGGCTCACAAATGCTCAAGATTCGAACTATAATAGTTCGCGAACACCATTTGAATGAAATTATCACAATTTGAGTTTGATTCAATATAATTTTAAATCGAACCAGTTTGATTCGAAATTAATTTCGACTGAAATCGAACCAGTTTAATTCGAAATTAATTTCAAACTGAAATCGAATGAACTTTTTTGAATCGAACACGAACAAACTACAAACTTCAAATATTTCTTATAACCTACTAGTAAGCGAAAAAAGAGCTAACTTGAAGAAATTAAACAGCCGAGTGCAATGAACCCGAGATGCATGAATAATTGAATATTTGTCCGGATTTGTTTCCTATTTTGAATAATTGAATCTTTGCATCGCCATTGCGTACAGTTTCCCGGAATGAATTCCACAGGGATTCAATTATCAATAGTACAATACTCTAGCGCTGCATTATTCAATCATATAAAATGCTAATAAAATAACAATATTCACATGATACTGGGATGAGATTGTCCATTTTTTATAAAATAGAAAAATAAAAATATTTTATATATTCTAACATAATTGCGTTTATTTTTTTCATAATATAATATGGTCCGATTTTTATTTTAAGACTAGATTTTTTTAACATAAATGATGTGATTTTTTTATTGAAAAAAAATCTGGCACGAGTTTTCTTTCAGTTTACTCATTTAATTCTGAAAATTCAGATCATACTATACCATAGAAAAACTAGCGCGATCATACTATATGATGCATTTACTTGTAATATTTTTTATTTCTTAGAATGGTGAGATTGTAAATTTCCATCTAATAATTTTCTGTTAAAGAGACGTGCATTTACGAGACAAAAACCAAAGAATAATAAGGGGAACAGAACACAAGGCAGAGAGAAAAAGGCCGCTCAGCTGGGAGGGAGTGACATGTGAAGAGGATGCATGGAGCTTTGCTCTCCTCCAGTGCTCTCCTAGTGCCATTGCACGAGCGGTCTGCCACTTACTATTTACAAATTGCACTTCATTATCGTAATCCAATGTCAAGGGATATAATATGTGACATGTGATATATCAGCAACCATAAAGGCGGACCAAAAGTTGAGATTAATAAAAGACTTGGATCCTGCAAAACTGCTTTCGTTTGATCTGATTAATTTACTGTCTCTTGTGTTGTTTTCTTTTCTTTTTTTACTAATTCGGTCAACCCTAATGTATTTTTATACTTGATTCAACTTGAGAATTATTATAATTAAGCGACAATGACAAGCAATCATAACTATTAGTAAAGGAAAGCGTCATCAACTAACAAAGGCTTAACGGACTTGTAAATACTTTTAGGGGAAGCGGCTAGCTTTTGAACTGTAGGTGCAATAAATTCAATAGTTAAACTTCAAATATAGGATTGAGTTAATTTTTCAAGTTTATTCTATGAGAAAAGAATTAGCAAAAGTACGCATCTACGAGTTCATGCCAATTTATGTACAGATAGAGGTTTCAATTATTGATCCGATCCGACGGATTAACCCGATCCAACCCGATATGACTCAATTTATGTGCAGTTATGAGCATAGTCACATGACTCGCGTTTCATTTAAGAATAATTCATTTTTAAAATATAATGTAATTTTTGGTGAAAAAAATATTTTATTCGTGAATTATTCACGAATAAAACACATTATATATTATTTTAATTTTAAAATTTAAAATTTTAATATATTTTAAAAAAAATTAACATTTTAATATATGTTTTGTTTTGTATTATATGAAACAATTTTTTTTCCTAATTATACCCGCATTATTCCTGAATCATGATTTTTTTTATCTTGCCGAACGATTCTTGAACACCGGACTTTTTACTATGGTTATGAGGTAAAAAATGATTAAAACTCAAATTTCTTATTTAAATAATATTTTTTGATGTTTGTGAGTTAAATTTTGTACGAAAATACTACCGTAGAATATTCACATTGAAGAGTTAATCACAAAAAAAAAATTAATAGACATTGTTAGAAATATCCGTACTAGTTTGGTATGTGTAGCTATGGGGTCAAACGTAAACAATATGTTTAAACATAATTTTTTAATGCATTCGGATTAATTTTTGTGCAAAATTAGTGTCATATAATATTCATATTAAAAAGTTAATTAGACAAACTTATAACAGACTTAAGGAGTATCTACATGATTTTTCAAGAATTTTTGTACAGTTATGAGACCTAAAATGATAGTTTTCCGTCCTTTTTGTTTGAAATTTGAGATTTCAATCGGTGTTGATATTTTTATAAAAAATCAACACTGATTGTACTTTTTTAAATACTAACTGTACAATTTAAATTTATGATATTTGAACCTATATATGATATTTTTTTCTGAAACTAATCAGGAATGGATAAATTACTGTTGCCCAATAGTCCATCATATTTCATAATAATTTCATTCTAACCGCTGATTAGTGTTTCTTTTTGTCATAAAATGCTACAATTTTATTTTTATTATTTATTTAAAATTTAACAGAAAAATACTAAATAAATCACTGATATTGTTTATAGCCTGAGAAAGATATATGTTTGAAATTTTTCATGAATTTTCAAGTTCATTAATGAGTTAAAGAGATCAAGACATGAAAATATAAATGAATTTAATTAATATGGTTGAGTAATTTCATTGACACCCTAGATAAAACGATGTTGAAGGAAGATTAAAAATGAGTTGCCCTAATAAATATGTGTATAATTAAGGACATCTGAGCTGCATAAAAAAATATGTATAATTAACGACATCAAATAGAAACCAACAATACTTTTTTTTTTCCCAGAGGAAGGCAAAATTTTCTATATAACCAAGTAACGAACGGAACAAAAAGATGATATGATATGTTCCATAAAAAAACAAAATATTGCTATATTGGCAGGCTGGTCCATAGAGTCCGATACAAACACAGGTATGGATCGTATGGTGTGGTGGTGTTGCCTCGTGGGCATGTGTTTGTTGGTTGGGTCCTACACCTACTATGGTAATTGCAGTATTTTTCTGCCAGAGTTCCACTATTTTGTTCTGTCTCACTGTTTAATTTGTTCTCCTTCTTCACTCTTCCATCTGCATCACTGATCAAACGGAATCCCGGGTTTTAAGAGGGAAAGGCAGCGACATATATGCGGTCTCTGACAAGGGACTCCCTGTCTTTCCACTCTTTATTTTCATTTTTTTTTACTGTAATTAAGCAGTTTCTGGAGTTATTGCTGCTGTGATTGCTTATCCTGGAAGCTGGAAGCTGGAAGCTGGAGACTGGAAAGAACCGAATCCGAATGTCTTTGCCTGTTTGCCACGAGAAAAAATAAATCCTGTTTCTCTCTGGATGTCGTAAATTTTGATTCCGAGAACCTTATTCTGTCCCAACCTGATTCTTGAACTTAAAACGGCTCAACCTAATTTAAATTTCGAAATGTTATGGAAAACTGAATTTTACCACTATAAAAAATTGTTTTTTTTACCACTTTCCGGATTTTTTTTAGAGAATGGTCCCTTTTTTACGGGCAAATTATTTTATTTTAATCATTTGAGTCGATCTTTCGCAATACGGAAAATAATAAAACTTGATACGCTAAGACATTGTTAAAACTTAAAACACGATATTACCGAATAAACTTCAGGGAACAGCTCTATATTTAATTTCTTGAAACACAATCATTCCGCGCCGCCCTGGGTCAATTAATATATTTACTTTTTTGCCTATGTGCTTTCTAATTAAAAAGGATTAAAATTAATGTAAATCAAAATAGTAACCATTATTTTTTTATTATAAACCTTTCAATCGATACCAGATCAAATTGTTTTTTGCAAATCCGATGTTCCATGTAAGAAAAAATCCATCCGAGTGACCACGCACGAAATATATTTAAAGAGTGGGGATTCCCTCATAATAATTTATTTTTGGCAACCTTACAATTAGTTTAAATAAATTCATAAAAATATAAATATTTTTGTTTGAATTAATAATATTAGTTGTGTAACTTGTCTTTCAAATTTAAACTTATAGATTGATTGAGTGTCATTTGATATTCTGAAGAAGTATATATTTAAATTGTATGTAATTTGAAACACAATTGATTTATAAGTTTAAAAATATATTTGTTAATATTTTGTTATTTTTTTAAATTTTTATGAATTTATTTGAAATTAATTGTGAAGGTTGTCAAGGGTGCCCACTGCCTGCCCATATTTAATGTCGGACAATTACATTTATGTTGTGGTTGCAATGACAAAACAAGCATTGTAGTCTTATAGATAATCAAGACTATAACCCATTGAAAGTAATTGGCGAGAAACCGAATAATGTGATACCATTTTGAGATCACTAAGTAAAAAAAAATTATTTTCAAGCAAACAATCTGCAATTTGATGATTTTCAATTGAAACTTGTCAATAAATTCACTGCTCTAGCTGCTCTTAAAAAAATTTTGAAAAATGACGAAAGATATATTGGTAGTCTCTTAATTCCTGACTATATATATATATATATATTGGTAGTCTCTTAATTCCTGACTATATATATTGGCAGTCTCCATATTAAATTCACTGCACGAGCCAATTTTTCAATGGTATGCATTTGTTTCGGAATTTTTAACACTCGCAAGTTGAGTACGTACGTCATATGTTTTTTTTCAACAATAATGGAGCCCAGTAAATATTTATATTATTACTCGATTGTTTTAAATCTGAAATCAGTAACGATGATATTATGTGCTTTCTTTTCATGCATAACCAGAGGAGATTATAAATACGCAATAAAATATGCTATGTTGTGTTACCGTTACTTATAAGACCATAAGGATTCATCTCGTCTGTATATAATTCTAATCGTAAATTTCTCGGATCATCGCCAAAATCTCTTGAATATTCTGTTAATGTTTTCCATTTGGGGGAGTCACCAGGGTGACAGAGCATTTCATCATATTTTCTGTAATCAACATGTCATCGTAACAATTGAGCGTCTTTTGAGTTTGTAAATAGACGCTGAAATCTTAGAATAACTGGTAAATACCATAATACTTTTGCTACTGGTCGTTTTCGAACTTCTATCTCATTATCTCTCGGTTTTCACCTTGAAACGTTACACTTCGAACACTTATCCAAATCTCTGTACTCATTCCGATATAATATGCAATCATTCGGACATGCATGAATTATCTCTACTTCCGTACTCAAAGAACATAATAATTTTTTCGCTCTATATGTGGAGTCTAGTATTGAATTATTTTCTGAAAGCATTTCTACAAAAAGTTGTAATAAAGTGGTAAAATTTTTATCACTCCATCCGTTTTTTGCTTTTAGGTTATATAATTTAAAAACAACATATATTTTCATAAATTTTGTACAACCGAGAAATAACGGCACATTGGAATCATTGCCCAAATTTTTAAAAATTTCAGGAATGTCAACAAAATCCGCCCCAATATCATTCATAATTTCATTCAATTGTTAACTTTCTACATTGTCTATATTTTTTACATTTTCATTCTCCAATATATCCCGTTCATCATTGTCTAAATTTAAGTCATCACCTTCTGATTCATTTCGTACAATATTTCCAATATGTCTAATATTTTCAATATTATCAACAATTTTAATATTTTATCCATGCCGTATCCATCGGTCCATAAACCCACGATGAATTAAATAATCTCTCACTTGTTTGTTATTTTCAAAATCTCCGTAAGTTTTGACAATCTTTACAAGGAGAAATAAGTGTCCGTGCACCCTTATTTCTCATATTTTCTGAGTCACATTTCAAATATTCATCAATCCCTCTCAAGTATTCAATTGTATTCCTTTTGATTTTATACATCAAAGTGTTGCGATCCATCTGTAAAAAAAAATCACTCTCAAAATTAGGGTTTGTAATTTAGGATTTCGGGTTTAAGGTCTACTTTTGGGACGGTCAACCACCCTTACTCACGTTTTGAATATTTTATCTCATTAGTGAACATACACTAGCCAATTTGATGTTTGAAAAAAATTCAACAGCATTTTCCCTATGCTCCCCGAGTACGCCAACGTAAAATTTCATATACGTACTAACCAATTTCTTTTCAAACACCAAATTATAGCTAGTATATGTTCACCGCCCTAAATGAGACAAAATATTCAAAAAACAGTCCCAAATCATGGACTATTCGAGATTAATCCCGAACGAGTACCGATCTAAATTAATAAAAGTTCCGGTAGTTTGATCTTATATGACAATACTATCAATTACACATATATAATTTTATTTATATATATGTAATCAATTTATGCAATAATTATGTAAATTAATAGTTATTAAGATTAACAAGGATGTTAATCTATAGAAATAAGAAAATATACTTAAATTTAAATTATGTGGAGAAAAATTACCTTCAGGAGATCAAAAAATATTAATCGTTACTGTAGCTGTGATGAATATTATGGCTGTTGTTGTCGCTGATGAGAAGGAACAGAGAGCTGCTAATGGTGAATAGTGAAAATGAAGATGATGGAGCGACGCTGTGAGAGGAAAGAGCAAAAATAATCCTAATTGACTAGAGCCGGTTTTTATTAACACTAAAATTATTAATATTATAGAGCTGGTTATTTAAATAACCGATTTTGATGAGTTAGTTTAGAATCAGTTATTATTTTAATTTTATAGTGTTTAGAACCAGTTTTTACTAAAATCGGTTTTAAAATAAAAACTTTAGAATCGATTTTTTATAATCGATTTTAATCTAATCAATTGGAGCTGATTTTCATATAACCGGTTGTAATGAAAATTTTTTGTAGCCGGTTGTTTTACAGAACCAATTCTTATAATTTCATTAAAATTTACAAAACTGACACTTTCATTTTTAGAAGCTGTTTTTTAAAAAATCGATTCTAAATCTATTTTTTTGATAGTGCTATGTCATATGTTTTTTCCTCCAAGTTTGCTGCTAATTTGGATTTACGACGTCCACATGACCACCTGAAAAACAAAATACATCGATGAAAGACATTTAACGTATCTATATAATTAATATCCTGACAAAAGATATGGCATGATTAGCGCCAATAAAGTTTGCCTCTATTAGTTATGGACTTATGGGTAGGGCGTGCCGGCGTGATTCAAGTAGTATAAGAATTGACCCAATTCATTTCATAGTACATAGTAATTAATTAATTAATCAGGGGCATAAGGTTTCAGCAATAGACAAATCGTGATTAGTTAATGTCAAATCTCAGGATGCAGTCATGTGACGAATTACAGAAATGATTATTTCGTACGACGCATGACAAAACTAAACGTTTTACACAAACTATGTGCATCGTTCCTCTTCACACGGAGGTGACGTCGACTGCTCTATGATCTCTCTTATCAGTATCAGTTACTGATTGTAAATTTGTTAAGGACCTCGTTTATCTTCTGTGCTACCCCTATATTTTCAAGTGATTAGCCTAGCCACGCATAGTTTGATTGTGTTTGTGAGAAGTCTGAGAACTCATTATAGGTAGCATCTGGAATCTTTTGGTGATATAATTAATTTAGGTCAGTAGATTTGCTTAGGTATTAGTAGCCATGGATCTTTTAGGCCAAATCCGATCCCAATAGACAACTCTAGTAATCTAGTATAGAATTTAATACATAGGGTCTGCCATGAGAGAACGACCGTTAGTCCATTACTTGTTAACTCAAAGAAATGACTGACATAATTAATTAATTTATGGAGGTTAGTTCTGCACTCATCACTTCCACCGGAAAAGAAAATAGTGATTTTTAATTAAATTAGGGTAATGCTTCTGAATCCTTATGACCTTTTGCAGTGTAACAAGTTGACTTTCCAACTTTTAATTTCAAAAATAAGCATCAAACAAAAAACACGTGACAAGTTTTAATTGTTAGTTATTATCTAATACTTAAATTCAATATGCAAAAATGATCAAAATACTTTCACATCACTATAGCATAATATTGAAAATATCTACGTTTGATGATTTTTAATTTAAAAATGTTAGTAAATATTTAAATAAGTATAGACGCTTAATTAAAATATTCACAAAACATGATATATTTATTATGTCATTTTTAGGTTGATTTTATATACCTTATTTTATATATTGGCTGAGCAGATCCGAGACACAGGAATAACATCACACCCATTCACCATAAATGTTAGATAGATACAATAAATTCTATGCATATATACCTCTCAACACATCTCAATCAAATATTTATCCTTTCAAATTTGAAAATTACACATTTATCATTGAAAATATTAAAATCTTAGATATTTATCCATAATTAGTATTATCCTCATCAAAATTAAATTAACAATTAATTTAATTTTAGTAGGAAAAAAGATCCCTCTATATTTTTCATCATCCATACAGATTGCACCGCAAGAAAGCCAACGACGGTGTATTGAATTCTTTAATTTTGCTATTGACATTGTGCTATTGTTGTACTGCTACTTATAATTGCTCCGCTCTTTAAGCTCCAACTGTGCGTAAATATAATCTTAAATAAAAGTAACATATTTCTATTAAGTGTTTACAGTATATGATAATTTTTAAACTTGAAATTGAATAAAAATAAAAAGAGCAACAAGTATAAATTGAATTGGTACGAATCAAAATTGGCACAAATCAAAACTAGTATGAACCAGAATTTGCACGAACTAGAACTGATTGTAATTAGTGTCTACCAATGAGACTGATAGCGAAAAAAATACTTTCATAATTATGACTTTATGATAATTTTATGTATAGTTGAAGTAATGAAATGAAAATAACTTAGATTCATCATAGGGGTATTTTTATCCTACTGAAATTTTAATTAATTATTACTTTAATTTTTATGTGGAAAATACTAGTTGTGAGTTAATATTCAAAATTTTTATATTTTTAAGATAAATATCTAATTTTTAAATTTGAAAAGATAAATATCTAAATTAGAATATTTTAAGAGATATATAATCAATTTTGTCTAAATTCTAAGACAGTACTCTCAAGACAGAGAGAAGAAAAAGAATGGGAAAGGAGAAGATGGGAAGAAAGAGTGGGTTGAAGTTTGTAGCCTCAAAATTAAAGATGAAAGATTTTCAGAAAATTGAATAATAGAAAGTTCCGTGTTAATCTTGCTGCATCTTCTTTATCTTTTTTTTTTTCACAAAAATTGAGGGCGAAGATTTGTATGCTCTCTTCCCTTTCCTCCGTTCATCCTGTATTTTTAGCTATTCATTCAGTTTTTTTTATATATAATAATTATAATAATCATATTATTAATAATAAGAATGATAAAAATAAAATTTTAAATCTATGAATGACAGCCCGTCACTGACAGTGGCGCGGAGCAAACACGTCAATGTCAATGACGTTTTTACTAAAATGCGCCACTAGGAGTGACGTGTTTGTCTCCTACAAATAGCAACCGCGCAAATAGATAACTGTACGTATATTTATAGTGATTAAAAAAGAATCTTTTTTTAGGCAAACGCGCCACTACCGGTAGTAGCGCGTTTACACAAAGACGTCACTGACAGTGGCGCGTTTACACAAAGACGTCACTGACAATGACGCGTTTGCACAAAACGTCATCGACAATGACGCGTTTGCACAAAAACGCCATTGACGAGTCACTGGCAGTGATGCGCCTTAGATTTAAAATTTTGTTTTTATCACTCTTATTATAAATAATATGATTATTATAATTATTATATATAAAAAAATCTCCACTCATTCATATATGACTAGACACCTCAATATAGTACGTGTCACATCAGTTAAAATATAAAATCTTAGTCTTTTTTTCATCTCAGCAGGAATTTACATCCAGTGCCATACTTTTTTATGACAGGGAGTAGGGCTGCAAACGAATCGAACACGAACGAACTGACTTGTGTTTGAGTTTGATTTGAAATCTATTTCGAACTAGTTTGATTTGAAATAGATAGGCAGTTTCGAACTCAAACCATTGTTTGAAATTTGATTCGTTAAATATTCAAAGCTTTTTGATTTGATTCGTAAATAGTTTGAAATAGAATTATTAGGTGAACAAATTCCACAATTCATATCAAAATAACAGAATCAAATATAAAAAATATCAATTTAATATAAATTCATACAAAACTAAAAGTTCATTCAATAAAAATTAATAAATTTTATATAAATACTCAAAGTCTCAAACAATCAAATAATTAATACAAATTCAAACAAAAATAGTTCGCGAACACATTTCGAACGAACTCACCATGGTTTGAGTTTGATTCGATATAATTTCGAATCGAATCAGTTTGATTTGAAATTAATTTCGAACTAGAATCGAACGAACTTTTTTCGAACTTTTTCGAATCGAACACGAACGAACTACGAACTTCGAATATTTCTTGCAGCCCTAACAGGGAGTGTCATATATTTTTTTTTCTATGATATTAAACCCCACAAAATTAACTTTATCTTAACTTTCAATCCCATCTGTTAAAAAAATATGGCATGATTTTACCATAGCCATTTTATGACAATGGACACGGATCCATCTCAGCAGCGCTGGTGCATTTATAATATACTGAACAAGTGAACAGAACAGGTCATGTTCAATTTGTTGATTTCCTTGTCTCGTTGTCGGTATTAATTTTGCTGAGTGGGCTTCACCGTATATATTCATAGGAAAAGGCAAATATTATACAACTGTATTCAATGCTCATCCGTTCCACATGCCACTTGGTCCCATGCGAGATTCACTTTGGAAAAAATCCACAGCTAGAGTATTCTTCTAGGCAGGGGCGGATCCACAGTTCCCCAGTTTTTTTGGTCCCCCCGGATTCATATATAATGAAATAATTATGCCAAAATATAAAATTTTATAGGAAAATTTTCTTCATCAACTTCATTATCTATTACTTTGAGCTTTATTTTATTGTTATTTTTAATATATAAAATGTTATTATTCTAATAAATTTTTTATTAGGTAAGAATATATATTAAATTATTATTTTTTTATTTAGTACCCGATTAGTTAATGGATTTAAACCCGATAAGCTATTACAATCCGATATTTGCCCCCCCTGACTAAAATCCTGTCCTTGGAGCTATATGTGTACACATAGGTCCTTGGAAGCAGAAAATTTTGTATTTAAGAAACTCAAATGTCGGATTTAACCAACTGTAGAGCTATATGTGTACACATAGGTCCTTGGAAGCAGAAAATTTTGTATTAAGAAACTCAAATGTCGGATTTAACCAAATATGGAACAGGTAAACACAATTCAAGACATGGAAATATCAGAATGTTTATTTGATCAATGTTTGCAAATATGTGAACAAATGTCTGGCTTGCAAATATATATATATACACACACACTACTGTAAAAACGTTTGTATTTTAGCCGATATGCAACAGTGCACCGCGTCAAAATCTCAAAATTGAAGTTAAAAATGACAGATCCAAACTGTTCAATTTATTCTCCATATCAAATTCTTGTAAAAATCAAATTATATATTTTTAGAATTTTTTTTACTATTTTTTTGGGTAGAAAGAAAATCATCACTATTGGACGATCCGTGCAACACGTTGTATTTTAGTCTTCCTCTCTATATATATAGAGGTGTACTAAATTACTAATGTGCTTTATAAAGCACAAAATATTTCGTACTTTACGCTTATATCTCATATTTTAAAACTTAAATGGACGATCCCAAAACGTTAAATAGGATCTCCATATCAAAATCTCCTTATTGTTCAAATTTTATATTTTTTGAAATTTTTTTGCTATTTATTTAAAGGGATAGAAAATCGTTGATATTGAATGGTTCAGAAGACGTCAGATCAATGAATTTTGTAGCCCTTCAAAAAAATAGTAATTTTTTTTTAAAAATATAAAATTTGATCACCAATGAGATTTTGATATTAAGATCATATTTAACGGTTTGGATCGTCCATTTGAATTTTGAAACATGAGATATAAGTGTGAATTACGAAGTATTTTGTACTTTACAAAGTACATTAGCACGCCTCATATATATATATATCGTTTGTCTATTGTGCTTTGAGTAGCACTTCGACTGAAACGCTACCAGCCCAAATTTATTTTTTTTCATGCTCGAAATTTTAATTTAAGTATGATTTTTACAAATTAAGCATTTTTGACATACAAATTTTATTATTTTTCTATTATTTTAGGGCTATCTTTCAAAATTCATTCAGGATAGTAAATTAATTCCAAACATGATAAAAATTAGTATTCTATAAGATTATGATATGAAAATTTTATTGAGCTATTTAAATTAAAATTTTGAGCATGAAAAAAGAAAATTTGTACTGGTAACGTTTCGACTGAAGTGCTACTGAAAGCACAATAGACAAACTCTCTCTCTCTCTCTCTCTCTCTCTATATATATATATATATAGTCTGACTATGGTGTTTTGCAAAGCACAGAGGCGGTTTGTGCTTTGCGCTCTATTTTTAATTTCAAGTCAAAAATAATTGATCCGAACCGTTCAATCTAATCTTCATATCAAAATCTATTAGTAAACTAAATTTTATAATTTGTAGAATTTTGTTGCTATTTTTTCTGGTGAGGAGAAAATGAATTGATCTGAGAATTTTGGTTCATCCAAAAATGATGGTTTTCGTCCTATCCAAAAAAAATAGCAAATGAATTCCAAAAAATATAAAATTTGGTTTACTATTAGATTTTGATATGAAGATTAGATTAAGCGGTTTGGATCGATCATTTCCGACTTAAAATTAATAATATAGCGCAAAACACACAACACTCTTGTGCTTTGTATAGCACCATAACCTAATTCTATATATAGAGAGAGATAGACTAAAAGTCAAGTTCTACAGGACGTTGATTAGACCCGCGATGTTGTATAGCGCAAAATGTTGGGCTACAAAAGGACAACACATCCAGAAGATGAGTGTAGCTGAAATGCGGATGTTGCGTTGGATATGTGGCCACACAAAGAAAGATCGAATCAGAAATGATGATATTAGGGACAAACTTGAGGTAACACCAATTCAAGAGAAGCTAGTCCAACATCGTTTGCGATGGTTTGGTCATATCCAACGAAGGCCTCCTGAAATATCTGTACGCAGCGGTATTTTAAGTCGTCCTGAAAATACAAGAAGATGAAGAGGTCGACCGAGACTGACATGGGAGGAATTAATAAAAAGAGATTTGAATGAATGGAATATACCCAAAGAACTTGCTTTGGATAGGAGTGCGTGGAAGATAGCGATTCATGTACCTGAACCATGATTTAGGATTTAGAGTCTAATAGTAGAGTTATAGACTTTATATTCTTAGATTTCTTAGGATTTTAGGATTTAGAATTTAGAATTAGATTTCAGAAATAGAGGTTTAGATAGAATTTTAGAATTTAGAATTTAGAATTAGGTTTTAAAATTGGATTTTAGGATTGAGAAATAGATTTTATAATAGAGGTTTATTGCACTATTATTATTATGGTTATTATTGCTACTATTATTAGCATATTATCATTATCATCTTTATTTATATATTATTATTATTTATTTTTTCTTCCATCATATTCATTATTATCACTGATATTTGAGATCTTTGATCTTATGTTTTCCGATTGGGTTTCATTTCTAGCCTACCCCAATTTATTTGGGATTAAAGGCTTTGTTGTTGTTGTAAAATTAAGTTAAAGGGAATATATAAAAACATTCAACTGAAATCTGGAGATGAATTTAAACAAAAGATTGAATTTTAATTAATTTTCACAGAAAATAACTTCCCTGAAAACGCCCCAAATGTTGTCTACTTGATCCTTAGTAAGTCGACATAATTTTCCCAGGTGTGTCTGTTGGTATGCTACATATCAGGTGGAGGTGTTTTTTTCATTTGATTTTTTTTTTGTCTATACTTTATCCTCACTCATTAAATTTAGTCTTATTCATATTCTTCCTTAGTCATTGTGGTTAACACAGAACAAGCAAATAATGGATGATTATTCAATAACTTATAATTGTCATATATAGTAATTTAAACACATCATCTACATAACATGATAAAATAATATATAGTTATCAATTTCATTATTTTTCGAAAAATATAAATTAAAATTTTATATAAATCAAACTCATCATGAATTATTAATTAAGGTATATTATATAAATATTATATATTAATCAATCTCATAAGAACATCAACAATAATTATTAATAGAGAAAATTAATTTAATACCCCTACAAACTTAAATAAAATTAGCTTTTACTATTATAATTATATAAAAATATAATTTTAATATAAAATATATAATAACATACTTAATATCTAAAATACCTTCCCACACTCTTCTCTTCTTCCTCCTCTCTCCCATTTGGACCATGGAGAATTTGACACGAGAATTTTAACTGCAAGTAAACTAAACAAAATCGCAATTCTGTAATGTTAAACTATGAAAAAATTATTAAATATTAATAACGATTAAAGTAGTAATCACCAATATTAATTATAATTAAGAAATAACGTAACGCAATAGTTAACAAAACTTAAATATAATTATCTAATTTAATTATTTTATGACTTATAAATAAATAAATAAAGATAAATCTTATTTACGACTTTGTCTAAGGATGAAATAAATAAACGCTTAAAATAAATTGAATCAAAGAATTTAATTTATTAAATAAATATAATCATAATATTATTAACGGTTTCTGGATTTAACCCTATTTTTGATTTAACAAAGAAATAAATGATTTACAATAACAAAATATTCAAATTTCCCAAATTTAATAATTAGAAAATGAATAAAAACCTAGATTGCCACACTAATAGTCACAAAATTTCTGCCACAAAGGATCTTGTACTGTCAGAAAATTCTCTCTCTCATTTATTATCCACTATCACTCTCTCTCCCCCCTTAAATTTCTGTCACTCTCTCTCTCACCTCCCAGATCTCTCTCTCTCTCCCTCTCACGACACCGAATTGTCCGCTCTCATTAATACTCTCTGTCTCCCTCGTCCTCTCCGCGGCGCCACTCTCCCCCTTTTTCACTCCCTTGGCGAGGGTTTCCCCTCCGCCCTGTCATCTCTCATCTGCTCCCCTCTGTCACCGCTGGCCCTAGTCCCTCACCTGTCCCTGTCGCTCTTGTGACTCTGCGCCCCTGCAAACCCTACCAATTCTCTGGCGAAATCGCCTCTGTGGCCACCCTACCTTCTCCCTTGTCGCCTATGTGACCATTGTCCTGCCCCTCCCCTTCTATATAAGCAAGGCATGCGCCCTCCTACCCTCTCTCTTTGGCTCTCATGCGTTGAGAATATTTTTATAGACTAATAAAAAAAAGGGTAAGTTACTCTCTCGGTTGCAAACGAAATACAAGGAGGGGGAGGAGGGTGGTGGCCGTGCTTACTCGTGTGGGCATTATCCCTTGGTTCCCTTGCTTGCTGATTTGGGTCCCTCTGTCATACTGGTAAATCCTAACTCACCTTTGGCCCTTGTGTGTTGTATGCCGTTGTGATGATTGTGCCTTTGTGTTTGGTTTGTTTGCCGAATGACTTGATTTTTGCTTTTCCCCCCTTGCGTTGCCCTTTCTGTACCTGGCTACTTGCTTCTAATTACTGGTATAAAAACCCTAAAATTTGGGGGATGTGGGTCCTCTGGTCTGGCTTGCACATATGGGGCCCTTGGTACACTGGTACCAACTGGTACCAGTGAGGTGAGGCGGCCCCTCGCCATTTCTGGTTGTGTTGCTCATGGATGTTCTGTTCTGGTACTGTTTTGGTAAGGGATCTGTCATGCTGTTTTGACTGGTTTCTTGCTGGTTACTGATTTCTGGGTTGAATTTAAGTTTGTGGTTGTTGCCCCTTGTTGTGTGGCCCATGGTTTCTGGTTCTGTGCTACCCCTGGGTACCTATGCCACTTGATAGACCTTTGAAGCCCTAGGATGATGGTATTGAAAGGTCAAGATAGTGCAAGAATGTAAAGAACCTAAGGTAGAAATGTATAAACCAATTTGGGGCTTAATGTTCAAGTATAATGGCAGCAGAATACGATTTAAATGAATTCAATTCTCACAAGAATATATAGCAATCAAAGAAATATGAGAAAAGAAAATAAAGACAAAGCAAGAACACAAGATGTAACGGAGTTCGGCTTTAACAATGCCTACGTCTCCGGGACCCTCAACCTCTAACATTTGAGGTTGAGCCGATATATTTAAAAAGGGTTTTTACACTTGTAGAACTTGGTCCCTTACAAAAATGGGCTGCCAAGCCTATCGGTAACAAGAGTGACAACACACTCAAAAATGTGAGTGACAACACACTCAAAATGTGAGTGATAACACACTCAAGAAAGGTGAGTGACAACACACTCAAAATGTGAGTGACAACACATTCAAAATGTGAGTGACAAACACTCAAGAAAATGTGAGCACTACAACTCAAAAGAATGTTTTCAAGAAGATCACGAAGGATCAAGTTGGGAGAATAGAGAGAAGCAATATTGAGCTTGAACAAAGATTTGGCTAATTGAGTGTATCAATCTTTTGAATTATCTCTCTCACTTTGTATATGGCTAGTAAGCTCTCTGTAGTAATGATTTTTGCTAGATAGATCAGATTCCATCATCTAATAAGTGAGAAATGTGATCCTTTTAAATAGATCTTCTGAAACAACTGAAGAAACTATTTTTCGGCCTGAATCAACGGTTTAGAAAGAATAACCGTTGGATAAACTGAGCTGAAACGTTATAACGATTTATCAAGTCGTTATACGTTTCATGAATCGTTATACGTTTAACAAATCGTTATAACGATTACTGAATCGTTACATAACGATACACTCTGGTTTCTTTGAGAATGTTTCTAGCTTAGAATATTTTTTAGTATTGATATGAACCGTTATAACGATTGCTGAACCGTTATAGCGATTCACTGGGCAGAAGCACATTTCTTGTTGTTTAAGCTCAATTTATCTTGACCAATTCAACCCAGTTTGAGTCTAACTAAACCTAAGCCTAATGCAGTCTTGACTAAGCTCTTATATCCCAGTACTAGTCTTGGTTCTTGTGCACTAGTCTATTTGCATGTTAATACCTGCACAAAACTCAAACAAGGCAAATTGTAAAATTCAAGATTGTTTTGCAAATCGACAAATCAAAGAATATGTTAAGTGTAACAATCTCCCCCTTTTATCGATTTGTAAAACATGCATGGGTGCATGATATAACATATGATGTGGATTTCACCCAAAAACTTCTCTCCCTTTTTGGAAATAGGACAAAAGGGTGCGATTAAAGAATTTATTTCAATTTAGCTCCCCCTAAATTGATTGCTCCCCTTAATATATGTACCGTGTATAAGATAAATAATTTAAAATACTTTCAAAATAATAAAAAAATATAATTCATTAGCTAACTCCGCAATCCTCACCAGTACTCCCAGGTACGGTTTTCTGGGATTTGATTTCCTTTCTTCAGAATTAGGAACCCAAACCGAAAATAAAATTGTTTGAAAATAAATCTGAACTGCGATATTTTCTGACTAAAATTGATTAGAGACCAAATTTGATCTGTCATATGCATTCGGTACTTGACCAGCATTTTTGGGGCCTACCCAAATTCGCATGTCATATCATGTCATATTGCACATAGACAAGATAGGAGTAGGATTCGGAAAAATTGTCCCGAGATAGGATTAGATAAAATTAAATAATTCAAGTTGTAGATTATATTTATTAGGAAAATATTAATACTATCACTAATTATTAATTAAGTCAGGTAGTTAATCATCCATTAAATGCATTGGAGTGTTGAGAGGCAGACCGGATAATTCTCAGTCTGAGGTTGTCTTGCATAACCAGACTGTTGTTGTTACGTACGGTGACCCATAGGCCCGTGAGACCAACCGGTCTGTATATGTACTGCGCATCATTGCCTGTCGGATTATCCACCGACCCCGTCATTTGGCGGGATCGGCCGTGTCAGAGTGTTTTATTTTGATCAATACTATATTTTTATTATTCTTAATATGATTAAATTTTTAAATCCAAATTTGAGCGATTAGGATATCATGTCCTTCAGTGTTCAGTGTGGGCGACCATATTCGAGACTGGAATCTATTTCGCGATACTATATTATTATATTTATCCGGCTTATTTAGGATCCTGGTATTGTCCGAAAGGCTTTCTCCTTTGGCCCCTGGTTGGTACAGAGAAAGTCGGGATGCCCGCGTTAGTAAGTTGGGCCCTGGTAGTGCCCGCTCGGGATGAGTCTGGTAAATTTACAATCTGAGTATTTATTACGGGTGTTTGACTCTCGTACCTTGTATTTTATATTATATTATTTTCACATATTTTCTATTTTGAGTCCTTGTCATTTCATGTCATAGTATTTAGGTAAGCTTCTCAAATGTGCAAGAAAATAGTATTATATTTACACATCAATATTATATTGCATTTTAAACATCAGTATCCGTTTTTGGGTCTAGTATAGGAAAGAAGATCAAATCTTAAGGCTAGATCTAAATCTATACTTAGTAATTATTAAAATTACTCACGTTTTCACGGTGGTTGTGGGATCTAGGTATTGTCGGTTCGGGAATTTCTTGGAGCGAGTGCTAGGGACAGTCCTGCGTGATGACAGAGATGCTTCGCTGCATTTGCATGTGAGCCGGGTAGTTGGATATGATCCATCGGGTTTTGAGTTTTATTTCTTTTTTTGGGTTTTTATTTGAGAGATTTCCTGCCCATTCCGACGGAGCTAGCCCGCCTATGCAAGCGTTGTATACTCTTCGTTCATTCTGGACTATATGGTCATGTATTTATATTTATTATTATTATTATTTTTATTTTGTGATTGCTTTATTGTATTCATTTAGCCTTTTGTACACACGTTCATCGTTCGTACGTGACAAAATTAAATACCCTTAATCCAATTTAATTATTCCGGTGTGACAAGCCTTCCTTTCCTCTTCCGTGCATTGCAAATTGCTTCGCTCAATCTTTTCCACTGCTGCACTAGAACGAGAAGTGCTACCAACAATATCATCGCCCATTTGTAATTCATAAAATAGTGAGCGATTCAAAACAAATTAGTTGTTTTGAAGAATTGCAATATTGTTTATGATCGTGGCCTAATTTATAGGAGGCTATGTGAGAAATCAATATATTAATATAATAGTCCAGAACTGGACAGTTGAGAGATGTGACAATTTTCAGAGTTTTTATTTTTGAAGGTCCATTTCCAAGTGTTGAAATTAGAGGTCCTACAGAGCACAATTCGTACACTATATATGCTGAGCAACATTATGCAATGTTGAATTTAATTTGTCCGATTACTTTAAGAGTCGTGCAAACATCACGATTTGTTTAATTTATTTGCAGTTGAACTCTCCTACATCAAATTCTTCGAACGGGAGAGAGGAGGAAGAGGAAAAGAGTGACAGGAGGGTGGAAGGATATTTTAAATATTAAATATATCATTATGTTTTTAATATTAAATTTATATTTTATATAATTATAATGATAAAAAAAATTAATTTATTTGAATTTATAGTGACATTAAACTAAATTTAAAATTTTAAGTGATATTTTTTTAATTTTCAAATTTTTGTTTGGCATTTAACTAATTTTCTCTTATAAATAATGATATAGATATATAGTAAAATTAAGATGATCCTAAATTAAGTATAATTATATATTTAATGTAAAAAATACGAAACATATTCTACTCATGTTCGTATTAATAAATATAATACGGATATAATAAACGGATAAAAAAATTCATTGACAGCCCTACATTTTCCTCAAACTGGCACGGTGGCACCTGATCATATACTCGTGCGTAGTTATGGGCAGATTAGTGCTTGAGATGGAAGCTAAAAGAAATTGTGGGCCTGGACCCTGGAGCCCTGGGCAGTGGGCCCTGAGGCACGAACATCAAACCGCGCGCACGAAGATATAACTTTGACCGCAATCCCTAATTCATTGTGGAGATGCTGATTGCTGACTCGTGGCATATATACAGAGGGCTTATGATCGCTTCTCTTTTGGCGCTACGACGTACATCAGAAGTTCAGAACTCAGAACTCAGAACTCAGAACTCAGTCATAGGTCATAGCCTTTTCTCCTGACCGGTCCTTAATTGGTTTTGACATTTACATATTACACCAAGATTGATCCGACAATCAACGTTAAATTAAACTTACAACAAAACAAAGGAATTGAATTTGATCGAACTAGTCAGTATTTGAGTTTGATTTGAAATTATTTCTATCTAAATTAAATATGAATTGAAATCCAACTCTAAATGAACTCAATTATTTTAATTTTTAAATTTATTTCAAATTATCATTAGAGCTAAAAAAATAATATTTTATTAATTTTATATTGACATTTAAAAAATAAATAATATTTATTAAATAAACAATTAATAATCTTATTAATTTTATAATAAAATAATTACATTATTATACATATTATTGACTAAATAGTTAAAAATATATGTAAATAACTACATATCAAATTATTATGAATTGAACTCGAACTAACTCATTAAAAAAATATCGAATTGAATTCGAATTAAACTGAAATAAAAATCAAATCAAATTTAAACTAAAATTGAACCAAACATCAAATAAATTATGAATTATGATCTTTTTTTTTTTTTGAAGTGACAAGGAGAGCTTACCGGATTAATTATATTTCAAAGAAAATCAAGTGTACATTGATGGGGCCATTTAATTGGGCCTCCCTCAGCTACTGCATATCAAGTTTTGAAAAGTACAATCTTTTGCTGTTCAAATCTGATATGTCCAACTCAATAACAGTCTAACAGATATCTCAGAATTCATATTAGGACGATACTGCCATACTGATCTGCTCCATCCTTCCATATATATTTAGATATCGATGCGAATATATCATAGAATTCAGATTGGATGATCAAGAACTCCCAGCTGTACATTTATCGTGCCATCGCGTCAAACGCAGAGATGTACCTACAATACTTGTGGATCTGCGAATAATATTTGGTAAGAAAATAATATAGCGAATAGTATAATTTAATAAGAAGAATGGGAATAACCGAGTTAGAAATAAATAAAAAGAGAACATTATTAGTTTGAGTCTTTGAGGTGACAGGGAATAAAGGTAGCTGCAGGACAGGTGATATGAAACTAGAGGCCGTAAAGATTAAAAAATACAGATCAATTTTTTAAATCTCCGATTTGACCGTTTGTCTACATGCAGTAAGTTTTTTTCAGCACCATCGCAAGTTCTCTGTGAACACGACCAAAGCCTTTCCTATTGCGACCAAGATACATGTGGCATTTTCATGGGGCACACGTCTTTTTGTGCTTTATGCGTAACATGCAAGACTTCTTCTCTCCAGTAGCGGATGCGGATGTAGTAGCAAGAATGGGTTCAATACTTCAATCAAAGCCCATTTTTTCTTATTAAATCATATAATATATTTAGTGTATATACGTGTGTTTTTAAAAAAACATTATAGTTGATCAACACCATAAAATATAAAAAAATATTTAATATTAATTGTCCTTTATAGTCACAACTTAACGATTTTGACGTGAGTATTTTGTTACTATTAATAATATATATAGTACTTAACCCCATTCAAAAATCTTCTGAGTTTACCCATGCTTCTCACCTCATTTTTCTATTTTTTTCGAGCGAATATTGGTTTTGCCCAGTAAATGGGGGAAGGATGACACAAAAACCGTATTTAGTCAGTGATTGAGGGAAACATATTTTTCTGGTGTCAAATGCTTAATTTTAACAAAAATAGTTAGAAAATTATATAATTTGTTATATGTTCAATGGAGCTCCGCCATTGCATCTATTTAGTTTATTACACACAAATATTGATGTATTTTGTTTATAATTAAAAAGTATGTGTGAATAAAAGCTCGCGACTAATTTGAAGCCTCAAATGTGTGACATACATATATAATTTAAGTTCACAATACTTTTGAAAAATGTTTAGCAGATGTTAATATAATTATTTATATTAAATAATGGACCATTTATAATCATAATGAGAGGAGGGATAGAATGAGCATGATCATTGGTGCCACATTAATTGATGTCCACAAAATTGAATATCATACTATATGTATGCATAAATAAATTAACGGATCAAATTTTATGATTTTACCTCCTCGATTGACGACTATTGAATGATGTTAAAATTTATAATTGTTCATACACATGCAATTGGAATGATATGGAATACATCCAATGATTCATACTTATAAATTTATGTATAAATATACAAAAAAACCCCCTCAATTTTTTAAAAATGGGCCAATAATGAAAATCCTAAAGTTTTGAGGCTCATAAATTAAATCTAATAACTTCATTAATTTTCAACACCCCCTCAAGTTCGGGGTGAGAAAATATTTATAATCCCTAACTTGTTGGTATTTTCTTGAAACGATTTAGAATCTAATCTCTTAGTGAACACATCTGCAATTTGGTCTTCACTTTTGATGAATGGTGTTTCAATCTCCTTGCTTTGAATTGTTTCTCGTATGAAGTGACAATCAACTTTAATATATAATGTTCTTTCGTAACGAGATTTAAAGTAATATGTCGAGCGGCTTGGTTATCATAAAATATCTTTATAGGAGCATCATGCTTGATATCAAGATCCGTGAGAAGTTACTCAATCCAAATTAGTTTGCTCATAGTAGATGTCATTGCTCGATATTCTGTTTTGGCACTTAATCGAGCCATGATATTTTATTTCTCGCTCATTCATATGATTTTGTTTCTATCTGTAAATGTGCAAAAGCTGGTAATTGACTTTTGATCAAAACTTTTGGCACAATCTGCATCAGAATAGACATATATTTTCGTTAGAGATTAATTTTAGCCAAATTTCATTTCCCGGTGTGTGTTTCACATACCTCAAAATTATATTGATAGCATCTAGATAAGTTGCCCTAGGTGTATACATGAGTTTACTAATTTGACTAATTGAATAAGAGATGTTGAGTCTAGTTACGGTGGGATAAATTAATTTTTCAACTAGTAGTTAAAAAATATTTTTATCCTCTAACAGTTCATGATCCTCAATATTTAATTTATATTTACTATCTATTGGAGTTGAGGCTGTCTTACACCCTAATTTACCGGTTTCTTTTAATAAATCTAAAATATACTTTCTTTGAGAAATGCAAAGGCCTTTTGCAGAATATTCAACTTCAATACCTAAAAATATTTTAGTAATCCTAAGTGTTTAATATTAAATCTCTCTTTTAATTTTCCTTTGGCATCTCTTATGTACTCTACATTATTACAAATGATAATTATATTATCTACATAAACTAATATTAATATTATAGTAATAACATGATTATCAAATTTATAAAATAAAAAATGACCAGCCTTACTAGTTATGAACCTATAAAAAAATTAAATAAGAGCTATTTTTTCATACCTTGGAGATTATTTTAATCCATAAATTAATTTGATTAACTTACAAATCAAGTTAGGATTATTTTTCTTTCATGTGACCAGGTAGTAAGTTTATATATACCTTTTCCTCAAGTGTTCCTTGGAGAAATATCTTTTTAACATCTAATTGGTATAAAGTCCAATTTTGAATTATCGCCATTGACAAAAGAATTCTAATGCTATTCATATTGACAACAGATGTAAGTGTCTCTTAGTAGTCAATATCGTATGTTAGAGTATATTTTTTAGTTATAAGTCTTACCTTAAACCGTTCTATGGTCCTTTCACTATTGTATTTAATTTTACAAACCCATTTGTACCCGATTGACTTTTTGTCCCTTGATAATTGTATTATTTCTCAAATTTTATTTTTTTCAAGGGCATTCAACTCTTCCTCCATTGCCTTACACCAATTTGGATATTAATGGCCTTATTGTATTGTGTCGGTTCTTATTTTATTGAGGTTTAAGCCAAATATTCTTTTATGATGAATTGAAATTTATCATAAGAAATTTTTTGGATGAGATAATTTACCGTATAGATTACAATATCTCGTAATCTAGTTAAGGGCTATTTTCTCAGGATGATCTCCTTGTAGATGCTATTTTCTCAACATTTTCTTCCTCTTATTCATTACCTTGAATTTGCTCTAATTCATCTTGATTGCTTTCTAACACTACTTTTTGGTCACTTGATATTTTATTTTCAATTTGTGGTGTTTTTTAACTTATCTTGGGTGTTTGATAATATGAAAACTCAAAGGATGATTCTAGAATATTATCCTCAATTATTTTTTCTCTATAATAAGACTCATTTTCTTAAAATGTTAAATTTCTAAAAATATAATTTTTTTTTGTTGATTGGTTCATAGCATTTGTAACCTTTCTTTTGAATAGAGTAACCCAAGAAAATGGCTTTAATTGTCATATCCAATTTATCTTACTTATTGTCATTATAAACATAACATATGCATCGATTTTTTTTTAAATATTCAATAATGAATTTTCTTTGATAAAGGATCTCTAATGGACTTTTATAATATAACCTAGCACTTGACAATCGATTAATCAAGTATGCATAAGTGAGAATTAAACTATTTTCCGTTTGAAATTCTTGAAATATTATTTTAATATAATAAAACTCATGTCATTCTAATAAATATCTATTTTTCCGTTTGAAAACTCTATTTTTCTCTAAAATATAAACACACGATGTTTGATGTAAAATTCTTTTTTATTTGAAGAAATTAGTGAAATATTGGTTTATAAATTCGGTCCCATTATCAAACACAAAAGTTTTAGTTTTTTGCATTATATTAATTTTACACAAAATTAAAAAAAGTATTGAATTTGAGAAAGGACTTCATTTTTATTTTTTTTATAAGTATAACCAATAGTTCTAAAAAAATCATCAATAAATATAATAAATTATTTATATCCATTGAATGATATAATTGAAGTCGGCCCATACCTATGGTTTTTTACTCTTATAAGTAAAAAGATTAAAAGGTAATTTTATAAGTTTTTCTAACTTACAAATGTCACAACTACTATTATCTAATTTTAAAAAAATAAATAGAGTGCCCAATTGATATTCTCTTTTAATTTTGAGATTAAAATTTTCTTGATCCAAATAATAAAATCTAATTTTACAATCCTTCACCAATCATATTCTTGGATATTTATGAAAATTTACATTCCTTGATGAAAAATAAGTTTATAATTTAATTCATTTATGATTTTTTGTATTGATAATAAATTTGATGCACAATTCTTAACAAGTAAAACATTAATTGAACCATCTCCTATAATTTTTATTTTTTCTCCATTTGCAACCATCACATATTGATTGTTATTATATTTGTTAAATTAAGCAATAAATATTTATTTTTGATCATATGATCAGTTGCACCCGAGTCTAGAGTCCATCCATTATTTTTCGAGGAATTTAGCAAATTTAAAATGTACCA
The DNA here is from genome assembly GCA_037127355.1 of Schoenoplectus tabernaemontani. Classification (NCBI taxonomy): domain Eukaryota; kingdom Viridiplantae; phylum Streptophyta; class Magnoliopsida; order Poales; family Cyperaceae; genus Schoenoplectus; species Schoenoplectus tabernaemontani. The sequence goes on from CM073752.1 coordinate 17,948,312, forward strand.
TTTGTTTTGCTTGTCCTTGTTTTTGAGTCAATAGGATGGACAACTGATCCATTAGGATTTGCATCTAATCTGACACGCAGGAGACGATGGGGTTTCATTATTGAGTGGAGATCCATTGACAATGAGTTATTTTGATAACCTTTACAATGAATTTCTAAATAAATATAAAAAAATTCTTAAAAATGGAAAAAGATTTATAGATGTGTTCTTCTACTTTTAAATTGATTGTCATTCAAATTTCATATAATTTTATTATCATTTGATAGTCCATCAAAGACTATCAAATTTTTATGCAATTTGTAAGGGTTTTAATTTAACGGTCTTTGATGGATTAACAAATGATAATAAAATTGTCTGAAATTTGAATGACCATCAACATAAAAGTTGAAAAACACCACTATAATTTTTTTCTATTTTTAACATTTTATTTATATTTATTTAGAGCTTCAATGTTAAAGTTGTCAAAATAAACCATTGTCAATCGATCCTTTCTCTTCTTTAAGGGAGTGTTTGGCACCCAATGGAATAGCAAAAAGTTGGAATATAATAGCTATTCCGACGAATTAATTTGCCAAATGAATTTTAGACTAAGCAGAAGAAGTGCGAATAGTGCTAATCCGTATACCAACTTATAGGTGGAATACCTGGATTAGCTCGTCGAATAGCGATTATTGTTATATTATATTATATTATATTATATTATATTATATTATATTATGATTATGATTTAGATTTAGTATTATTATATTCTTATATTATATTTATGATTATATTAATATTATGATTATTATTTATTATTATTATTATCATTATATTATTATTATTAAATTATCATTATCATTATTGTTATTATATTATCGTTACCATTAGTATTATTATATTATTTATTATTATTATAAATATAATTTTAATATTATATTATGAATATAAATATAATTATTTTATTATTTTATTATTATATTATTATGATCAAGATTATTTATTATTATATTATTATATTATGATGATTATGATTATGATTATAATTATTTATTATTATTTTATTATGTTATATTATATTATTATATGTTGATTATAGTGATGATTAATTTATTATTATATTATTATAATTATTTATAATTATTTTTATGATTATGATTATATTATTATTATTATATTATTATGATTATGATTATGACTATAATTATTATTATCATGATTATGATTATGATTATTATATTATAATCATATTATTAAAATTATGATTACTTATTATTATAATTATGATTGTAATTATAATTTTTTATTATTATATTACTATATTATGATTATGTTTATATTTTTATTATATTACTATTATAATATTATTATTTATTATGATTATTTTTTATTACTTTATTATTATTTTATTATGTTGTATTATATTATTATATGTTGATTATAGTTATGATTAATTTATTATTATATTATTATAATTATAATTATTTATAATTATTTTTATGATTATGATTATATTTTTATTATTATGATTATGATTATGGTTATATTATTATGATTATGACTATAATTATTATTATCATGATTATGATTATTATATTATTAAAATTATGATTACTTATTATTATATTATTATAATTATAATTGTAATTATAATTTTTTATTATTATATTACTATATTATGATTATGTTTATATTTTTATTATATTATTATTATAATATTATTTTTTATTATGATTATTTTTTATTACTTTATTATTATTATTATCTTTATTATTATTATTATCTTTATTATTATTTTATTATTATTATTATTATCATCATCATTATTAGTATCATAATTATTCATATTTTAACTATTCGAGTAACAACTCGCCAAACGATATTTTCGCTCTTCCGAATAGTCAAGAATACCACTATTCTACCACTCTTCCAAAAAAAATACTATTCTATCACTCTTCCAAAATTACCACTCTTCCAAATCTATTCCTTAATTTGCCAAACGGACCCTAATAGCCGAGTTTGATTAGACTTGGTTAACCCGTTCTTCTCTTTTCTCCTCTTTCACTTTCAACAAAGAACTTCTTTTCTCAATTGTTTCAATCCTCCTGCTTCTGATCACCTTGCCGTCTCGGCCCCTTTGGTTGTTGCATGGTGAGGGTGGAGAAACCAACATTCGTTCTTTTTGTGGTTTTTGAGTTTGTGATGATTACACCAACCAGCTAGGGCTCCACTCGTCTCTCATCTAGGGTTTTGATTTTGAAAGTTAATGGCAAAGGCTTTAGCCTCTAGATTCTCGGTTGCTAGCTTGTTGCCCCATTACTACCCTCCGAGTCTCCTCTCTCTCAACGATAGGGACCACTTCACCAAGAGAAGGAAGGTCAGTCATGAGCAATATCTATGATCTAACTGCTTCGTAGCTTGAGTCAAGCACTGATAGAAGCTAAAAAATATCATCTTGCTATCCGCTCAGCTGAATCTCTGTTGCATCTATTGTTAGAGGTCTATACATTTTTAACTCCTGTTTTTTCTGGATCTTACTGTACACCTCCGTGAGAGACTTTCTAGCTTGCTTGATCTGCTGAGCTTCTTGCTGAAGCTAATAAATATAAGCATAGTTCATCTTTTTACTGAAAAGATTTTCAACTTTCTCCCACAAGACTTGTGCTGCATTTTGATAAGACAGTACCTCTGAGATGTGAGGCTCCATGGTTGTAACTAGCCAACTGCATACTTTATTGTCATTTCTCCTTCATTACATGTGAGCCCTCTTTTTCTCTTCAATTGGCTCACCTGATTTCTTTACAACTGAAGCTGGCTTCTCACTGTTGATATATTCTAATTTGTCATAGCAAGTTAGTCCAAAGATGACTTGTCTTGTCCACGGATGGTAATTTTTACTAGTAAGCAACACAAAGGTTAGTCTTTCGATGTATTGAGACATTTTTCAAATTTTTGATGGTTTTAGTTTGATTCTTTCTTATGCTTGCTTGTTTCTGGTACATGTGTGCTGTTTGAGTTATTTTTGATACAGATTTTGTTTACTGGTAAATGTATCAGTGGCATTGTTTACTTGTGAGAATCTTTGATTTTCTGTATCAGTTTGTGGATTTGATTTTGAATTAGGTCAATTTAGCTCTAGATTTTTTCTTTCCTTTTTGAGTCATTGGTCAGTTTACTCCGGTCTCCTGACTTTATTGGCTTGATTGATTCTTGGCTTATTTACTGTGTTGCTTGATTCCTTTTAAGTGAGAATTGAGACAAATTTGTTTATGATATCTTGACTGGTTTTTGCTGGCATTGGTGCAATTCCTTGGTTTTTTTCTGGTATTGATGCAATTTCTTGGTTATTTGCTACCAGCTTACGGAACGTGGGAATTTTGATTTGAGTCAGGTAGGGTAGTGATAAACATGTAAGCCACGTGCACACGTACTTGCAAACATGAACATAAATATGTTTTTGTGTCCGAACTTGTTTGCACATGATATGTTCATGTATCACACATATCATATTGTTAAATGTATGATCAATATATGAACAATTTTGACACGTCTAAACACATACGTCTAACATGTTGAACTTGAATACATACATCTAACATGTTGAACTTAAATATGCACGTCTAATATGTGTACATACACGCATAAAATACTTTATCATATCATAATTTTGAAATATTTATATACTTAAAAGATTTGCTTGGTACTAAAGTAAGAGATCATAATAACTCTAACATGTATGATATTTCTGAATATAGTACGTTAATTTTATTTTTTGTGATTAGAGCTACTCTAATTTTCCTTATTTTCTTTATATATTTTTCTAATTTTATTTGAAATTTATAGAATTTGTAAGTGATATAAGTGTTGACACAAGTCAAATATGTATAAACACAAACATATTTAACACAACGTGCTAAACGTGTCATGTGTTTTAAACGTGTGTTTAGTTTTAAAAATGTTTGACATGTTAAAATACGCACGTCCAAACACGTGAATACGTATCGACACAACATGTTTTGTGTCAAATACGTTATGTGCTCGCATGTGACACGCACGACATATATATTTATCAATAATCTAGAGTCAGGTTTGTCGATCCTACTCTGTTATCATGTTACTTTTTGATGTATAGTGCTGAGTGAAAGAAATGAATGATAAGAACAGATACTGCTAAGCTTGAGATGTTGAAAATGATAAAATCTTATTATTTCTCTGTACCGTTGGAAATATATGAGGCTTGATACCTAACGGTACTGTAACAATAAAAAAACGGAAAAATAGAGTTATAGCGGTTATTTACAAATTGCTCTAATTTTCTAAAAATGAGCCAATGATAAAAATGCTACAAGTTTTTAGGAACATAAATTAAATCTAATTACTTTATTAATTTTCCACATCGCTGAATTTATATTCTCTAGCTCACTTTAAATATTAAGCATTTTACATATTTAATTTATTAAGTTTTACAACGACTAGCATTGTGTTTTGTGCTGCCCTTATAGATCACAGCTAATCTCTGTAGTTACCATTAATCTCAGAGTTAACACCGAGTTAGAGCATTTCGATGATTCGATCTCAAATGCAAATAATTTGTTCATTCCAATGTGGTTCTTGTTGTTGTAATTTTATAACATTAACTAAATTTTATGTGAGTAATGCTATGATATTGTGAATCAGTGCAATCAATTTATATCTATGTTTCTAAAATATAAATTGTCTATCAAAACTGCTCAGTATAATTTATACGTAAATTAGTTGTAGAGAAAATGTTATACATTTTTTAATTCTCTCAAATAATTAGAAATTATTTGTTTTGAATATTCTCTCATCCCAAAAAGTGAATTTATATCTATCTAGGAGAATAACAAAAAAAATAATATAATAAATTTTGATTTGGAGGTAAATTTATATATGTATATCATATTGAACGGTTCACATATAGACTTTATAAATAAGAATAAAGATATAAACTAGTAGTAGTGAAGTAAATTTATATATGTATATCATATTGAATGGGTTCATATATAGACTTTAAAAATGAAGATATAAACTAATAGCAACAGGGGTAGATTTAAGTGCAACCATCAAATTTTCATATAATTTAAACGGTTACAATTTAATGATCTTTGATGGACTATCAAACGATTATTATATTATATGAAATTTGAATGACCATCAATCTAAAAATAGAAGAACATATTTAAAAATTTTTTTTTTTTTTCTATTTTTTAGTGATTCATTGTCAAAGTTGTCAAAATGATCCATTCTCTAATTAAAAACGCTGATAGCTAGTTTTAGAATAATTCTCGTTTTTTTCCTCTTTTCATCAACGGATATTTTCGTGGGCTGGGCTAAAGTGATCTTAATTGCCACATGCCAGGCACTTCAACATGGACGATAATGGACAAGAAATCAACACCTTCATGCATTATATTTATATATGTAACTAACAGGTTATGAAAAAAGAAAAAAACGTATAAGCAATTGATTTCCCGGGTTTAATGGACCATAAATCCCCCTTCATAAAAAACACATCACAGAACCAACGTATCAGCAATTAATTTCTAGGGTTAGCAGTTTGCTAGCATTACAATGCCAAGTTTAGCTATTGCCTATTGCACTGTGTGTTTCAACAGGATATATGGCGTTTCTGTGACAGGGACCCATTTCATCGAGAAAAAGAATATTGATCAGAAATCTAAGTACAATTATTTGAGCCGCGCAATATAGAAAAAAGTAGAAAATTTCGAAATATCAACATGTTTATAAGAAAACTTACAAACAAAGCACGTTGCAGATTCCACACTTTTTGAACCTTTTCTCAAACTTCTCTGACCCACACAAATGGAGAAAAGACAGCAACGTACGCATAATTAATATTTAGTACCCCATATATTATATAAATTCACATCCTCTAAAACTTTTTACATAGGTAAAAATGCTTAAATTAAGTGAATTCCCTAAATTTAAGGGTGAAAATTAAAATTAGATAGTTCATCACATAAATTCAAGAACTATATATTATGACTTCGGACAATCCCTACCTAATAAGACAATATGCGTTATAGTAAGGAATACAATAAATATAAGATACTCGCTCATATTATATAGCCTGGTGTTCATCTAATAATCAGTTTTTATTAATAATAATTATTATTAAATTAATATTATTAAAAATAAGAGTGAGAACCGTAAAATTTCAAATATATGAATGACAGCGCGCCATTGCCAGTGGCGCGGACGAAGTGACGCGTTTTATAAAAATAATAAAACACACTACTCGCAAACGCGCCACGCATGTAATATGCATTCGTATATTTGAAATTTTACGGTTCTCACTCTTATTTTTAATAATATTAATTTAATAATAATTATTATTACTAAAAACTCTCTAATAATCGTGCTGCAACCACTAACCACTATGGATATAATGACTTAATTAGAACATTTTTGGCACAAAAGTTGCTGGTTTAATCATGTTATCTCAATTGTAACGTTAATCCTTATTCATTAATCAGAAACTGAGATATATTCTCCTTCTGCAAGATTAAAGAACCAACAAATATTTGGGCTGATCGATAGTAGGAGAAGACAGCATCATTATAATGTTTGCAAATTGGAAGAACTTGTTGTGATCACATAAGATAACATGTTAGATAAATTTACACTCTTTGTAAAATGGGAACTTTTTTTTAGTAAACATGAGCGAGTCTAAATTGTTCAACGAAAATTTTTAAGGGGGGTTTCAAATATACAACCTCCCACATTGAAATCATTGTCTTTGCTATTAGATCAAAGACTGATTTCTTTGTAAAATGAAGAATATTTGCCAGTAAATTTATTTATAAAGTGAATACAATAAATAGAATAATTAAGTCTGATTTTCCTGTAATATGAGAATCTGCTTGTAAATTTATTTATAAAATGTATAAAATAAATAGAATGAGTTGGAGGAATCCCTTAGGTTATGCACTCGTAGTATTGCCCAAAGAACTGTGCAAGAATTTCTCCCCACTATCCGCATCATTTCTCAATCTATCATTCGTTCGTAGGAGAGGTGTAAATTAGAATTCTTCAATTTGTATAAATGTATAAGAAGTTTTTAAGGGATGTATATTATTTTTCTTCTCTCATCGTATTTTCTTCCGTTGAATAATAATTAATAGTGTGATTAAATGAAAATATTTACCTCTTTTAATTCCATTAATTTGATTTTATTGGTCAGTCCAAGAGGTGAGACAATATCTCCTATATATTTCTCTTATGTTCTTTTGATAACCAGCTAATGAATGATATTTAGGAAACAATTAATTCCATTAATTAAATTACAGGTGAGATATGATATATATGAACTTAGAAGAACCGAGTTTATACAGCGTACAAACCAATTTGATTTTATTGATCAAGCAAAGAACTAAGGCTCATAAATCATAATGCATATATGGGCGTGCCTGATAAGAACCGATTATATTCAGCGGAGAGAAATTAGATGCAAATGTGCTCTTTGAGTGAACTCTGTTTGACTGTTTCCTCTCTCTAGAGCTGCATCTTTGGTGTGCCTCAATTGTAAAATTACCGTAAAAACTCCATGCATTGATTAACAAATTTGGAGACCTGGCACAATTTTTGCCAGAAAGAATTAAAATTGTCCCTTCAAGACAATTAATCAGTCTACAGCACAGGAGAAACCGAAACAAATAACGAATATTTTACTTCAACAGAGAAAGGAAAGAACAAAATTGAAGGAAAATCAATGATGATTTCTAAATGTGAACAATTGCTCGCCCAAAATTATGGTTGGTTAAGTCCGCATGCAGTTTTCCTAAAATGTTGCAACCTATAAGCATGACAGGAAGCAAATAACTGTACAAGAAAAAGGAAAAAAAAACTAAACTAAAAAAAGAGATAAAGATGAAAGACAGAAAAACAACCTAGAAATGAAAATAACAAGAAGAGAAAGAAAAGAAAAAGGAAGTAGATAAAAAGAATGTATGTTTAAAAAAATAGACAACAATAAGAGAAAAGGAAGAAGAATAAGAAAATAAAGAAATGACAGAAAAGGTGCGTCATAAGTTGTTACGTGCTTTTAGGCAATCCAAGAAAGCAGAAATAATTTGTTTTTTTAAGATAAGCAAAAATGAAATCAGTATAGTTGGGCTCCGGTATATACAATTATGGTTGTCTCTGATAAAATTGAAAAGTTCTTTCTGTTTCAAGTTGCAGCTTGTGCTCCAGCCACTAGGCATCCTACATTTTGGTATTTTCTTGTTCTCTGTATTTGTCAGAGCTAAGTGGTGTTGCTGGAATTCTTTTGAGAAAAAAAAAGGGAAATGTCCAGAGTGCATGCATTGAAGAAATTATTCTTCCAACACTTGACTGGAGACTGGAGAGAGAGCAGGAGAGAGGTGAATATCGTGGGATAGCAGAATTGTAGAATAAGTTCCGAGAGAGACAGAGAAAATGTGTGGTTGTTGTCTATCTTTTCAGATGTCAATTCTGATTAAATAAAACAAATGAAACTGACGATTGACATCAAAACCCCCAATAGTGGGTACTGGGTTGTTCAACCCAAAAAGCGTAAGATCTTGTCAGTTAATGGAAATCTCCAGTTATAAGGACTGGAGAAGTGTGTTTAATTTTTCTTCTTTAAAGCGGGACCCATGGATGATCAACTAAGGAGATTTTTTTTTTTGGATGAACTACCAAGGAGATCTGACCGATCGGAAGAAGCAAAGCTGAAATCTCCACTTTCTTTGTCGGCATAGAAGCCGCGCGTTTTGCCTTTTTATTGTTGTTTCAGAAAAAAAATCATTTTAGATATGTTTATAATTACTTTTCTGTTCTGGGCATATTTGTAAAAGTGTTCATCCTCTTCTCGTCGAAATTGTATTGAAGTAATAGATTCATAAGCCCAAAGCCTATGAAACCAGAAACACATTATGGGTTTTGAGGCCCATTAATTTTATATTTTTCAAGGTTCAAGGAAAGGGCACATATTCTGTGACCAATCAGAAGTCGGATCAAATCCTTGGTTCTCCTCTTCTCGATTCGCGAGCAGTTCAAAGAGAAACAAAGGAAAGAGAAGAAAAATGCTGGTAATAAACCAATCGCCGACCGGTGCTCTCTTCGGCCGGAGACTGCCTCCGTCGGCCCCTTTCCTCTTCTCCGGATCCAAATCGTTTTCCAGAAAGACCCGCTATGGTACTTCCAGACCGCCTCTGCTTTCACTCTCCAGTCCTGATACCGTGGGCCCCACCACATCAGATCGCACTCAGCCTTCGCGTCCTGCACCGCCGTCCGCTCCAGTAGGTTCCTACCAACAGTCTGTTTCGCTCACTGAAGAAGGGGTCCCACTCGAGGGAGTGATTCGGGTTGAAAAACCTGGTGAAGGCGACATTTACAAAAAGATTCAATCCTGGGGGTAAATTTTCTTGTTTGAATAATTTGATTAGGCTTGATGGTACGCAGGGGTCCCATTTAAGTTAATCTGCTTATTGCTATAGAACTTGAATTCAGTCTTCTGAGCTGTGGCATGCGTAATGGTGTAAATTCGAGCTATTTAGCTTTCATATGAGCCAGTCCAAAATGAAAAAAAAAATGGTTGCATGGGGAAAAAAGTATTACTGTAAAATACATATTGGACTTTCAAACACTAATTTGTCTCCTGTAAATTATGTTGTTGCTATTCTACTTATTACATTCATGAATTTTGCTTGTTAGTGGAATTTTGTTCTTAATGGTTTTCAAGTACAAGGATTATATGTAAATGACACTATACCTCATATGCTTGCCAAGTGTAGAAAAACATATATTGCCACAGCAAAACCAAGAAATATGTATGCATCATATTAGTCATAGCACCTAATGCCCTGCAAAACATAAATGTATCTCCTCTCATTTAGAACAATAGTCACCAACAATATTTCTCATTAATTTTATCGATACAATTCAGAAAAAAAAATATCTTGGAAATATCATATTTTAAAACATGTTATGTGTGTTGCAGTTTTTGTGACCTTTTCCATGTTTTATAGAGACCTTGTGAGGAATTTTTCCTTTACAGATGCGTTCATATACGATTATCATTTCGAGAGGGTTGTGAAACTATTTTTATGAGGAAATTGTGAAGAAACCTTAAAATATTTTCTTCGATATTAGATTTCTTTTTTATTGACCCTCATTAATATTTATCAGGCAAATAGGTGTGCTAGCAGGTGGGGATGTGTTATGCCTTCTTATGTTCTCGGCCATAGGAAGATTCAGCCATGGTCTCCCCTTTTTTGATTTGGAGACTTTGAAAACTGCAGATCCTTTTATTGCAGGTTTGTAGTCATTTTCAGTTTCATTTTGGTTTGACATCATATTATCTTTGGGGTAAAATGTTGATTTTGAAAGATGGTTCAACAATTCCATTTATCTTTTTCTGTATGTAGGATGGATATTAAGTGGATATTTTTTCGGAGCTTATGGTGATGATGGAAAAGGAAAGAATGGCAGCTCCAGTGCTCTTTTTTCTGCAGCTAAATCATGGGCTGTTGGAATCCCAGTAAACTTTTCTATTTTATGTTTTATCATTTTTCCAGCTCCTGTCCAATGATTTCTGATAATAATTATTATTTGTTCCATTGTATTTGCCTGATAAATTTTAGCAGGTATATTGTAAAATGCACAACCTTTGAGCAACTTTTTCTTGAAATGTTTTATCTTAATTCTTAAGTTTTCATTTAAATTCTTTGTTAGATGCGTATTTTTGGAGCTTATTTTTCTTTAATCCAAATTTCAGTTGGGAATTGGCATAAGGGCAGCAAAACTGGGCCATATACCTCCCACCCCTTTTATACTAGTAACTATGGGCAGTACTGGTGTATTGCTTGTTATCTGGAGATTTATTGCTTCGAAAGTCCTCTCAGGTGGACAGGAGCAGAAAAATGATGATTATAGACGTGGCAACCCTTTTGAACTGTTTGAGGTTAGCATTTTATTTAATATAAACTTCTTTATGATGTTTAGTTAAACAATATTTAATTAAGAGCTTGGCTAATATAATTCCATAAGCATTTTGGTCCGAAATGCTTATGGATCAAATTCCAAAATTCTACATTCAAAATGACGATCTATGTACCACAAAGAAAATCTTTATACAAATTTCAAAATTCTACATTCGTCACGACGATCTATGTACCTCAAAGAAAATCTTTATATCATAAATTTATAGAATACAATTTTTTTTGCTATTTTAATAATTTTCTAGAAGTGACCTTTTTTAAATACAAATATTAGTATTTTCCTATTATTTTTAGGATCATCTTTCATAAAAAAAGGTAAAAAATCGCTATCCTTTTATGATATAGAGATTTTTTTGAGCTACTTGGATCGACGTTTCGGATGTGAGATTTTGAAATTTGATCCATTAATATTTTGGCTGAAATGTTAATGAAAGTGCAGTAGCCAAGTTCTTTCATTAAAATATATGAGAATTGGATTTGGGATAGACTGATAATGTGAATGGCACAACACGTTATGGAAGGAAATGTGAGTTGGTATGGCACAAATAGATATCATTTACCGATATGCTTATTCTTGCAAAATAATGGTATTTTAAAAGGACATATAGGATTAAAGTTTGGTAATTCGGACGTTCCTTTTTAATCGAGAGAGGCTTCTTTATTTGTTTCAGCTGCTAACATCTTTGGTGCGTAGATGGTGACCTGTGGCGCCAAATCCATGCACTCACTCAACCAATTGAAGTGATGAACTATTTGATAAAATATGGTTAAGTTTTAATCCTTGGAGAAGCTCTGCCAATTTTGCTCTTTTGATAATGTGAGATGATCACCTGGTTGTTGATAAGTAGTGAAATTGATTGTTATATGGAAAATGAAAGAAAAGATACGGATTGTAATTGTTGAGATATTCGGTGTAATTTTTTTTTTTTTGTAATTTGGCAAATCGCAAGAAGAAAACACAAATTCTTTGATAGTCACTGATTATATATTGTAATGTAATTTGCCTTGCCGTCTCATCTTGACATGACCGAATCAACTATGTTAGCCAGAACCCAGAAGACATACTAATCCATTTGACAATGTGTCCAGGTAGTGCTACAGTTACATTTGTAACAGTTGAGCTTATTTAGTAATAGATTGCGTACAATTTGAAGCCCAAAAAAAGAAGGGAATATTTAAGCCCATTACAGATTACGTACAACTTTAAGCCCAAAAACCAGAAGGCATGTGTATTACTATTATGTTTCTTTCACATTTTGTCTCTTCTTGCGTGCTCTGCCTTCGCTCATTCTTCCCTCTCGAACCCTCTTAACAGTTCCAGATCCGAATTTCATTTTCAATTTGTTCATCAATTTTATTTCTCGATCATTCTTATAAAAATGAAGCTGACGCTGGAAGAACAATCCCAACTGCCTTCTGTAACTACTACGATACCACTATCCTACTCTCTCAAAAATTTCAGACTGCTCTATAGCCTCTACTGCCATAAATGGCGTCTCTTGTTGTACATTCTCCCTTTTTCTCGCTCTCTGCTAATACGAGACCATTAAAACGACAGAGCTTTCTCAAGCCACGGACTCAATCATTGACCCAACAAAAGCCTCACATCCTTTCTTTGAGAAAACGAACCTCCACTACTGTTCTTTTCTGCTCACTTCAAGACCAACAAGAAGAGGAGAAGAGCGCCTCACCTCCCGCCTCTGTAACTGTAGTTCCAGATGATGAAGCAGAAACAAGGTCACATCATGTGTCCGAGAGTTCTGATTCAGTTGAGGTACAAAAGGAGCAACAGCAAGAGGTGGATTGGAAAGAAGATGAAGAGTTCAAGAAATTTATGGGTAACCCGTCAATTGAGGCTGCTCTTGAACTGGAGAAGAAAAGGGTTTACAGAAGGCTAAAAGAAATGGAGAGGAAGACTGATGGTGGTAACCCGCTGACTAAGCTGTGGAATAATTTGGTGAGAGATGGGTTGGAAGGAGAGAAGGAGAGGCTGGAGAAAGCAAATGATACTTTTAAAGCCTTAGACCTTAACAAGGTATTTTTCTCCTCCCTTGTTTATTTTATTTCACTAAAAGAAATGTAATTACCTGTCCAGTGTAGCTAATGAGTAGCCACAACAATTTGAGGGTTGTACTTCTGAAGTTTAAAAGAAAAGAAAAGGCTTGAGCTGTATATTTTTTGCATCCGTACTCAAGTTCAGAAGGTAAGAGAAGAGAATGGGAGAAGCTCAAATGGGATGTACTCCAACATTGCAGTAATTGTGCTCCTGAGTTTGTCAGAGGGAAAGGGAAGGATATGCACGATACAGAAAACACATCGGCCCTTGGTAAAACTCGACAAACATCTGTTAGGTTTATCTAATTTGATAACAAAATTTGTTTATCCATAGTTACAAGTGCTTTGTTAATAAATTTACCTGTTGATCCCTTGTAATTAGTTTGTGCAAATATGTAGGCAATAATTTGTGATGCTCATACATTTATCAGAACAGGTGAAACTGCAAAAATTGAGGAACATATTTTTCATCCTGTCAAACTAGTAGAGATTTGTAGACTAAAATGAAGTTACAAGGAATATCTGTTCTCAAATGCAACTTTACTATGTTATTGGGTAGTATAAAAGAATATAGTAAATACTGAAAAGTGAAAACATTGAAGAATTATTTTGATTGGAACTTCATCATGCAGTTGAAGAGTTGTTTTGGTTTCGATACATTTTTCGCGGTTGATGTGAGGAGATTTGGAGATGGAGGTATATTTATAGGTAACTTAAGAAAACCGGTAGAGGAGGTGTTGCCTAAACTACAGAAGAAGCTATCAGAGGCTGCTGGGAGAGAGGTTGAGCTTTGGTTTATGGAAGAAAGAAATGACGACATTACAAAGCAGGTAACCTGCTGTAAGTTGGTTTATTTCATTGTTTTTTTTTTTCTTTTTCTTTTTTGCCTTTACAATTTGCATTGGGTGGATTGATTATTAAAGCAGGTTTGCATTATGTAACTGAAGAAGCAAGATAATAGTTTGATCTTAGAGTTAATTGTGGAGAAAATGTACTGATCTGGATGAGTACTGATACTCAGTACAGAACTGGATCCTAAATTGTGCATTTTTGAGGGCATAATTAGAATCAGGTTGAATAATAAAATATCAACAGAAGTAATACTTCATGTAGGTGTGTATGGTGCAACCAAAGGCTGAAATAGATCTTCAGTTGGAGGCCACAAAATTGAGCACACCTCTGGGCTATACTGGTGCCTTGGCTTTGGGTGTTGCAACTTTTGGAACAATAGCTCTCATGAGCGGCTTTTTTCTGAAACCAGGTGCAAGTTTTGATGATTACATATCAAACGTCGTACCTCTTTTTGGTGGATTCCTCTCCATTTTGGGTGTTTCTGAGGTAAAGTGTTATGGTAGTTTATCATTCCATACAGTTAAACGATTGCTTGGTACTCACTGCCCACTAGGAGTTCTTAATTGCTCTCTAATTCGGCTTTTACGATTTATACCTTCAATTTTTTGGATTCTCAACTAACGAGAGCTTTCATGAGGTCCTCAATTATGCCAAACTAGTGAATTAGCACGTTAGAAAATATCTCATCGGTAAACTGTTAACAAAGTTAGGCTCTGTGTTTTCCCACCTGCCATTTAATGAGCTTGCCTTTCTTACAGGGACCATATTGGTTCTTGTTGATATGGAGAAGCATTGATCTTTATCAAGCAAGTTAGAAATGTAGTATGTTATTTTCAAAGGGTGATGGTGCAGTTTCAGAAAATTATTCTTTCTTTGAGTATTTTGATGCCATTACCCTCTACGTATCTGACTTTTAACAGATTGCTACACGTCTAACTGCTGCACGATATGGTGTGAAGCTTAGCCCATCATTTCTTGTACCATCTAACTGGACAGGATGCCTAGGTGTCATGAACAATTATGAGTCACTCTTACCAAACAAAAAGACACTTTTTGACATACCGGTTGCCCGTACTGCCAGTGCATATCTTACATCACTAATACTAGCCCTTTCAGCTTTTGTGGTCGATGGTAGTTTCAACGGAGGAGATAATGCATTGTAAGTGTTCCTTTGAACTCTATTAAGCAGTAAATATCTTGATTTAAGGGTTACAGCACTAGCCTTTTATGTCCAGACAATGGTTAACTACACCTTTTTTTGTCTTTCTTTTATGTCCAGACAATGGTTAATACTGCTTTTTTTTTTATCTTTTCTGTTTGTTGGATTTTTATTTTGGTGATGACAAAAGGTAACCAAGACTTGATGAATGATGATACTGATTATACTAATATACTAATATATTTTTAGTTGATCCCTTTCAGGTTTATAAGGCCACAATTCTTCTATAACAACCCCCTTCTGTCTTTTGTACAATTAGTGATTGGTCCATATGCTGATGAATTAGGAAATGTGCTCCCAAATGCAGTTGAAGGAGTTGGAGTTCCTGTTGATCCTCTTGCTTTTGCTGGTCTTTTAGGTTCCCCCTCTTTCTCCCTTTCTATCTCTCGTTGCTTCTGTTACAAACCTATTAATTAACATATCCTAAGTAACATTTAAAAATTGGCTACATAGGTATGGTGGTCACATCACTTAATCTACTACCAATCGGTCGTCTCGAGGGAGGACGTATTGCACAAGCCCTTTTCGGTAGAAGCACTGCAGCACTACTCTCATTTGGTACATCTTTGCTTCTAGGCATAGGTGCCCTTAGTGGGAGTGTTCTTTGTTTGGCCTGGGGTCTGTTTGCTACTGTTTTCAGAGGTGGTGAGGAGATACCAGCAAAGGATGAGATTACCCCGTTGGGTAATGATCGGTATGCATGGGGATTCATTTTGGCTATTACTTGTTTCCTCACTCTATTCCCTAATGGAGGCGGCACTTTCTCTGGTTCTTTCCTGGACCCACCTTTCTTTCGGGTGGTCTCTGAGGCAGCCTGCTATGACCTTTTTTGTTGTTACAGTTTCTGTGTATAGATGTCAGGTGCCATGTAGCAAGTCTGTATATAGTAAATTGTGTCCTGGGCTAACCAGATGTATTGTATTTAAAATTTGCTGGCAGAGAAGTCTATAATTTTCTATTTTAATAGAATATAATGTCGAATTTTCTATCATATTACGAGATGGCTATAGGTTGCTAATTAAGAGATTAACTTATGACCCATTTTATATCAAATTCATGTCATTTAAACCTATTACTGTTTTTTTTATTGGAAAGATAAAAGTCAAGCTCTTAAATTTTATAATTATTTATAAGGACCTTTCATTCGAATTTCAAACTCACTAGTTGATGTTCTCTTAAGCACGCAATTACATTTATCACGTCCTTTTGTCAACAATCTTTCTACGTTTCAAATGTGCTAATTAACTAGGATGTCAAAAAGGTCATGGTTCAAAAAAAAAAAATGTATGGACGCCAGAATAAGAAGTATCTGAGCTCTACCTTCACTAAAAAAAAAATCAAGGATAATTTATCAGAATAAATACAAGGTATGGAGCTAGGCGTTGCTTCTGGTGTACTAGCTTAATATTTTCATCAATTTCAACTATTTGTAACGCAATCATATAAATAGGATCTTAGTAAAACTGTAGCTGTGAAATAAACACAACTTTCTAAAAAGGAAGAGCTTAATTTTTAACTGGAGCCATACATGAAATGTTGTAAGAGTTTGGCTTAAATTGATGGAGACAAAAGCCAGTCAATTGCAAAGCAAAATCAAATCTAGAAACTGTTGCAAGCTAGTTCTATTTCCCAGACAATAAGATAAAGAAAGAATTATAAAAAGACGCCCAATTATCATATATATGCACGAAAAAAATTATGATGTTTCTAATACGCATGCATATCGGCATACGATTGTAATTATATACACATGCTATAATGGTGTTGCTCATTAACTACCTTATTTATTTCTTAGGTAAAATTAGATATATACCCCTCAATACATTCTAATTTGGATATTTATCTCTTTAAATTTAAAAATTAGGTATTTCTCCCTAAAAATGTCAAAACCTTGGATATTTACCCATAATTAATATTATCCTCATAAAAATCAAGTTAACAATTAATTAAAATTATAATAAGACAAAAATACCTCTTCTGATGTCTCAAGGTATTTTTTATTTATACGTAAATCTTCTTTCTAATTTTATTATTACTGCAATAATGTACAAAATTATCATAATTATAAAACTATTTTTATCGCTTTAAATACCATTTTCATTGGGTAGGTACTAGTTATGATCAGATTAGATTTATATCAATTTTTTATTATGTTAGTTTCAGTTCGTAGAAATTTATTACTTTATTTGAGACCGTATTTACACATAGTTAGAGCTCAATGAGAGAGAGCAAGGATAAGTAGCAATATAGCAACAATACAATGTGCATAGCAAAATAAAATAATTCAATGCATTATCATTGGTTTTGTTGCAGTGCAAGTTATATGGATGGCGAAAAAAATATAGAGCGATATTTTTATTCTATTATAATTTTAATTTATTGCTAATTTGATTTTTATGAAAATAATACTACTTATGGGTAAATATTCAAAGTTTTGATATTTTCAAAGATAAATACATAATTTTTAAATTTAAAGAGGTAAAAATCCAAATTAGAATTTATTGAGGGTATATACCCAGTTTTGCCTTCCTTTAATAGGCAAACTAATGATGTCCATTCCCTCTTCTTTTGCCACGCATATGCTTTATAAAACCAAAACTATGTTTACTCTCTGAAGGCATATCCTGGATCAAGATCTCGCTGCAGAGCGGGGCCCATAATCTGGTGATTTATACGTAGATCTTTTTATATTCGATGCATGCAGCCATGAGAAAATTGGTATTTATCTCTCCACACATTTCAATTTAAATATTTATCTCTTTAAATTTGAAAATTAAATATTTATCTTTCAAAATATTAAAATCTAAATGTTTACTCATAATTACTATCATCCTCATAGAAATTAAATTATAATTAATAAAACTTATAATATAATAAAAATACTCTTTCTTTCATTACTGCTATTTGCTTAAATCTACAACAGTCTCTTTAAATAATTTTATTCTTTGTTTTCTCACTCCACGAGCTTGAAAAGAGATAATCAGCAACCTTCGGCACAACCATCAGCCTCCTTGAAACACATATAATTGGATATTCTATTTTTTGACTGTGAAAAAAAATGTGTTTGTTGAGAGTTTCAGATTTGAGAGGTGGAGAAAATTAAAATTTGAAATTCGTACTATTCAACCTGATCAGATGGTAAAGATGAAATTAATGCTTCTCAATTTGTCAGTTTTCAGTGAAATTGAGGCGAGTTGTTGACTGATGGAGGAATATTTTTGTCATTTTATAATTTTAATTAATTATTAATTTAATTTTTATGAGGATAATAATAATTTTGGGTAAATATTTAAAATTTTGATATTTTGAGAGATAAATATCTAATTTTTAAATTTAGAGAAATAAATATCTAATTGAAATATATTGAGGGATATATATATAATTTTTTCTAGATTTTTTAATTATGTTGAACTGAAGCATACGACTTCTACTTGAGATTGAGAAAAGGTTAATGATAGTTGTACGGATATCGTTTAATCCGAGATGAGACCTAATCATGCAGTGTCTCCGCGCGTTTCATTGCAACTTCACATCTAAGCCATCATTCTTTTTCTAAAGTATACTTATATTATATTGTCATGTGTCTTTATTTATTTATTTATTTATTTCTAAAAAAAGTCCTATTTAAATGGATAACAGGTTCTTTTATTTTGCTCAATGCTGACCCCAGTTAATTGCTCAAAAAGAAATATGTAAAGAACGAAATCTAGCCGTTAATCACAAGAAGTACTGAACTAACTGAAGCAATTATCGATGTAGATAAAGTAATTAATGCACAAGAATGCGAAAAAATCACGAGATTAAAAAAAAATTCAAGTGAATCTTCTAGCACAAGAATAACTGAATTTGTGAAATGGTGGCAATATTTATCTTAATAATTAAATTGATAACATTGACTGCCAAACAATTTTTGAAATTTACAAAGAACATCTGACAAATAATACAAAAGATAAAAGTCTATCAAACAATATTTGATTAATACTTATTCATTAAAATAAGGCAACGTCTAAATACAAAATCTTAACAAAGCAGAGAAAAAGGAAACACATAAACACCAAATTTGTTTACACTTTTTTCGAAAATATTGATACATTCTCTCGCAACATTAGGCGGATTTAACAAGAGAGAATGGGTCAGTCGACCTATACTTTTTTTCAATTTTTGGTTATTTTGTACTATTTTTTGAAGTTCGCAAAAAGCGATTATCGCTTCAGCATGACGACACTCTAAAAAAACTATCGTGCTATAATTGAAACTATCTTACATCATATTTTCTTTAACTTCAAAAAATATATTTTATGTTTCTATTAATTCTCGCATTATCTGAAATGTCATATAGAAAGTAGCACTAAGTTGATTAAGAAGTTATAATATTAACATTGAATCATTACAAAGTCTAAATTATTATTCAAAATATCATTAATATCATAAAATGAAGTTTTCATATTTAAAATCTAAACAATCATAAACTATATATTTCATATGAAAAAAAATGCATAGTATTATAATCTAAGAAAGTTTGATCTTTCAAGCAGTCAAAATTTTATTTGAGACTGAAATAATGAACTATATCGAATAACATGCTATTTTATCGCTATGCGCTATATACTATTATGGTATGCTATTACCGCTATGACGATCATAATTTAGTTAGCAAAAATGTATCCCTTAACTTAATTTTTGATGATGAAAAATGCTACAACCCTGTATTTAAAATCTTACTATTTTTTTCTATTATAATATGAGAAAATATTGTTCTATCTTACTCTTTTATGAGAAAATGTTTTTTCTATCATAATTCTTTGGCACCCATATTTTTATTAAGATTTTTCGCTTTTAACCTCGGTAAAATAATTAATAGTATTGAATTATTATTCTCAATAAATAAAGTAATTGACCCCACCTGAACATTTCCTGCCTCCGCCACATAACCCTTCTCATTCACCTCACATCAATCAATATATATATATATATATATGGTTAGGGGCGAATACATGATTTTGGTCAGGTGGTAATTATCCGATTGTAATAACTTATCGGGTTCAAATTCATTAACTAATCATGTACTAAATAAAAAAATAATAATTCAATATATTATTATTATCTAATAAAAATATATTAAAATAATAACAATTTATATATTAAAAATAACAACAAAATAAATCTCGAAGTAATAGATATTCAAGTTTATGAAGAAAGTTATCATCTACGGAACTTCATATTTTGATATCTTTGTATAATTATTTCATTATGCATGATATTAAATATTTTTTTCTCAACAAAATTAATCAGAAAATTTAAAGGAGGGGGGTGAAATTTTCCGGAGGAGAGAATAAATTATCGAAAAATACTGTTTTTTAAAATCTAAAGGGTACAACTGTCCCTTGTTACATTGTGATCCGCCTTTATATATGGTATGAAGTGTTGGAGACCTTAGAAGACAAAATGAAACACCATTTTTTCTTTTCATTTTGAAATTACGGTATGGATACCTGGACCCCTCAGGCATCAGATAATTTACATCTCAAAACATTTTGCACGTACTCCCTTTATTACAACAAACAAAGCACCAAGCACCATAAATTAAGCATATACTGTACATTTTATACTTCAAATCTACTTCAAAGATTACATCATTCTCAATAGTTCACAAATTACAGTAAATTGACAAAACTTCAAAGATATTTGATGAATGAACATTTTTTACAACAACAACAATAACAAAGCCTTTAATTTCAAATAAATTAGGGTAGGCTAGAAATGAAACCCAATCGGAAAACATAAGATCAAAGATCTCAAATATCAGTGATAATAATGAATATGATGGAAGAAAAAGAAAATAAATAAATAAAATAATAATAATAATAATAATATATAAATAAAGATGATAATGATAACGATAATATACTAATAATAGTAATAATAACAATAATAATAATAGTATAATAAGCCTCTGTTATAAAATCTATTTCTCAATCCTAAAATTCTATTTTAAAACCTAATTCTAAATTCTAAATCCTAAAATTCTATCTAAATCTCTATTTCTGAAATCTATTTCTAAATTCTAAATTCTAAAATCCTAAAAAAAATCTAAGAATATAAAGTCTATAACTCTACTATTAGACTCTAACTCCTAAATCATAGTTTAGATACATAAATCGCTATCTTCCACGCACTCCTATCCAAAACAAGCTCTTTGAGTATATTTCATTCCTTCAAATCTCTTTTTTAAATACAATTAAATTTCTCGCATATCTTACATACTGACGGCGAACAAAGTTGTGTTTTAAATAATGTAATCAAGTATATAAAACGCATCTATGCAACATAAAAATGAACGTTGTTGGTTTCTAAACATGACATTCAAAAAGTCGTAAACTCAGCCTAATTGTCCAGAACATATATTGTGAGTTACTTACCAATTAGTTTCTAAAATTTAAATTTTCTAAGGGCAATGTAAGAGATTGACTGATCTCAATGCAAACCAAAATTTGCAGTCAGTCCCGAAGTTTCAATACAACTCAAATGAGACAGTGTGATAAATAAAAAATATATATTTATTTTTCATAACGAATATAATCATAATTTTTAATTTTTTTGAAAATATAAAGTTATTCAGAATTAATTCAATAATAATATTACTCTTAGAAGAAAGATTTACTAAACTAGGACGGTGCTACTAGCTAGTTCACATGAAAAGAGAACACCCAATGGTCGACTTCATTGTTTTTAGTCTTACAGCTTAATTAACATTGCCTTTGAGCTTTCTGGTTAATTCCTTCGAAATTCAGAAAGGTACGTAATTTAACAAAAATAGCTCAATATAATAAATCTGGCAAGTTTGTGTTTGGTTTGGGAGATAAATGTGTCACTAATGTTCTTTACTTACCTCCATGCTGACAATTTTATCTTTTAATCACCGACGATTTATTAATTGATATTTTTGTCATTGTTCTGATATATTGATTCAGGGATGTCATGTATTTAAATTCTTTTATGAAAATACAACTTGATGATTGTCCACAGACTTGGTCACCCCGTGTTATAACTTAATTATTTTTCAAAAAGAAATAATAATAAAATAATCAGATAATTAATAAACGTAATTTGTAAGTTATCAAATGCAGGATGTCTTGTGCAGTAATTTTTTTTTTTTTTGACCATTATCCAAGAATCCAGCTAATGCTACCTTACGTTGTAAAGGACAAGAAGGTAAACAGGTTAGATTCGCCTTGTTTTTGCGGGGGGAGAGAAAGAGACGCAGTGGCAGGAGAGAGAGATGACTGTGCATTTAGTTGGCAGATCTGTCAGTAAAAAAAAAAAAAGGTTCTCATTCAAAGCTTGGTGTTCAAGAGAAGCACCTTCTTTCATGGTAAAAGAAAAAAAATAGCAGAAAGGATTAGAACCGCCGAAGTTACACACTGATATATATGACAGGATGAAATTTCTCATATATAGGCCATGCTTCTCATGATCATGAGCGAATTTTGTTATTTTAGAATAGATTTCTGCTATAAAAAAGAAGTGTAATATTTTTACGTGCAAAATAAATAAATTATA
This sequence comes from Schoenoplectus tabernaemontani, assembly GCA_037127355.1. Lineage (NCBI taxonomy): Eukaryota > Viridiplantae > Streptophyta > Magnoliopsida > Poales > Cyperaceae > Schoenoplectus > Schoenoplectus tabernaemontani. The sequence goes on from CM073752.1 coordinate 17,970,983, forward strand.
TATAGGGAATATTTTTATTAAAGAAAAAAGATAAAATATGCACTTAGTAGTTGTCCATGCTAATAAAATATGGCATAATGATTTAATATAGCGTAATGCAAATTTATTATATGAGATAAAATTTATGAGAAAGTATCAACAAAAATATGCTTATAAAAATCAATTGCCAGATATTAGTTTTTAGTATAACCATGTCATGTATAATTGATTTAATTCCTCGTCAATTATTCTGCTAATAAACTACTAACCTACAAATCTACTTTTTATATCGACTAAGATTATGTTTCAAAATTTTATTTTTATTTTATTTATTGAAATTAGTATATGCGTTCATAATTTTTTTTTCCAAACTTAACAGTTCTCAAAATTGATCTCTATAATCTTAAAAATGATAAAAGTTAGAGCTATATTATGACGTGTAATATAGAGATATGCAATACTGATATCCTTAAAAAAGTTATGCATAACCAATAATAATTTTAATATAATAACATATGAATGTCATTGCACTACTTGAATCTAATTAATTCAATATAATAAAAAAAAACCAGCAAAGGGGTTTAGTTTTTTAAATTGACAAGTTATTTTGGTACATTAAGTTCGTGAATTGAGCGCATGAAAGTGCAAGTTGGAGAATGGTAACAGGACAGAAAAGCTATGACTAACTCCAAAGAAATAATATATTTTCTTGGGAGACTCACAATGGAATAATAAGAGCTCAAGCCACTTTTATATCCATCATAGTATATCACAGGATTGCTTTGGTGAATATGTGATTGGAGATTAGCAAAACTCTAGGGCCAGCATTCTCCCTTTCTCTGAAAATCATTTGAGAGAAGAATTGGCTGAGATTAATTGGTACTTCAGTTTGAACGAAGGAAACAATCAAAAAAAGCTAAGAAGAAATAAACAAGGTTGAATTCCCTCTCTATCTTGAAGGTACATGCAGAATTTGTTATATTAGCAGTTAAAAGCATGCATCCTTTAAATGTGCTTGCGTTTAAAAGCTTTTTTCTCTTATTTTTTTAGCAAAATCTCAGCATATATTTTAGATTTCTTGGGTCCACCTGGTTTTGTCCTTCTACTTTCCTTTTAGCACCACATATTGTTACTATTTACTTGTGTTATTGTTTGCCATTGAGATGATATATCTTGACTAGGGGGTTCTATTAATCTTATTATAAGGCAGTCAAGTTTTAGATAAAGTAGTTTTTTCTGTTCATTTTAATACAAAAAAAAAAACAATGTTACATTCTCCGTAATATAATAACTATATGCAAACATGGAATTTCTGGTGCTTATGACACCAATTTTTCTGTTCAAGAAAATTTGAAGGCTTACATCCTCGAGCCATAACACGATATGATTTAACTTGTGTATAAAGTGTAAACTATTCCGAATAAATAATTGATAGTCTATAATGATATAATAAAAAACAAAATTCATCATACCCATTAAGAGTAGACATTATCTCTATTAAACTTCTTTTATAAACTGGTGACACCACATTATAAAAGGCAACATTATTCTGAAATTCTGAATTGTTTATACTAAATTTTTAGAAAAATCCTATTTTTCCAAGTTTATTTGTATTTATACAAACAATAAAAAATATATCGCTTATACAATTCTACTAAGAGGTGCAAGTTTTTTTAATGCCAAGACATATTAGAAATATAGATACCATATCTTTCATATATAAATTCAACATTTTTAAAACACAAAAATAAATAATCTGTCCTTACTCGTGGCATTTCCTCAAAAAAAAAAAAAAGTGCGCCTGAGTAGTAGTTCCTAGTTTTTACCAAAGGTAAAAACGTGATGATAACGTGGTCCCTCTAATGATAGAAGTTGCTTTTTTTTTTTTTTTTTGATAAGCTAGAAGTTGCTTGGCTCTCGTGAATCTTTTCTCTGTTCTTACATCTTTTTAAGCCCAACCTTTAATTTCCTTTTTTATTAATTACCATTACCATTACCATGAAAGCTTTCTTCTGAAAAAAAAATTACGTGGTCCCGGTATGGTAGACTCCTAGCCCCTATGTTTGTAGAAAAAGGTTGACGTTGGAGAATTCCCAATTAATCCCTTGATAATAATAAGACGGCTGGATTTGTTTCTTCTCTTTTTGGATTTTTTAATGGGCCCCTTTTGATTATTGTTCTTTAGTATTTCGATTCCAATTTAAAAATCCGATGTATGAAGAATTTCCTCTCTTTACTCAAAAGCGCCTAAATTAAAAATAATTTTACAAATCAACTTTATATATATATATTTAAATAAGTAGGTTTATTTACTTTATTTTTTGTTAAATAAATACAAAAATACAGATCACTAGAGGAGAAGGATTTGAATATATAATATCAGACTAGAGGAGAGGAAGTTGAAAGATTATATAATAATATAATTGCTATCAACTTTGCCTACATTTCAATGTATAGAATAAGATTGCACATCAATTTTCTTTTTTCACGTGGACAATATCATTTGCCCAGTTCATTCTCTAGGTAGGTGCATGTAAAAAGTATTAAAAGTATTGTTTTATTACATTTGATCCGGATCGACCGTTATTCTCAGGGATAACATGATTTTGTTATCCCTACTAAGACCTTTGGATCTATCTCGAATGGTCTGAATTATTCTTGAATATTTAATAAAAATATTTTCTCAAACAAATTATATTTGTTGATTCTCGATCCAACCATTTTAAGTGGAAAAATAGAGTTCTGCTATCCGAATTCAGGTGATCCCAATCCTTATTATTCTCGATCCTCAAACCTTAATTCGGTTCTTATTGGGGTGTGTGTGGGTGTGTGTGTAATCGCTTTGTTTTGATTGTCATATATATTTGACGGTGTCTCATAACTTTAAATCGTCATCGTTTTGACTGTTTTGATTGTCATATATATTTGACGGTGTCTCATAAATTTAAATCATCATCGTTCTGATCATTACGACTGTCACACACATCCAACGTTAAAGTGACTGTAAGGGTCCAATGGGAGTTACCCTCCTGCACACCATTACACCTTATCTCGAGTGATTAATCGCTCTAATTTTGTTTCAATTAGAGGTGCTTCTTTGCTTGACAACTGAGAACTGGTACTTGTTCTCTTGTTATTTGTCTTTCGTTTCAAGTTGGATTCCATTTAATGCAATTATTCTGAACCAATTTGGGTTGAAGTCGAATTTTCTAATTTGTTTTTGTCAATGCAGGAAACGGATGAAAAGTACCGAATTTTCATCTGGTTTTTGCGAAGAATATTCAGAAAAAGACTGGAATCCCCCCTGTTCTATGGACCCAGGAATGGGATTTAATGCCCCAACCTTTCCTTTTTCTAATTTTGAAATGGGGCAGAGGGATGATATATACTGTTCTTCTTCTAGTAAGTCTCTTTTACTTCACATTATTCTAAATTGGAGTTTGCAATTACCATTTCGACCTTCCTTAAGATGTATTTGCAGAGAGATTATTTTTGCGTCAAGCATCAGAGAATTCTGCATTGGATGAATGATTTATTTTGTGACTTGTAAACCTTGATATGCAAGAACTAGAGTCTTGTTAGGAGAATTGTTTATGTAACACATAGACAAAGCATATTTATCTGTAATTATTATTATTATTATTTTTTGCTTTCAGATTCTCTTCAGAGAGAGTTAATTATGACCGATGAGAATCGAAAAATGGGCAAAATTGTCAAAGAGAGTAATAAAAGCATAAAAGCAGGGGGAGTTTATCCAAGTCAAGCTGATGTTCATGCAGATAGACCAGGGGTATGTGGTTTGAACTCTATATTTCATTTTTTCAGGGGCCTTTCTTCTTCTGATTTTTATGATTACATTGATTGTATAATAATGTTCACGATGGTACAATTTCAGGAGGTTTCAACCAACTCTATTCAAAATTCAGTCGAAAAGGATGAGAATAATCCAAATGAAATTAAAGAAGAAATTGTTCATGTACGTGCCAAGCGGGGTCAGGCAACAAATAGCCATAGCCTTGCGGAAAGAGTAAGATTTATTTCCCACAATTTGACATTTTTATCATTTTTGGCACATGCACCTTGATGAGGTTATTAACTCTCATTGTAAACCACCAATTTTATACTCTTTTCTAGGTGAGAAGGAAGAAAATCAGTGAGAGAATGAGGCTGCTACAAAATCTTGTTCCTGGTTGTAGTAAGGTACCATAATCACTATTATCAGTGTATATTCATAGAATGTACTATAGTCTAAAATTTCTATCTGATCTTAATTTTATACTTAACTAACTAAGATAACTGCGAAGGCTGTGATGCTTGATGAGATTATCAACTATGTTCAGTCTCTACAAAGACAAGTTGAGGTATTGAGATTTTTTCTAAATATATAAACCTTAATTGTTTCAAGAGTTCAATCCTTCCATTTGTTTACACAATTAATTAATTAAACAGATGTTTGAAATAAAAATTGCAGTTTTTGTCAATGAAGCTGGCCACTGTAAATCCTGATATTTCCATGGACCTAGAGCACATGCTATCCAAAGAGGTAATGAATTTCCATACCAACCTTCAATATTTTGCATTATCGTTTTCTCATGAGTAATTTCTTTAACAAATATTGGCCATTTTGCTTTTGTTTTCCATAGCTTTTACTGTCACAAGAGAGACAACTGGCACATTTTGCATCTGACCAGGGAACAAGTAATGTGTCTGATTTAGCAGGATTTATGCAACTGGAAATGTGGCATGGCGCGGTTCCTCACCTACCTACTCTTCCTCAAGTATGTTATTTTATTCCTACCTTGTTACCACTATGTTTGGCATGATATTGCCCGGTATAGACCTTTATCAATCAGGTCAACAATATGCTGGTCAGTACAAAATACCATGCTTTGGTACAAGTATGAATTGAATTTCTTTCTTTTTCCAAAATAATAATAATAATTTTGTTTAAATAGGTACCTGCTGTTTGGTCTGAAGAAATCCAAAATGCTGCAATGCATGCAGGGTTCATGTCTGGTGCCACTTCACATCCAACTAATGAATGAGTGTGGTACGAGTATTTCTCATCCTTTTTGTGCATTCCTCAATTCAATTTTCTTGGGTAATTGCATGTCATAAAACTTCATATATAATCTTGTCTGCAACAAACAGTTAAAGTTCTTATTTTTGTAATAAAATCCCAACATTTTGGAGCATTATCTACTAGCACCTAAAAGGTACAAGTTGTTAAAAGTTGTCAATTTTGCTCCACTGCTAAGCTTTTTTCCCCACAAATTGACAATTTGAATAGTTTGTAGTTGATTGACGTCATATTCAATATTTAGGTGTTTTTTTCAAATAATTTAAAACAACATGCTTTAATTGCAAGAGCTATAAATTTTGAGTGAGAGTTGCAAGAAGGTAAACATATATTTCAGGTAATTTAGAACCCTATTTGTCTTTCATCGATCTACTCCAGGCTCATGCATGCTTTTCATCTCCTTTCTCTTACAGGTTTATACTTCAGTACCAATTTTTTTGAGAAAATCTGAAAGATGCTTCAAAAAGTAGAATTTGTACAGTTTACGGCTTACCTACCAGGTCTCCTAATTTCGCACCTGTTTGATTTTAGATTGTGAATAGGTGAGGTTTATACCCTATGTCAGATCGCGAGTTTGATGTATGATGTAGTGTTTTTGTGAGGAAAAAAATGGAATTTAAGCTTTTGTGTTTTTGGGTAGTTATAGATTTGTTGCCCCAACTCCCAATAGAGACTTCTGTGTTAACTAGTTCTATTTTTTGTTTATTATTATGTAAGGGAGCTGGTATTTTCTTTATTCTGATTTGGTTTCAGTATACACTACCTTAGAACTTAGTTTGCCTCAAACCAACAATGAAACGAAGTTTCCTGTTCCCTTCAAGCCAATGTCTTATATAGTGCATGCTCAATATAAGTCAGAAGAGTTAGCGAGATATATTCGACTCAGAAATTAACAATTAAGCTTAATACAAGTCCCTAATAGAGGCAAAATTCGGTCTCAATTTCCCAAAAGTAGTTTACGAAAATGTGGCCAGCTTTCAGACCCAAAAATAGAAGGCCTGGAAATAATTGGGCCCAAATTTGTTGGAAAAGTAATATAGTACAAAACAAACAAAAATAACATTTTTTTTATAAAAAAAAGTTAAAAAATATTCTCACTTGATTGGATGATTTTTTAGATGTAGTTGAAAGAGTGAAAGACCTATATATTTTACTGGGTCCTTTGAGAAAATCAACCCTATATACTGAGATAATATTTTTAACATAGAAAAATGCTTTATAAATATATAAATCCGAAGGTTGGACCCATACTTGTTCAAACAAAAAAAAATGCAGGTGCACCGAATCAAACAGCACATTAGAGACTAGTTAGCTGGATTAGGAAAGAGCACTTCCATTTTCGAAACAACTACACTTTGACCACTATCACTTAGTCAACTATCATTTTCATATTAGATAGATAAGATAAGCGCCTAATGCCTAAACTTTGGTACTAGGCATGTCGTCAACGATTTGTAGAGATCCACAAACATCATAATCATGAGAAAATAACCAAACTTTTCTCTCCTTTTCTTTTCTTCTCACTTAAATTGCATTCAGTCCGACACTCCAACCTTTCAGGATGTTTAATATGTATACATCAAATTTTAGGACTAAGTCTTGTTTAAAAAAAAAGTAGATAGACAAATCGGAAAAATAAAATAAAATAAATGGCATCTTCCGAGAAGAGTTACACCAGTTTTTTTTATATATAATTATTAATAAATTAATATTATTAAAAATAAGAGTGAGAATTATAAAATTTTAAATCTACGAATGACAGCGCGCCACTGGTACTGGCTTGGAGCAACCGCGCCACTGTCAGTGGCGCGGTTAGTTAAAACGCCACTGGTAGTGACGTGTTGCTTAACTATAAATACCCTTTCCCCTTAGTCTTCTCATCTCACTAACGCACACTCCCCTTTTTGGCGGAAATATTTCCAACGTACGATCAAACCAATTCCTATCCAACGTACGATCAAACAAATTCCTATCCAACCTACGATCAAATCAATTCCTATTCGTATCCAGTTATTTACATTAACAATATAATTTATCAACAATGAATCCAACAGTGCCACCATATAATTTTTTTGACGGTAGTAGTAGTACCTCTGGCTGTAATTTAGCTAATGATCTTGGTAGGACTGAAGAACAAAGTAATATTGATGATGGCAGTAGTGTTGATTCAACGGTAATGGAATTAAGTGATGATCACGATGATCAAGATGATGGTGGTTCGTATTATTAGAGTGAAGTAGAAACATGAGAGGATTACACTGAGCAGTCGGATATTTCGATTGGTGAATCTGAAGACAAGGAAATTCAGAGATGCGATACGATATTGTTAGTTACCGGACGAACCGAGAGACAACATCATGTAGAAGCGTTAAATAATTTTGAGATGTTCGACTGTTTAGGTACAAATGAATCCCGATTAGGACCCGATGATGAGTTAGCTGAAAATAGAATATTTGCTTCTAGATCGGCTTTAAGTTGGGTAATTTGTGATTGGAGTGTTAGAAAAAATATTCAATGTTGGGTACAAGAAAGTTGTAAAACACGACTTATTATGAAATACAAAGAAGAGGGTTTTCCTTAGAGATTATACGCTAGACCTGAAAATGATTCAACCACATGGAGGATCATCATAAATAAAAACCCCACAATTGTAGGAGACTACTAAGAGACCGCAAACACATACAACTAACATCTAATTTGATTGCAGGATGTGTCCGCCAACATTTAAAAAAAGATCTCTCTCTAACAGTGCAACAAATCAATATGATTATAGAAACGATATATCCCGGTGTGGCACCAACGTAGAGTAAATTTTGGCGTGGTCGAGAAAGAACAATTGAACAATTATTTGGCACTTAAAAATGATCATATACATTGCTTCCACAAATATTGGGGGCGATTGCTCGAACTACTCCAGGAACAAAATATAAAATATTGACGTGTGATACTTCGGATGACAATGTAAATATGTTTAAATCCATAGCTTGGGCTTATGGACCGTGTATTATAACGTGAAATATTTAAGGCCTGTTATAATCATTGACACTGGATTCTTATTGGGCCGTTATAAGGGTAGATTATTGATGGCGTGTGGATACGATGCAGAGAATAAACTTATTCCTCTAGCATTTGAAATCGTGGATGCAGAGAATGTGGATAATTGGGGTTGGTTCATGCGATGGGTCCGTAATAAAGTGATCCAATTTAACATGAAAATATGTGTTATATACTACCATCATAGGGGAATAAAGGAAGTTTTTGAGTGATCGCATTTGGGATGATTTGTACAACGTGGAGAGGCGGTACACCGGTATTGCATGCAACACGTCGCAGAAAATTTATATAAGAAAGCCAAAAAATCTAGAAAGAAAGAAGATAATCTCAGAAATGATTTCAGAAGAAGACTAGCTAACAAGAAGAAATCACGTCGTTTCATAGAGAGATGACGAATTTTGAGGAAAACAAATAAAAAAGTTTATGATTTTTTTTAAAAAAAGTTGGAAGAAGATTAAAAAATGGTGATAAAGAGCTTCCTAATTTTGCTTCGTGGGTAAACCCGGTCAGTATACCCGATCATCGGCTCACCAATCGTGGATAAACCCCACAGACATGTGACGTCCTAAAAAAATATTTTCATTACTATAAACCCTTTTTAATACTGTAATAAAATTAATAAAATTTCACTATTTACCTCTAGAGTCACAGTCATCTCGCCAAAACTGAAGTGAAATGTGTGAGTTTCTGGCTTTCAAAACTCTATTAACGCACTTAATAAACCCATATCAATCTTCAAGTTACGAGCTTTCTCTTCTTCAACATAGATCTCTCACAACCTGATGAGATGAAGAAATCCCATACCTCGCAACCTACCCTGAATGTGCGAGCTGTATGGTAAACGAATGACATTGCTATATCTTTGTAATTTTTATTTCATAATAAGATTCTCATATATATATATATATAATTTTTTTAAAATATAATGTACCTCTGCCTGATTATAGTGTATCCGATATTTATCGTCAGGAAGATAAATGACAACATTTGCATTTTGTTGCTCACCTGCCATTATCTATTATAAAAATTATTTTATTCTAATTAATATTACAGAACTAATTTACATATATAATAATTTATAATTAATTTCTAATTAACCTACATAATTAATATATAATTAATCTACATATAATCTAATTAAATAATAAAATTAATAATTAATTAATCTATAATTAAAAGCTAATTAATCTAATTAATCTATAATTAAAAGCTAATTAATCTACTTAAATTATAATTAAAAGCTAATCTATAATTACAAACTAATATATAATTAAATTATAATTAATATATATTAATTATAATTAAAACTAATCTATAATTAAATTATAATTAAAAAATTAAAAACTAATCTATAATTAAATTATAATTAAAAACTAATCTATAATTAAAAGCTAATATGTGAGTATGTGATATGCTTAAATTTTTTTTTTTTTTATGTATTAAAAATTTAAAAAATAGAAAAAAAACAAACCTTTCACATCCTGTGAAAATAATTTTCTTTTTCTAAAAATAAAAAAAATCGTGCATCACTATCAGTATTAATTTGTTAGAAAAGAAAGAGAAGTTTTTAACTTTTTCACGTTGAATCGGAAGGATTCAAAAGGAGAATGGAAAATTGAAAATCATACTAGGTCGGACTGACAGAAAACATGTTGGTAGACAGAAACCGTACTGAAAGAAAGAAGCCAGTGATGTGGTTTCAGACATCACATGTATAAAGCCTGACAAATCATAGTGACAGATACTCGTACACGTACTACTATAGAACAATACTTCAATATATATAACTATGACAAGTTTGGGAAAATCTACAGAACCACGCAATAGCATCTCTATCTATCGTGGTTTTTATGCCTTAATAATTCAATTTAATTATTTTATTTTTAAAATTAATTTTATTACCTTTATTATTTACTATCTTAATTTAATCCTCTTAAAAAAATGTAACTTTCTTGAAGTCACATGCTCTTCTTTTTTGACTTCATATTCTGTATTTTTCAATATCAAATTCAATTCTAAATATTTTACAATTTTATCAAATGAGAAACAAAATTGTTTAAAACAAAAGTTGGTACTTGAATGAGATGAGCAACTAATCATTAATCTCATCTCATCTATAGTTTAATAAATTAATAGTACTTTTCTGAATGAGATGAGCAACTGATCCGTAATCTCATCTTATCTGTAGTTTAATTAATACTTTCCGTGTGTGTAAGTACTTTATCCTGTCATCGAATCCAGCTCATTCAGGAGCCATTAAATTCTACTATGAATGACATATGAATCGTCTTTAATTATTATTTTTTTTTTATCAGCTGCTCATCTCGTTTTGGAATAAAATGATTTAATTTTGTATTGGCTAGGGAAGCCTTGATTATTGCTGCAAAAAAAAATCGTAATTTGCCATTTGTTCGGTACTCGATTTAGTTTTAGCTCGAGTTTAATTTGTTCGATTAAATTATTTTATTAGTTTGTTTCAAGTTCTGTTTGATAATTTTTTTTAATGAACTAGTTCAAATTTAATTCGTAATAGTTAAATATATAGTTATTTATATATATTTTTAAATATTTAGTCAATAATATATAATAATATAATTATTTTATTATGAAAATTAGTAAAATATTGTTAATTTGTTATTAAATTACTAAATATTAGTTTTTTTATTTTTGATATAAAATTATTAATTATTTTTAGTTCTATTTATTTATGATAATATAAAAATTAAAATAATTGAGTTCATCTCGAGTTTAATTTCATTTTAAGTTCGATTTAGTTCGAATTTGATTTAGTTCGAGTTCGATTTAATCCAATTGATTTAAAATTAAACTCAAATACTAATTATTTGGATCAAATTTGATTCATTTACACCCCAGGCTTGATGTTGCAGAGTTGTAGCCATGAAAATTCCGGACCACGTGCAATCAATTTTTTTTTAATCGTGATTAACCAGACATATTCTTTATGCCCTTTTCCTTCTGAATTCAAACTAGCCATGGTACTCCTTTATTTTTTTTAAGAAATAACAGGGATGATACTTGATAAGATGCCAGAATAAAATTCCTTGTAATTAGTAAACTCAGCGCGTTTTTTTTTTTTTTTTTTTGCTTCATCTTCCCTATAAATCATCCATATCGCGTACTGACGGAGTAAAAAGATATATGTTGTTCATTGTGTCGAAAACACCATAATTTAGCATAAATATTATGAAAGGATATTTTGAATTATTTAAGGGGAGATGTTACTTGATATAATTTTTTTATAATCCGAACAATAAAACATTTAAATAAATTCGAAATGATTTATTAAGATACATTATAGAAAAAAAATATAGATACATTATAACTTATTCAAAATTCATATAATTAAAGTGTTATTTGATGATTTATTAAGGATCATTCAAATATTATTCAATTTTGCAATGATCTTTCATGAACAAACAAACGAACATTTAAATTTCATGAAATTTGAAATACAATCAATTTATGAATTCAATAATATGACAATTTATAATTGTTTTTCTAGTTTTTACGATTCATTTTTAAGAATTTACTGAATCCCATTGTCAAAACATTAAAATAACCATTGTCAAGTAATTCCTCCTTTACATAAAATTTATGCTTGGTAAGTGTTTTAAAATTTTAATTTTATGTCAGTGCTTCAATGACGCTTCCAAACATCAAACCTTCCATTGATTTTACTTTTTTTTTTTTTTAATTTCAGTCGTATCAACCGTCGAGCATTAAACACAAAGAAAATACAATATTCTTCGCGAAGTTAAAAGTGGTGTATTTGAGAACCAATTTTTAGTCTAGTAAAAAACAATATCATATGTATAAGAGGTGGTAGGTTCAAAATCCGAATTGAAAATTTTCTATATATATTTATGAAATTTGAGAAATCACTCTCTTCTTTCCTATATAAAAAAATTCTTAACCATCTACTTTGTTTGCAAAAATGCAAAGAATAAATACAATGAAAGTAGTGTTTCAACTAATTTGTTGTAAATAAACTAGGCAAGCATGTTGTGATTTGTATATCACTCGAAATATAAAAAATTTAAATTTTATTTTATTTTCTCAGAAATTTAGATCCAAATTATTTAATAAATTTTATATATTAAAATCTTGAAGAATATACAAATTATTTTTTTAATATTTATTAAATTTTTTGTTTAGATTTTTCAAAAAAAGGAGCCAATTTATGCAAATAATTTATTTTATTTTTATTTTTTGACAAAATTTGAAAAAATAAAAAAATAGTTATTTTTAAAAATAGTAAATTTGATAACCAAGATTATAATATGTAGAATTTATTATGCAACTTTGATTTAAATTTTGGATATGGTAAGGAAAATTTTGAACCTTTCATACTTCGGATGGTATACAAATATTCGCGTGCTAGTCCAACTCATTGTAAATTGTTTATTTTATCTATCTTTATCGATTATATATATATATATTATATCAAATAATGATTTCCTTATGAAAAATCCAAAAGGATGGATTCTTTTATATCCATTTTTATGTTTAATGATGAATTAAAATCGGAATACTAAATGACAATAAATACATTAATATGATGATCACGCTATAATCTAGTGGTTTGAAGATAGGACGGGGCGATCCAGTCTTGATCAACCCCCGGGCTATGAGTGAGGACGGATGGGACGAGATGAGTTTGAGTGGTCAAAAACTAAAAAATTCCGACCCAAATCGTGTGTGGACCTTGTAAATAGGACCCTCACGGGTTGGGACGAGTGGGCCAAGGGGGTGGGGACGGGTGCGGGTTTTTCCTCTAATTTCACGAAAACTCCAAAAAATTTAGAAATTTCTAAAAAGATCAGAAAAATTATCAATAAAATAATAGAATTTATAATTTTTAATCATATTATTTTATATAAAATTTTTAACCAAATCGATTTTATTAATTGTAATTGTTTAAAAATGAAATAAAATTTGAAAAGTTTCAAATAATTCTTTAAAAAATAAAAAATGTAGAAAAATGATCAAAGCCGAAAAAAATATATCATATTTTTTGAAATCATCCATTTAAACTAATTCAATTTTGTATATTTAATTATTTAAAAATTAAATAATATTAAAAAAAATGAAAAAATATTAAAATTTATAAAAATTCTAAGTTATTGATCAAGGATTTAAATATTATATTTTAACTGTGGTTTAATCTCATAATTTATCTTTTTAGGGTTTAATTAGGTTTAAATTATCAAGTTCAAGGTACTATCCGATTTTATTATTTTTTAGATTTAGATATAAATCCAGTGAAAATGAAGAAAAATGATGCAAATTTGAGGCAAACGAACGACAAATGAACAAGTTACAAGCAAAATAGTGAAATCGGGTATTAGAAACCATTTTTGCGGACAAAAGAGACCTTGTGAGGATCGCAAAAATACAAACCAGGCCAACATAGCACAAACTATTATTTTCGGTTTCTAAGAGAACCGCTTAGAATTTTTTAGTATTCTCGAGCTTGTTTCGTTCCTGACATCGAGGAGAATACAACGATTAGGGCCTGGGCTTGAACAATTTTCTGTGGATGCTAATTGGGTACGGTACAAATAGCGTGAGGGTCCAGGTAAGAACATGTGAGGTCTGGGTGGGGCGGGTCTAAGACAGGTCGGTCTAGAAGATCACGGCTAGGTGCTGAACGAGTATGAGGGTTTTATTTTGAAAATTTTGAGATCTGATCCTTGTTGGGATCGGACTTTTAACGACTCTGATCTATCCACGGGTCTAGAGCGGAACGATCCGGGACGGATGTCGGGTACAGTTTTATACGGGTCGGATCTTACGGTCAAGATGTTTTCAAATCTCTACTATAATCATTACCCAAGGATTATTAGAGCAGCTAATTTCTCTGACAGAGAGAGGCAATAATAACTAAACCTATTACCCTACCACATCAATGTTATCTTTGCTTTTATGGAACGTTGAGACTTGAGAGCGACTGTGTTGCAGTTTAACAGGTACGGATGTTCCCATCTCTCAGATCAGAACATTTTTTGAGGGTGCTCAGATCAGAAGTTAACTTGATCTGCAGTCTTGAACACTGGAGATATGAATATATGATGTCTAATCATACTTTTTGAGAGGGACAACAATATTTTTTAAGAAATTGATGACCGGAGATTTTTCAATTATTGATAGTGATATATATATTTAACGAGCTAATAGTTTTAAAAAAATATTTCCAAAAGTTCATTTTGTGAACTCAAGGTTCATATTAACCGAAAATATTTTACAGAAAATAAAAAAATGCAAAATTACTCAAGTCGCTATATGCACCGGATGCAAATTGCCAAATTATTTGAAGCCTCTCGTATACCAAATAATTTGGCGTCTGCTAAAAGTGAAAATTGTGAAGATTCAGTTAATGAAGTTAAATTAATTGAAAATAAGCCAAGATATATTAAATATGGCTCCTTTAATTGAAATGTTCCTTCACCAAACACTTCTAATTGATTGACGGCCTCTTCTATTAAAGTTAAGATGTAAAAAATTTAAAACTAAAAGCTTGTTATTTTTTTTTAATGATTACTTATATATGTATTTTAAAATAAATAATAATATTTTATGTTTTTTCTTACTGGTTCCTCTTTACCGGGTTCTAAAACACGCATTTAAATTATAAATTATGAAGATATTAAAACAATTAATAAGTCAAAAAGCAACTGAAAGTCTGATTTTTCCTATTCTTTGAAGTCAAATAATAAATTTAAGAGTAATGTTATATTCTTATGCACCTAACAGAAGTAAATAATTTTGGAAAAGTACTGAATTATTTATTTTTATATTTGCACGGAGTTATTAAACGCTGACGACCAGCCCGCAAATTCCCTCCAAGTTCTACAAGAAAACAATAAAGTTACTGATACCCATTTGTACAAATCTATCTAACCATGCTCAAATCCACCATCACACCTCACCACAATTACCTCGTGATCCGAATAAAACCGCGAGGCAATAAACAAGAAATAAAAATGAAAATGAATTTGAAGATCAAATCGTGATCGGAAGGGAAGGAGACACAATTTGATTTCATTCGACGCGATTTAAAGAGACCAAAATCACATCATTAAAGGGAGGTATTTGTGATAGAATATATGTTTTATTCGTAATACATTTTGTTAAAAATCACAATCCATAAAATAACGTAATTCATATAAAATAACAAATAATAATTGGAAAACTTACAATTCTCATTTCTTCGATTCTAATGATGGCGAATTATGGCGTTTTTCCACTCAGTCTCTATTTTTTGTTCTTTTCTTAATGGACAAATTAAGAAGATATTAAAAGAATTCAATTCGACCAAATGAACAGAACTGAGTATATATAAACACTGAGGCAACTTCTGGGATCATGTACAATGAATTTGGACAACTTAATTTTTCCATCAAAAATACAGATGTACGTAGATGCATTCTTCAGATACACCCTCCAGATGCACTTTTTAGATGCACCCGTTAATTAATTATTCATAAATGAACTTAGCTTATAATTATTAGCAGTAGACCACACATTAAATATTAGAATATTAAATATTCTAACAATTTGAAGAATTTTTTATAAAAATAATAGTAATTATTCGCTTTCATTTCTTATTAAAAGCGACTGATGTAGTGTTTAACAAAACCAATCAATCATAGATTGAAAGTACTAAACCACAAAAAAATATCCAGAAACCAAGCAAAATGTTACAATTAAAAATTAACCATATTAAAACAGATACTTTATCCGAAACATAATCAAATAATAAAAAAAAACAAATGTAAAACTTCAATCCAAAACACCACCACCTACAAATCAATAAAAAAAATAAAATAATATCACTCTCTTTCATTGAAGCATCCGAGTCACTATCAGAAATCACAATCGATAAATACAATGCTCTCCATATTGAAATATTTTCTATTAAAATCTCAAATTTTTTTGAAATATTTTTTATTGAGAATCAGCCTTTTGATCTAATGATAAATGTAATACTCTCTGTATAAAAATTACAAATTTATAACTCAAATAAATATTTTTTTATAAATAATTAAAAAATAGATAGTTTACACTTTCATATTTACTCAAAAAAAAAATCTTTTCTATTAAAATTATTTGAATTCTTGTAAGATTTTGTTCCCATCAAGGTTGATCCGACCTCTCAAAATCCTCGACATTCCCAGATCACAACACCACCTCACTTCTCACTTTCCCATCTCCTCCCCAGTCCCCACTCTTCGCTTCGCCTCCAAATGCCACCTCTCCTCCTCCTCCTCTCTCTCCTTCTCCACCTCCTCTCAACCTCTCTAATGGCGGATCCCGACGACCAGCACTGTCTCTCCGGTCTCTACCAGTCCCTCTCCGACCCTACGGGATCCTTGCAGAACTGGTCCTCTCCCTCCTCCCTCTCCTCTCCTTGCAACGGTTTCACCTCCGTCCTTCCCGGCGTCACGTGCAATAATGGCAGAGTGTACAAGCTTTCTCTCTCAGGCCACTCCCTCTCCGGCCAGCTCTCCCCTTCCCTTTCCAATTGCACAAATTTGCAATCTCTAGACCTCTCCTCCAACGAACTCACTGGGCCGATACCTGCTTCTCTTTCTTCTCTGTTAAACCTCGCCGTTCTCAATCTCTCCGCAAACCATCTCTCTGGTGAAATTCCTCCTTCTCTTTCTCTATGTGCTTATCTGAATGTGATCGATTTGCACTCCAACCAACTATACGGTCAGATTCCTGATCAAATTGGGATGTTGGTTCGGCTTTCAGCTTTTGACGTGTCGAATAACAAGTTGTCGGGTCCCATACCGTATCTTTTGGCAAATAAGAGTAATGGATTGGGGCCGAGGTTCAATGCAAGCTCCTTCACAGGTAATAAAGAGCTTTACGGGTACCCGTTGCCGCCCATGAAGAATAAGAGTTTATCGGTTCTTGCAATCGTTTTTATCGGGTTGGGGAGTGGATTGGTTAGCTTGATTCTGAGTTTCACAGCAGTTTGTATTTGGTTGAGAGTTACTGATCAGGAGTCATCAAACCCCGGTGAAGAAGGGAAGATCTCTCATCTCATACCGGATTATTGATCTTGAGTGTTAAGTTTTTGCACAAGGAGAATTGAGGTTCTAGCTTCTGAGAAAGAGAAGAACTGGGTTTTTTCAAGCTTAAGGTTACTGATCAAGGGATCAGTCTTGAGGATGAAAGAGGATTTCTAATTGGATGCCTGATTATAAGTTAGATGAGTTTCTGCTCAAAATTCTGCTCTTTTGAGATGGAATTTTCTCAACTAGCGCTTTCACGGAATTGGATGAAAATTTATCGGTTCCAAAATTTGTTAGATAGTGAGAGTTTCTGAATTGATATCTTTCCTTTCTTTTTTTATTTATTTTAAAAGCTTTTTTTTGTGGTATTTAGAGGGATTATACTGGTTAGTCTAATTGTAATAATGTAAGGTGATGTAGATGTTTTCTTTCTATTATTTTCTTCAATCTTGCTCTATGAATATAAAAACAAAAAATCCTGCCAACTGTTTCCAGTAACATCTTTTCAGCGTTTTTTTGGAAAAACTTCAGGGACTTTGAGACTTTATTCTTACTTTTGGTACATTTTTCGTTGGTTGCAGCCTGATCAGCTCAGCTATACTGTTTTCTCAAAAAAAAAAGGAGAGAAAAAAAATGAAGCTTAGCTATGCTTTTTGGTAGAGGTGGCAGAACCCGACCCGACCCGAACCCGACCCGACCCGACCCGAGATCAAATGGCCTTCAATCGAATCGAAATCTATCAACGATCTGAAAAAACACAACATGTAAATTGACCCGACCCGATCCGATCCTGACCCGGCCCGGCCCGACCCGATTTTTTCCAGAAAGTCAAACTGACCCGACCCGTCCGACCCGAACCCGCCCGATTGCCACCTCTACTTTTTGGTACATTCTTCTATGTTTTTTTGACTTGCTTGCTCCTCTTGTTCAGTCCAAGTCTGTTTGGAATAACAGGCTGGGGTTACAGTAAGTAGTTTTTTTATTTTAAAAGAGAAAAAATGATTTTACCCTTATTAATGTTATTCAACTAACAAAAAATGTCAAATGGAAATTACAAGAGAATTAAAAAAAAAGTACACCAGTCAATTCAATTTTTTCTTTTCAATACAAAATACTATCTAAACATCATTTGTACTGTCGGAGTAGCGCAAATTATTTTTGTAAGATGTCAATTTATTGCAATTTTTGCGCACACAAAAGTAATGCAGATCGTATTAATTGGATGTTTTCGCGCAAGCAGGGTGTGATATGTTGCATCTTATATTCTTATTTATGTTTGCGTCCTTAGTGACTAGTCAATTACAGAGGAAGATGTTATGATTAGTCTAAATTGGACAAAAATGCCAAGCACCCCCACCTAAAAAACTACATAATATTAAGTTAATTTGGTGTATGTAAGGCTGTAGTCTGATGATTGCGATTCTCTCCCAACTAAGGCTGCTTCGTGTAATTATTGGCATTAAACATTCTTCCATGACTCGTCCTCATTCGATTCACTTTTGTTTTCCTTCTGTTTTCTCGCTTTTTTAATGTGTCATTTCACATTAGGGCAATGCATTTGCAGAGACGCACAATCTGGCACACCAGAGGCGCTGCAAAAGATCTGATCAACTTTCTATCGAGTTTTTTTTATTTCACTACTTAGTTACAACTTTACAAGATAAGATTCTATCAACTTTCTCTTGACTACTTGACTAATTAGATTTCTAATTATTAAGTTAAATAGCACCTGGGTTTGGCTCATAGACTCATAGTTGATGTCAGATGTGTCAACGAAAGAAAAAAAAAACATTTTACAGTGATATAAATAATAATGCTCGGAGGATTTTTGTAGTATTCTCATGGATCCGTCCAATGAAATTTTGGTACAAAATTATTACAGACCGAGACTCACAAAATCACACCAACCAATGCAAAGTCAAGCAGATTTTTGTGATTTACTAGGTATTGTCAACAATTAATCGCTAGATTTGAAATAATTTTTAGGTACTAAACCTTTGAGTCAATGTTATTGCATCATTGGAACAACTTATTTGTATTTGATAAGTGAAGTAACAACAAGTTATTTAAGGTGAAAACATTTATGCATCAAATTCTTTATTTTTTTACCATATTTTAAATCTTTCTACTTCACTTTCTACTTTAATAAATTTTATCAGGGATGAAATCATAAATTATGATAAGTGATAATTTTTTTAGGTGAGATAGAATTTACAATCATTGTTAAAAAGATTTTTTTTTTGTATTTTCTTTTTAAAAAAATCTAGCACCTGAAATCAACTTTCGAAACTCCCCCCTGATTTTGATCATTTGTCAAAAATTATTTCATATACTCACTTCTTATAAAACCATTTTATAAATATTTACTTTGTTCTAAGCGAATTCGCATCCTTTATGGTAAATATCATTTGTCTGTCCTGTGATTTTAAATGACACGATTGTGACCATTCTGTCCAAAATCTAAATCCGACGACCGTCATGATTTCAAACAATTACTATATTATATTCGTACAATACTACAGAGGATACATACTAGTAGAGGTTAGCTTATACCCGCCGGGTACAATCCGTACCCGCCTACCCGTGCTAGTTACCCGGGGTATCCGTACCCGTGCCCGGGTATAGACGGGTACGGGCATGAGATGGGCCGGTCAACATTTTTTCGGAAAAAATCCGTCGTACCCGTACCCGCCGGGTAAAACCCGTGTACCCTCCGCCCGTACCCGTCTACCCGACCCCCATACCCGTCTACCCGCCCGCCCGTGCCCCGCCAAAATTTTCAAAATTCAAAATAATTGCCCCTGAAACCGGTTAACCCGTTCATTTTAAACGCCTGGAATCCGTCTACCCGTTTATTTATATTTTACTGTTTTAAATTAATTAATTTAAAATATTTTTTATTTATATTTTAAACGTTCATTTTAAATTATTTAATTTTTAAATGTTAATTTTAAATTTGATTTAAAAAATAGCAAAAAAAAATCCCGTACCCGTACCCGTACCCATGGTACCCGCGACGGGCACGGGTATGAGACGGGTAAGGTACGGTTTTGAAAAAAAAAACTATCTACCCGTACCCGCTGTATCCGTCTACCCACCGTGCCCGCCCTACCCGCCGCCCGCCGCGGGTATACCCAGCCCGTACCCGCGGTACCCGATGCCAGCTGGCAAAACACTACATACTAGTGCTAAGCACCCCCATGATTTCAAAAATTCCCTAACGAGTAATGACCCCCTAATTTTTTTTATAGATGATATTGAGCTTAAAGCTCTCTAATTGTATATATTCAAATTTATACAAGCAATGTAATACTCTTGCGTAGCCAAATTGAATCAATAGAAATTTAATTTGCGTTGCAATGTGACAAAGTTGTCATGCATCTTTTAGTTTTTTTATTGACAATATTATATCAAAAGATAGCAGAGGTGTGGAGAACTAATAGTGGGATGTTTGGATTTATTAGTGGGTTATTATACAGCTTAAGTCCAATTAATATCTATTATTTGTTTCATACTAATTTGCGAATTGTTATTCAAACAGGCTTTAATGTTACTTTTTAAAAAAAATATTTGTTTTTTTGTTGGGAACGGGAGTGGTCCAACCGATGTCTATGGGACCAACTATATCCGTTGGATCGTCAAATCTGATATTAGGTTCGAATTTGAAACATAGTAAAACTTGCGCACAAATATTAATGTGGCCCAACATGTATTTTGCTAATCGGATGCAAAATTAATTTGGTCCGATTTGGTGCAAGAAAAATTCATAAATCATTCGGTGTTCTATTAATTATTAATAAAATTAATTTTATTAATATAAAATTATTATTTTAGCTCTAATTATTTATAATAATATAAAATAATTGAGTTCATGTAGTGTTTAATTTTAGTTTAAATTCGATTTAGATCGAGTTTGATTTAGTTTAAATTAATTTTAAATTGAATTTAACACTAATTAGTTTGATCAAATTTGAATCATTTGCAGACCTAAGTCTGATATATATATAGATATCCCCTTGGCATTTTAACAACTTCGATACAGCTCTAGCTAAAGTGCTTCACATTTTGGCTCTATAAATAAATTCTGACCTCGCCCCTAATGATATTTTTATACATGTTGAGGTGCACGAGTTATATATTTAGAATCTTAAGTATTAATTGCATGCTTATTTGGAGTGGATGGACAAAAATAAAGTAAGAGAATATATTGTTATATGAATGCAATTAATGTAAATGTTTCAGCCTCCACTCAAGCAGAAGTTCTGAGTTTTTGACAAAGAATTAAGAATAAAATGCGGTGCTAATATGACAGTGCAAATCCATTACATTACTAAATTAAAACACTGGCTACTTTTTGCACATCTTATATGAAAAATATTTTTCACCATGACTTAACTGAAGCCGGCTAAAAATGGAAAATATTTTCCGAGGAAATGGAAACACGCTAGGAGGAGACTAATATGGAATTAATTTTTCTGATGTGAAGTATCATGCAATGCAACATGTAGATTGTTAAATCTCTTTAAGATTCGAGCCAACAAAAATACCAAAGCGATCCAATACTTCATATACTGCACAATAGAGATCAGGATCGATCCACTGATAAAGAGGCTGGATATTAGGGACCATTTTCTTACCTCCTATTTCAAATTTTATTCTTTGCATCATTTGACCAAAAATTTTCCCTCCCCAATGATTTCGTGATGCTATTTTATTATATTTAGTATGGGCAACTTCTTTCAA
Source organism: Schoenoplectus tabernaemontani (assembly GCA_037127355.1). NCBI lineage: Eukaryota > Viridiplantae > Streptophyta > Magnoliopsida > Poales > Cyperaceae > Schoenoplectus > Schoenoplectus tabernaemontani. The sequence continues at coordinate 17,992,883 of CM073752.1, forward strand.
TAATTCATTTTTACAAAAGTAAAAAGATTTTTTTTTTGAATAAGACAAGAGACGTACAAACTCAAAACCATACCATTAATTAATACAATAATGTTATTATATGCGAACACATAAAATTACATCATTTTAATATTTATATATACATCGAACGCCAGTGAAATCAACTGATCAAATCTTATGATTTAACCTTTTTTTATGACCATCGAAACAAAATTAAACAACAGTCTTAACATGAAATTTTAAAATATTTAAGAAGTAAATAAATGAAGATAAGATATTTTAAAATTTAAACCGTGTTGTGCCACACTGAACTAGTAACTTGAGAATTTTTGATTTTTTTAAGATGAGAAGTGGGCGCCATACTGCCATGAGAATGCTTTTCAAGCTGCCTGAAGGACGAGGAATGGGGACCAAGAACGCTCTCTGGACGCCATTATTGCATCTCCAGAGAAGCATTTTCCTATATAATTGAATTAACAGGAATTAATAGGCCAAAAGCATTAGGAGGGGACCAGTTCTTCTCAAGTCAGCAACTGTAGGCACAGCACAGTTTTTGCTTTTAAAGTTTATAGCTTCTCTGATCCTTTCCAGAACATGAGATTTATGCTACACAGCTACAGACTCTTTGGTTTGCACCCGCAAGAAACTATAGCAAATTTGTTGGATTATCTATATCTAAATTATTAGTATACTTCTATTTTTCTTTGAAAGTAATGATTTCATTAATGAAGCAAGTATTCAAATGATATCACGGCCCAATATTGTAGATATTTAACAACTACATTGTTCAATTAACTATTACAACCATAGTATCAAAGCATAGTATCAAAGCATTACATCCACAAAAAGAGTTCAACAGAATAGCCAGAATATCAAACTACTAAATCAGTAACGTAAATTCTCTAATCTTCTCTTAAGTCTCAAATGACAATTGTTTTACGCAAAACCATCTATCCCTGCTGTGAACAAAATAAAGAGCAATGTCATACAGAGAATGGAGTAACCACTCGTTATATAAACTATTAAATGCACTAAGTCTGCTATTAGTTCAAATTAAAGCTAATTCAGTTTCAACGCTTTACTATTTAATGCATGAAGTCTGATATTAGTTAGGACACGACTAACAGTATCCAACGTAAATCTCTCAAAAAATCCCTCCTCCCCTGCAATGGACTTTCTATTTTGAGAAAAAAAAACATTAAAGGACGCTTAACAAACTTTTCATTTTGAGAAAATATTGTTGAAGCATGCACACACGTTCTTATTCTTTCGCCAAGTCAAACTCATCTACGTAAAACCTATATGATAATTTCTGAAATGCCAAATCTGTTATAGGTAATTACATCATTTAGATATTTATATATCTATTCTATGTATTTAGATTTTTATTTCAGAATTAGGTATTGAGAAATGTGTCATACGTACTTAATTATCTATTCTAGATATTTAGATATATTATCTGAGTATTTAATTATATTCTAGATACTTATATTTATATTTTACTTATAAGTGATTATTTAATTTATTTATTTAGGTATTTAAATATGTATCATGAATATTTAATTATCTTTTATAGATATTTAAATTTTTTTATTTAGAATTACATGATTTACTTATTTAGATATTATATATGTGTCATGGATATTTAATTATCTTCTCTAGGTGTTTAGATTTCTTGTATATAATTTTGTGATTTACTTATTTAAGTACTTAGATATGTATGTGTATTAAATTATTTTTTTATAGGTATTTAGATATGTATTCTAGGTATTTATATTTTTTATTCATGATTGTGTGATTTACTTATTTAGAAATATGTGTTATAGATATTTAAGTATTTTTTTATAGATATTTAGGTTTCTTATTTACAATTACTTAACTATCTGGAGTATGCGATTTTTTTAATTGTTTATTGAATAACACGAAAAATAAAATTAAACTTCATAAAATAATATTTTTCTATAAAACATCAAGTATAATTTAAATATATCTTTATATAACTTTATCAGTCTAATAATATGTTTAATATCACAACATTCTAATAATATGTTCAACATCACAAGTTCTAATATCTGAAATACATTTTAACATCACAAGTTCTTTGAAAGAGAATTTAAAAAGAAAACGCTAGATGTCAGATCTAATTGAGGAAAAAACATACTATACTGAAAAAACTATATATATAGAATGTCGGCCTCAATTAGCATGTTCTTAATTTAAAAAAAATAAGCGCTGATAGCGCAAGAATGATCCTGGGGATAGTCTTGGGGAAATAAAAGATTATCTCTATTACTTAAATTGTGTTTGACACAAATTGTAATTATTTTTTATTCATACCACTGAGGCCTTTATATAGGCGTACAACCAATATAATAGGTAGGTAATCAATCATAAATCTCTAATTAATTATATAATATTCTCGAATTAATACAGAATATTTACTAAATCTCAATACTCCCCTCAAGATGGGCGAAAGATACCCATCAAGCCCATATTGTCACACAATCGAGATAAGTCCGGTGCACTAAGTCCCATAGTGAGACAATCAATCACTTGTTTCTTAGTAGATACATGTCCCAACTCTAGTTAACCATTATTCAATTTTTCCTTGATGAAAAATCTATCAATCTCCATATGCTTAGTTCTATCATGTTGTATAAGATTATTGACAATGTTAATTGCTGACTTTTTGTCACACCACAACTTCATCTTTGTTCCTTGATCTATCTTAGTTCTACTAACAGAGCTTTTAACCACAACATCTATATAACTCCCAAAACCATGACCCTGTATTCTGCTTCTGCATCGACGACCTTACAACCACAGACTGTTTCTTACTCTTCCAAAAAACTAAATTACCTCCTACAAACATGCAGTATCCTCATTACACTGTAGCATCCGCATATTACTGTAGGCCTTTATCAGCGCAATGCTTGTTCGAACAAATCAGAGCCTTCCATTTCTATTAAATGATCCCTTCAATTTTAGGGCTGTTTGATGGTGTGGGTAAAAGTGGGAATGAGAATTGATTGTCTTTTTCCCATGTAGTATTAGGCATTTATTTTGGTGCAAAGAGGAATGAGTTAAATTTCCCAAATTAATACATAAAAAATGTGATTTTTTTCGGGTAAAAAAAAATTCATTCAGATTTATTTATTTTTCCCAGCTATCTTGTAAATGCACTCCTTGATGATATGGAAACTCATGTCCAATTTCCTATGAAAATTGAGGTGCATTATAGGCCCTTAATATATGTTAGTGTCTTTTTTTTGGTTTTAAAATCATACATATCCATTCAATTCGGATATATTCTTTATCTATGAATATTCCTTCTTTTTTACATATGAAAGTTTTCTTTTAACATATGTTTAGACCATAAATCATATAAGTTTTTATTTTTCTTTAAGGCTAATGAGTGATTAGCGAGAAAAAAAATAAGCATTTGAAGATGGATTAGGTATGTATATATCAATTAAAATTTTGTTTTATTATTATCATTATTGTTAACATATCGTCATTATTGTTATAATTTGATTAGGCATTTATTACTACAATTACAGCAGTTTATTTTTATTACAGCCTCTTTTTGTCCATCGCATATTATATTGAGTTGGAATTTAATTCCAATTTCAAATCAACACGAACATAACAAGATCGTTAGTTGGACAGAGAATTATATTTTGGAATAGTAGGGGGGGAAACTTGTATAAAATGGACCATTCTTTTCCCACCCAAGCATGCACAAACACCGACCATTAGCAAAGATGCCATTCCACTATTGTTGCTTGTTTAGTGCCTTTTCTTTAAGTGACCTGTCTTGTACACTTATTCTTCAATATAGACAAAACAATGAATGTATATATCCATCCAATTTATTAAGGCAGAATATATATCTTTTTACTCATTTATTATCCTATCTATATGGTATTTGATATGACTAAAGATACTTTTTCATTAATTTATTGGACATGAGTACGAATAAGATTTATTTTTTTCATTAAGTAAATCAGTAAGAGCTTGAGTAAAGTTTGTTTCTTACTCATCTGCTCAGCAGGGTAAATTATTAAAGAAATAAATTATATTTATTTTTAATATAATTATCTTCTATATAACTTTCTTCTTTTCTCCATATTAGTTGTCTTGAGTTATGTGGTTAATTCTATGAATTATAATTATTATTTTGCTTAGTTTATATCTTTTAAAAAATTATCATATTTGAATAATATTTAGTAGAGTACTTCTTAAATAATACGATGAGGCAATATAAAATTTTATTTTAAATAAAATATTATTTTTGTTTGTAATGTATTTTATTTCCTAGTTGAAAAGTATGATAAGAGATGTTTGTATTTTTTTAATGTGTTTATTTTAATATGACTCAAGTTAGAATTGATTGCATATTTATACTTTTATTTTATATTATTAAATTCTAAATAGAGGTGCATTTCTATGAAAGTAATGAGTTCGGATATTTTTTTATAAACGATGATCAAACTAATTAAATATTAGCATTATTCATTTCCGTTATTATTTTATCATCCATTTATTTCAACAAACAAGGATAAAAATAAATAAATCTAATTTTAATAGATAAAAGTGAAATATGAATAAAAATAATTTGAATAAATAAGATAACTAAAATACTTCCATGTGTACTGTACCCATTAACACTCTGCACCCAGACCCAGGTACCAAAAGTGACTGAGCCATTCAACGGGCGTTACATAAGTCTTCTGTTCTGATGCGAGAATGTTTGTTTGATGATCAATTTTGGTTTTGCTGTTTGGTTGTTCCAAACCAACAGATTCTGCATTTCTTACGTTAACATAAAAACCTTTTTTTTTTTTTTTTAAAAAGTATCACATTGTTTTAATTTTTCTCATTCTAGTCTGTAGATATTAACATGTTATTCTTTCAAATAGATTGACGTGTGCTCTTTGAAGCAGATTAACATGTTATTGTCATTTTAAGTATCAATCCTTGTTTGATTAACTTCCAATTCTGAGTAAATGAACTCATGATCTTATAAATTTCAAAAGTTAGCTAATTAAGCATCACTCGGATTAATTCAAATGACAACTTAATAGTCAAATAAACTTGGAACAGATCAGATTAATCATCGGACTTAATATATAATAAAAGGATGGATGGATGTTTGTTAACAAATCTGATTTGTTCATTTTAATTCAGCGACTTGAATTAACATAATAGCGATCATTTTTTCTTTGAAAAAAATAACCAGCACCAATCCATTCTTTTACTAGTGGGTGAGTCATTGTCTTGGGGTGAAAACGGATATTATTTAAAACCCATATTCATATTCATTTTGATTTTTTGGGTACAAAAACAAATATAGACTTGAATATGAATCCATATATGAATGGACACAAATCCGAATTTAAATATGAATACAAATCAGATATTAAACATATATGAACACAAATAATATTCGGATCTGGTTTAAGATGAATGTAGAACTTGCTCAAGTTTTATTAGATTAATTGAATTACATTTTTTCTAATACTAGCATTTAGTAAAACATATATAAATATTATTATAACACTAAAAAATTATAATGGTAAAAAAAACTTTCTTTTCGTCATACAAACATTTAATTATATGGTCTATATCTACTATTTTAGATACGCATAATTATGGTTCAATCAAAAACCATATCGGATCTGCTCCTAAAAATACAAGTTAATCAACCCGAATCCCAACCAATATGGATAGAGCATACGTCCTTTTGTCAACTATGTGGACCCACATGGTCAACTAGCCAAAGGAATAGTCTGAGTCTGGGATTAGCCATCAGCTGGATAGGAGACAAAGTCACAAGCGTGCTGTAGTAGCGGACCCATTTCCAAAATGCTTTTGAGTTTTGATCATAATCTACAAAAGCCATCTAGAGATTCCAGATTTATATATATATATATATATATATATATATATATATATATATATATATATATATATATATATATATATATATAATAATAATTATTATTATTATTATAAAAATCATATTATTAATAATAAGAGTGATAAAAGCAAAATTTTAAATCTACGAATGACAAGATACGTCATCGACGGTGGCGCGAGCAAACGCGCCACCGCCAGTGACGTCTTTACTGAAACGCGTCATCTTTGTTAGTGGCGTCTTTACTAAAACACGCCACTACCACTGACAATGACGCGTTTGTCTAAAAATGGATTTTTGATCACTATTAATACACACGTAGGTGACTATCTACGATTTGTAGGAGACAAACGGGTCATTCTCAATGGCGCGTTTCAATAAAAACGCCACCGGCAATGACGCACTTGCTCCACGCCACTCGTTCATAAATTTAAAATTTTACTTTTATCACTCTTATTATTAATAATATGATTATTATAATTATTATATATAAAAGAATCTGCTGAGATTCCAAAGGACATTCGTCTTACAAAATATCTGGAGCCATTCTTTAACGCTCTTTTCAAGCCTCTCACGGGAGTTAAAAGAAAATGCAGCAGTAAATAGGAAAAAAAGCTTATTCTATCTTTAGATTAGATTACAGCAAGTTAAAATTCATTAGTTATTAAGGCAATTATTGAATGCACTACTACAAAACTGAGGCGGCCTATAAGCACACAACAAGAACTAATCCTCCAATTGCCTCTTACCTGTGGAGGAAAAACAAAACAAAATAATTTAATAAGAAAACATAGAAGGTAACCCGTTCCTACTTTCAGGAGGCTCATTGGGGTCTCCTCTTGCGTTGGCTTTCACCTCCACCTTTTCGCCTCTTAGCGCCTCTCCTAGACTTTTCACTCTGAAATTAAATTAAATTAAATCACATAATTATAAATTTATAATAAATTACATAATCATGGAGCATGCTATTATCAGATTCTTTCTGAGTAAAGAATAAGTTACTTGGTAACATACTATGCAAAATGACAAACTACCACCAATGGATAATACCTCTGCTGAGAAAGTCCTGAGAGGATCACTGGTTTTGCCAGATCCTTTTCTAAAACAAGGTCGATGCTTCCTCTTGGGCCCATTATCTATCCCCATTGCAGCCCGCGTTAGCTTTACAATTTGGCTTGCCTCCTTTGTAATAGGATCCACCAAGTACTCTGGTATTTCCTTTAGGTGCGGGGGTATCATCTTGTTGGTCAGTATCTTGTCATGCTTTAACAAATCTATTTTACAAAACCATAGGAGTTAAAAAAAGCCCTCTCAAGATCTATCAAGATAAAGCCTTCAATAATTAGTCATGACATATGCATACTCTTTCCAAAACAGAAATATTGAGTTGAATATGTACCTAAATCTCTGGGGTTCTCCTCAAAATGAGCCTTCAGCCTACATGAGTAAATTACATTGGTCAGTTGCAACTTGAAGCACAGCAAATACTGAGTCATGTTTCAGCTTAATGATATCAGAAATGAAGAAGGCACTTCTATCTTCCCTGTATTGCTTGTAATTTGATCAGGCCAAGCCTAATTCAAAATACAAAATAGATCCCCAACATCTGCTCTCTGAAGGAATTTAAGCAGCTATAGATAGGAGAAGTGAGTAAAAGAAATAAAGCCAGAACATCTTCTCCAAGAGCAATGACTTAAAAGATGTGCAACGAAAGATTTATTCAATTTTCTATTTCCATGTTTGGCATTTCTCGATTAAAAGAATTACGACTATAAAACTTACTTCTCAGAGTTGAGAATTTCATTCTTCAAATCTTGCCGCCGAGCATCTTGTACATCTCGACTTGTTACACTTCTAGCTACATCCTTTGAAACAATGAAAGTGGCTAAATTTCTCATAAATTTCTTACAAATTAAAAAATTCTCTGAAGCTTGATCATGAATAACAATTCCAAAGAAAAAAATTATGTTTACCTGAGCTCGATAACGTAATGACTCAACAGCATTCTTATTTAGTAAAGGAAAGGGTGCAATAATTTCAGCCAGTTCCTTTTTATCAGCCTCTAATAAACTCTTTATTTCTTCAAATATTTCCTCCTCCTCAGGAGAAATCTATTATAAAGATAATAAGTATCATGGTCTTGTGATTTTTCAAAATTTAAGATGACAGAGCTACTTACAAGGGACACAGAGGTACCAGTGTTGTGCGCCCTGCCAGTACGCCCAATCCTGTGCACATAACCAGCAGCAGTTGGTGGCATGTCAAAATTAACTACCTGAAAGATTTAGAAAAGAAATGTAGCCCTAAAAAAATACAATTCTGCAGAAGTTTCTACTTGAAAATGAAATCCTCTCAGAAAGGGATCAACACCAACCGTATAGACGTTTTTAAAATCAATTCCCCTAACCACCCCAAATTCTGAGTCCAAATTTTGTTTGAGGCGCCTTTTGGAATTCTTTGACTGTGATTTATTTTCTTTATTTAATTGCTCCTTTTCCTTTGCATGACTGTCATCAGTGGCTATTAGATAATCAAACAATCCTGCGTTGAATTCCTGAACAAAAGGAAAAAAAAATTAGCAAAAAAAGAAAAGAAATGGATGAAGCATGATATACATCAGGAAAAAACTCACCTCTAGAATGTGAATTCTTGAATTTTGTGGTAATTCAGCATTCAGAACTGCAGACTTCATCCCAAACTGTACAAAAGAGCCAACAATTAACAATGAATGAGACTGAGATTGCAATTTTCAAGGATGTATTAAGTAATGAAATAAACAAAATTCATAAAGTTGCAATGGCGTGAATACATTTGCTTCTTTCTTCTTCAGGGGTTCAAATATATGCAATGTGTGGAAGATAATACCTTCTCCAAGAAAAGCCTTATTCGAAATGCCATGTCAATTGTGTTGACAAATATCAGAACTCTTTTCTGAAGAAGTTCGAGCTTCAGCAGAGCAAGCATATATAGTTGCTTATCTTGAGCACTACATGGTATCTATTTATAAGAAGAAAGGGATGCAAAATAGACCTATGAAGAATTTCCACTCAATAGAATAAATACTAAAATTTTCATACTTCCATCAAAACAGACAATTTACCCAAAATTGCTGTACACTGCTGGGGACAATTTCATCTTTGGATGGACCCACTTCAGACAAAGTTAATGTAACTGGATTGTGCAACAGAAGTTTCTTCAATGCCTCCACATCAGAACTGCACATTTTAAATAAATAAATAAAACAATTAATCCATCTCTAACTTTTCATGCCGGGTACCTGTGCATTTCATGCTTGTCTTTAAATTTAAGAATCTATTGGGCTCAGAATGAAAAAAGCAAGAGAGAGACAAAATAAAAACCTAGAAGTAGCAGACATAAGAATACACTGACAGCTCCTAGGGACATGAGTTGTTAATGCCTTCAAGTCATTCTCATATCCATATGATAATAGCAGATCAGCCTGCAAAATTATATCAAATTAATATTTGCCAAGCATGGGCACTTAAAGAGCTATTTAGCAAATGTTTGAGCAGTACAGCATTGAAAGTCTTGCCTCATCAAGGATTAGCATGGAAATGGAATCCTTGATCGAAGAAGCTTTGAGTATTCCTTTAGAGATGCATGTTGAAATGCAAGCTGGTGTTGTCACAACTATATTTGGGGGGCCCGCCAAGGATATTCTCTACATGTGAAATCAATGTTAATAGGAGCAAGGCAATAGAGAACTAAACAGTGAAGATGATCCCTTTTTCTTGAAGATCATGATCTCCCGATTCCACATCAAAGGTTATTACAGAAAAAAATGAGTTCATTAGAATATTGTGGTTACCCCCAAATGGTCCCCCACCTTTTTGGCCAATTTTCCACAGAAAAGATTAACTGATAAAAATCCATTTCATGCATTTTAAGATGGTTTGGACTTTGGACAATGTTGGAACAATTAGGTAAAAAAGGGTACGCACTTCAGGAGCTGCAGATAATGGGTCTAGGATTAAGACAGGTTTGACAGCCGCCATGTTTTGACTACTGAAATAAGCAACTGGGGTAATGGATAGTTGTGGCCTGATTTCATTAGTATGTATGAGAGATAGATAGAGAGAAAACAAACCATTTCACGAGGCTGCATGCTAGCAGTCAATTGCACAAGCTTTAATTTTTCTGTACAAAACTCCAGAAGTGAAGATGCTTCTTGATATACCTATTAAATGGAAATTCAGTAGTTAGTAAATTTAAAACAAAAAATAGGACTATGGCGCAATATATGCATCAGCCCTTCTCTTTTTCTAATTTGATGACATTTATTATGAAAAAAAGCTCAGGATCACCATTAGGTCAGAAATTAAAAACACCAACTTATTTTCTTTCCCATAAGGTCTTTTTCTTTTATAACAAAACAAAAGAAGTTAATAATTAATTGGATTTTTAAAAACCATCAGAACTGTGTAAATCTTATTTTTTATTTTGTTAATGAAACCGGCAGAATTTAATATGTGTAGCTTCAGCAGGAGCTGCTTCAGAACAAAAATCATTTATAACTAACATGCATGGGATCAATTGGTGTTTTGTGGGGAAAAAAATTAACACCAATAATCTCAACAAAATTTCCTTATAATTACCACAATTTAAGGTAAAGAGAGAAGATCATCTCCCCTAAACTCAATTCATGTCCCTTTTTTTATGTCTATATTCCCTCCTATTTCACTGAGTTACATCTAAATTCTAAATTCAACTACAGAAATTAGAAGAAGTCTGCTAAATTCAATTATAAACACTAATTAAACAAGAAGAACCTCAAATAACAGACATATTCAGAGAAAATACTATAAGAGAGCAGACTTAATTTCATAGGATAGTCCATTTTAAATTCAGAGTGTCTGCAATTACAAGATTTATAGGTGCTTTTACCACCAACCATCACAGAAGGCTGCTAACCTGTTGACACAACTCGCGAGTTGGCACTAGAATGAATACATTCGGTGAAGCTTTTGTGGCACGCTTCTCAGAGCACAATTTCAAAAGAGCATGAAGCATGGGCAGTAGGTATGCAAATGTCTTGCCAGAGCCTGTCTTGGCCCGTGCAACCACATCCTTCCCTTCCTGAATTCAGAAATTTCATCAGCACCACTTGGTAAAATAAAATAAAATCAGGCTTCATGAACAGCATAAAAAAATAATTCAGAAGTACGAAAACGATCCCATTAACAATGAGATGGACAGGGCTTAAATCAAATATCTCTGAGACAACTTACTGAAGGTAGCAAAATTCAATGTACTTATCCAAATCATCATCGGAAGCTCAAGCGATAGAAAAACTAGAATAGAGAGATACGAACCAGAATAAGCGGGATTGCCTCGCGTTGAATTGGAGTTGTTACAGTGATACCTTTCTTCCTGAGAGCACGAGTTAACTGCTCGTCCAGGCCGAGGGTATCAAAACTGACATCTTGCTTCTCCTCCAGTCCATCTCCTTCCTTCCTCTGCTTTTCTCCTTCACCTTGTCCTGCTAGCTTCTCCTCAGGTAAACCTCCCATGGCGCGAGCGTTTGCGAGGTGCGTGCTTGTGCTAGGGTTTAAGGGTTTTGGACCCTTGGTCCGTTTGAAGGAGGGGGAGAAAAGAAATGGCATCAGAGGTTTGGGCTCAAATACTTTCTTACACCGGGCTCAAATTTCTTGGACATGGGCATGAGTGGTAATGCAGTTTTAACATTGAAATTGCTATCAAGGAAATTAATTTTTTTTTTTTTTTGGAAAGGTAGACGTATATAAAATGTATTTACATGTGTCTTTTTAAGAGGAATTTGGCAATTAACTGACAATGTTAAGCCACAATGAATGCAATCTGTTTCTATATAAATAACATCTCATTTAGATATGCGTGCATAACTCATAATAAGTTTCATGAAAAATTATTTTATTTATGACTACATCAGCAATATATGAAATTAAATTCTTGCTGTACGATCCTAATTACTTTACAAAACAAATGAATTTAATGTATGCATGGACATGGTGATTCCCGAAATTTACACTTTATTAACAAAGACATATGAAACGATGTATATTAAATTTCATGCTGCGATTTCTCGCTTATTTCATTTCATATTATTACCAATAACCTGTGACTATTTTACAGTCACAATATTGATAAAAGTAATACACAGAAACATAGATCGGTATGCATGATAGATTCATGCCACTTAAATGAAATATATATATATCAGCCCAAAAAATTAGTAAAAAAAAAAGGAAACGACGCATGTCCAAAAGGACGCCAACAATTTACGACGAAACAAAACAAATCTTCCTTCTGCAGTTCTTTTCTCAGTTCAAGATAAGAGAGTAAAAACACTGACACTGCTCGCATCTAATCAACCGCACTTGACCATGCAACAGCCACCGCCATTCAAAGCGTCATCGGCACCCGTTCCACCTGAACAGGATGCCATGAATCTCCCGTTAGATGATGACCTACTCGCAGAGATATTTCGCCATCTTGATGACCCAGCATCTCTCAACAGATGTCAGCATGTTTGCAAGCGCTTCTACAATGTCATCTCAGTAATTTTTCGTATGACACCCATCTTTCTTGGTTTCTACCATGTCCCGAACATCAACAGATGGCTTCCACAGTATATACATACATAACCTCATTTCACCAATCCAAATCTTAATTTGGCATATTTAAATTCTTAAACATTGAACACTTACTCAATACTTGAGTCTCGTGATGGTTGGGTGTTGCTCCGCAAGATTGTTCATGGGCCCAACCTTTACTTTGTACTTGCTAGCCCCTTCGATCGATCATCTGTCTCAATAGAACCATTCCCTCCCCCAGTGTACAATGTTAGAATTCATCGCCTTGTTGTGTGTGTATATGTCCCATGCATGCCGCAATCCAATGAAGAATACAAGATTGTTGTGGTTTTCTCTGACAAAAAGTCTGGTGCTCAGTTTACTGTCATGGGTTTCTCGTCTTTAACACATAGTTGGATATGTCTCAGCCACAATCAAAATGGAAGTATCAAATTTCCGAGGAGGGCTTACCAAGAGGGTCTCGAAACAACCATATTTGCTGGAAGAATGCTCTGTAAGTTGCAAAATGTCAGTTACATCTTAGCTGTCAACCCAAGCACACTGTTGCCTTCCAAGATTGATCTTCCACTGGGTGATAGCAGTTTACTATGTTATGGTAACCAATGTCTTGGCAGAATTGAAGATGATAATCTGTGCTTCTTCATGATGCGAAGAATGGACCTTTTCATGTGGGTTTACCGAGTAAATAACAATATTGGTCAATGGATTTTACATGAGATAGTAGATATAAATGGGTTGATGGATCCACATGTTATGGGCGAGGTTGCTGATATGAAATTTTCAGCAAATATGGGAGATCAGATGAGGGGCTTCAGGCTTGTGACTTCAAATGGGTTCTGAGAAAGAAGTGGCGTTTTGATCTTGGTCATGGCTGATTGGGTTGTTTCTTACCATATCAAATCCAAAAGGTTAGAGAGGATGTGGTACACCATGATAGGTGCACCCGTGTGCAGGAGGTTTATGCATATGAGATGAATTTGCCTCTAATCGTGATACCTGGGAGGTGAAAAGGGTGTTTAAGGCGTCCAAGTATGTCTGTATACGTGACAGTTTATGTGGCTCTTTATTATTTCTAGCTTGTCTTTTAGTCTGTATATTGTAATGCTTAAATGTGTGTGCTTAGTTATTGTACTTGTGTAATGTTTGTTTAGACGTGATACTTGTATCGTATAATGTATCATATATTTTTAATGGTTGTGGTTTAGTTGTATTCATGCTCTGCTTAGAATTTATCATTTTTTTATTTCCAATTCTTGGGTGGATACTTGATTACATACCAAGAAAATATTTATACAATGTCTTGATATTTTTTTTCTTGTTTCATCGCTTTTTTCGTTAATTACAATTTTGAGAGGAATAAATATACCTCCAACATCTCTCATTTCTTTAATTATCACTAATAAATGGGATCTTTAAAAAGTGAGGGAATTCAGGGCAAATGTTGGGGGTACCAATGCTCCTTTAAAAGTTTATAGTTCGCTGCTAATGCGATTTCTAAAGTTATATTGTTGTCACGTCAATTAGAAATGAAACGTTTTTTAGAGCATCTTCAATGTAGATTTTTATTGTATTTTTATTCTTATGTGTCATTATTTTTTTTTTGAATTTCAGCGACGAATACAAATTTCTGATTTAAAAATCACATAAGCAGTTTATAATTTAGAAACTCATTTCTAAATGACAGATCGAAAAAAAATAGATACGATTTTAGCGACGGAGAAGAAAATTTCTAAATTCATTCCTTCCCTTTCTTTTCTCGAATTATTTTTGTCCTCCCTCTTTCCCACTTCTTCACATTGATCTCCTCCTCTTCTCCGCTCCTTTTAGTCAATCTACTCTTCTTCTCGCTTATTGCCATCATGATTTCGTAGAGCTTTGCTCTTTCACGTTGTCGCCGACACCCATTTTGCTATCGTAGTAAGAACCCTTGTTCGAGTTTAGCCATTTATTTTGTCAACCACACCTTGATTTCTCAAAGTTGCTACCTCTTGCCCCTCTCGACATCCCGCATTTCTTTTAGTTCAAAACCCTCTGTCCTGCGCTTAGATTGAAAATAGCAGAGTTTGCCCTTTCCTCAGATAAATTCAACAATGAACTCAGTGTTGAAATTACTGGAACAATTAAGAGAGGTAAGTGGCTACGAAGCTTGAAGACAATACTAGAGCTATTACGATTCATCCATTCAATTATGGTCTAATTATTAGGTTGAGTACTTTAAGTTTAGCTTTTGGAGTTGAACAATGTAGAAATCTAGTTTTCCATATATTTACTTGGGGGTTAGATGACAATTATAAGCTGATCGTCTCTACTGGAGGTTCCTTCTACACTATCCATTTGATTTGGCAATAAAATTGCACATGCATGTGGAGGATACAATGTTGTGCTTGTTGATGTCTCGCCTTCAATGAAACATTCTATTAGTTTAAATAGTCGTTGCTTATAATCTGATGGTAGTGCCTTGTCATATAATTATTCAAGTAGATTGAAATCAACGAGGCACAGGCTCTTTTCATGCTCGGGCTAGAAGGCCGAGTTGGGGATTCACGCGACAGCTCTGCAGATGATTATGATGAACTATCACTTTTTTTCAAATTTATATCTCTATCATATGCTCACCCTATGCCATGAAGTATTCTATTGACAGGGAGGTGTCAACTGGAGCATCAAAAATAGATTCTTATTGCAACTAGCTAATGTTCAATGTTGCGTACTATTTTTACCCCTTAGAAAGATGATAGATTCTGGGATGTGTAGGTGAGATGTTGTTAGTAGGAGTAAAACCTTTCGAAGGATCACACATGGTGGAAAGGTGAACAATAAGAGGGCTTCAATGTTGGTCACTCCTTTGATTATCTCGTCAATGGACCAAATATGAGGAGGGACGTTTAGAACATCAACCCACTTTGAAATGGTAAGAAGTCACGATTAAGCCAATGGGCGGTGGCAGATTGTGATGTGTATCCTCTGCGATGAATCATAGGAATTATTGATTTTTTTAAATGAGGGAGGTTGAAGGGCACTGACCATTTGAGTGTTCTATTTATGTCATTGCTGACTGAGTTGATAGAATGCGCTTTTAGTTTGGTGACGTTGATGACATATGCTTTAGATAGCTCCTTGAGCTCATCGATGATGATCGGGTGTGCATGAAGGTAGTAGATAGTGGTGTCGAGCATGTCGTGTGGAAGCTTGAAATCCCTATATTCCCTATCGGTAAGAGTATTGCCACTTGTCCCATGTCATGCGTTGCCCGAAGTGGGCATGCCTTGGTAGGATGCCCTTATTTGTGGCACTTAGATAGACTATAACTCCATAGTACTGCTCCATAGAGTGTCCATGGCCAAAACAACAGAAGCACCTCTGCAAGCTCAGATGTGTTGGGTTCGACGGGAGACACAACCATTTCAACATGTCATTGATCTCATCTTAGGAGATCACATATATGTATGGTGGGCGAGATTTATGGCTAGTGCGTGATTTTTTTTGCACAAACCTCTCTAGATAAGTGAGAGAGTCAAGACATGCTTGTCAGGTTTTTTGACTTAGGTTTGCAAGTTGGTGAATATTTTTGTCGTTTAGAGTGGGATATACTGTGATGTGATCTACATAGGCAAATATGATTTTGGTGCTGATATAGGGCATGAATGGTACCGTTAGCATGACTTTGATAAATTTGACGTATCACATGACTGCTAGCTGCCAGCCATCATCCAGAGGCACAAATCGTTTGGCATGACATGATACAGCGTGATAGTGCAGAAAGGGAGAGTGTTGAGGAGAGGTGTTTTTGCGAGGTAGAGAGACGGCAATAGCGTTGAGGATAGACAAAGAGGGAAAGTGATGGAGAGGAGACTTAGAGAGACTGAGAGGGGTGGAGAGAAGACCATAGAAGGGAGACATAGAGGGGTGGAGAGGAGATATAGAGGGGTGGCGAGGAGACATAAAAGGACTAAGAGGTGTTGTGAAGAGTCATAGAGGGGGTAGCCGGAGGGGAATGTAGAGGGGCATAGTGGGGGTAGTCAGAGGAATTTAGAGATAGTCGTTGGAGGGTGACATCAGTGAGGAGTTGAGTATTACCATGAAATTGCCAAAATCATTGCTTAAATTTGTCCGTTAGAGACAATCGCCTCAGTTTCAAAAGTCAGTATTTTTAACATTTTTAAAACAATCAATTATCAACTATGTAAAATAGGTACCAAAAGTTTAATCAGTTCATGATAAAAATTGCTAGAAAGAAAGATTGCACACCTTTTAATCAATATGTGACCAAAAGTTTATGTGAATCCAACTTCGTTTTGCTAAAAAATGTAATCAATCCATATATGACCACAATTGCGGCATGACAACATTGATAATGGAGAAGAAAGGGAGCTTGAGTGATCAGTCATGGAATGCATCAAAGTCGTGGAGATCTTAGAGGAGTTCGTGTTATTCTTCAGTGCTTGGCGATGATGCATGATGGGGAGATCACAAAAATGATAGGGATGAGGATGGTTTAGTGACTGAGAGGAATTAGTGAAATGAGAATAAAAGAGATGGAAGGGATGGATTAAATGGTTAATGAGATTGAAGTATAATTGTGAAAAATCAGAAAAACATTACATTATACGCAGAGGCAGATCTACTAAGGGTGAATGGGGTCAATTGATCTTCATTCATTTTAAAAATTTCAATACTAATATAAAATATTGCAGTGATTTTCCATTAAAATGCTACAATACTAAAAAATTGACCCCGTATATTTTTTAATTTTATATATAGTTGATCCCATACATTTCAAAACAAAAAATAGTGTGTAGGAGGTCTATTAATATTTATCACTTATTCTCCAAAAGTTAAATTGTGAGCTCATTTATCTATCCTAACCTCAAAAAATCATAATAATCATTGTTAATACTATTATTTTTATTATTAATATATATGTTTTTAATTATTATTATAATAAGACGATTTTGATCCCCATTGTCGAAGATTCTGCATCCGTCCCTGATTATACGTTACTTTTCTGTATATTTTAATCAAATATATAGTAAGATATAATTATTATGATTTATTAAATTTAACGAGTTTAGAGTGATAATTAGCTAATTTAAGATTTTGAATGATAATTTTCTAAACCGAGTATTTGGGAGTGACCAAAAGGTTTCCCAAAAAAACATGCTCAGTCTATTTTCAAGATTTGACCCATGTTTTTCTTAAGACCTTAATGTATCAGCTAGCTCCTGCTTAGCATATGCACATGTCATGGTGTACTTTGGCGACCAAAGTTCGTTATGCACTTTCAAAATAACGACTAAAGAGAGTTGCACTGATCAAATTTTGAACAAACATGGATAAAATATATGACAAGTTCATGTGACAACGGAGACAAGGCAACACTTAAACCAATAAACAACGAAATGTGTTCCCACGTGGTTCCTCTGTAGAGAATAGTGTGATAGAGGTTGTCAACGAGAGATCCATTGTCGGTGCATTCTACAACGAAACGGGCCCATGGAGGGAGGTTGGGTTGCACAAACTAGTAGAGTTGAAGTGATATGATACTGGATTCAAGCCTGTCGCAAACAAACCATTGCACCTGTCGTTCATTTTCTTGAAGTACTTCTCTGGTCTCAGAAGCAGAGGAACAGAAAACACCTAGCGTGAACAAAAACAAACCGACCTTGACACCTTGTACTGCTTTTCGGGTTTGACACATGAAGACGTACCAATGCCATATCACCTGAGTGCGGAGAGGATGAGTTCTCGGTCGAGGTACTGCCAGATTGACTGAGAGAGACAGAGACAAAAGGAGAGAGATTGATGGAATGAGACATGGAAACTAGGAACATAACAACTAATCTAAAACAGAGTCGTAATAAACGAGCAGCCCATGCGGCCATGCTGGTGCGCTGGAGTTTGTTTGTTAAATAACTAAATACGACTCCTCGTTGAGGAATCGGGAATTATTGCAATTCCTCTGTTACAGTACTAAAAACATATTCGTCAAACTAAAATCTTTATGAACCCCTGATCGTAGTATGGAGGCGAGATTAGCTACATACACATTAAATTTGTTATTTTTAATATTCTCTCATTAAATCATGAAAATTAGATATTTATCCATCAATTACTAATTCTTTTAAGTATTAACCCAGGTGAGAAATCTGGCACAGAAGTATAACAAAATATTTTTCGTTCCAAATTTCTCACACGTTTCATCAAAAAAAAAATCTCACATGTTGGTGATATGGAGAGGAGGGTACTGATACCGATTGGAGATTAAAAGATTTTGTAGATTAAAACTTTATCGATTTTGGATGGAAGTGTAATTTTTTTTGTTTTTAAAAAAAACAAAAACTGAATATAATTGATTAAATCAAAGTATTGGTTAAATATGTATAAGAATCGCTAATTAATAGAATTAGTGGGTAAATATCTAATTTTCATAATTTAATGGGAAGAGATCTGATAAATTGCTTTTTTATCAGTATGTAGCTAATTTCCTAATCTGAAATATGCCCGAAAATTCAAAAATAAGAACTTTGATTAAGAGGACGTAACTAAAGTTTTTATCGAAATTATCGGCTCCATTTTTCAGTTGTGGACTTAACATTAACATAACAAATCGTGCAATATTTCGTGTGGTGGGTTGTTTTGCAAAAAGAAAAGAAACGAATGCAATGCAGGATGCACAAGGATATGCTGCAATAGACAAGATTGAAATCCAGCGCAATATGTTATGAGTGGGCATCCATTGACAATAATTATTTTGACAACTTTGACGATGAATCTCTAAATAAATATAAAAAAAAAATTAAAAATGAAAAAAAGTTTATAGATGTGTTCTTCTACCTTTAGATTGATGATCATTCAAATTTCATATAATTTTATTATCGTTTGATAGTCCATCAAAGACCATCAAAATTTCATGTAATTTACAACGGTTCCAATTTAACGGTCTTTGATGGACTATCAAATGATAATAAAATTGTATGAAATTTGAATGACCATCAATCTAAGATAGAAGAACATATCTATAAAAAAAAATTTAATTTTTAAGATTTTTTGTTCTATTTATTTAGAGGTCTATTGTCAAAATTATCAAAATAAATCATTATCAACCAATCCTTTCTCATATGTTATTAGTCTAGATCTCCCTATGTTAATCTAGACAGTACGATTTAATTGAAATGGCCGTGGAGAAATATAAATATAATTTTTAATGCATGAAGATTTTATTATTATTAAATTAGAAACGTTAATTGCTGATTGAATGGTTCAAAAAAAAAAAAAAACGCATCTGCAAAGTTTTTTTAGCACATAGTGTTTTTTGTCAACGTTATGGGAGGACAAGTTTGTATTGCTTAAAGACAATATGGACTGGCGATTAAAGGTTAATAGGGATGGATAGTTATTGCTTCCATTCTGACCAGCGCTCAAATATGCGAAAGGAATACTCAGCTCTATCTTCCTTACAGCTTGTTACCGCAGTAACAAAGCGGAAGAATAGGTTCGTAAGGGTAAAGATATGCTTAATAGTTATTATATAAGTGATGGATATTATTAAAGAGTTTTTAATTATTCAAAATTTTTAATTATTTATCTAAATTATTCAAACGATTAAATTATTCACTATTTTTTTGAAATTTTAAAAATAAATTTAATATAAAATATTGACATAAAAAATAGAGTCTACATTATGTAAATTATGAATATCATTAAAGAAAATAAATTTTTATATTCACTATTTTTTCTTTCTGATTTAATTTTTTTTAATATAAACTGTTGACATAAAAATTAATAAAATCTATACAACTATCATGCATGAGACCCAGGCTAGAAGATAAGGCCTGTTGAGCTACTTGTGCCACAGATTTTCGCTTCACCATCGTCGTCAAGTACGCCTGAGGCCCAGTTTCCCATGGCCCGTCGCAAGCTTCTACTTGATCATGTTGACAGAAAATGCATGTGCTTGAGACTCCACTAAGCTGTCCAATACAAGTGAAGTACGATGGGGATTCATAGAGGGAGGGCCTGAGCGGGCTTGTAGTTGCAGTATGGCGCAAACCAATTGAGACTTGAGAGAAAGAACTGTCCAATCCGCTACAATGGAGAAAGTTGCGGGCCGTGAGTCCGTGATTGATTAATTCAAACACAATTTGCGCTTATTGAATTGAACGGCTGTGATTAACCTAATCGAATTTGCACTCGAAACTCAGGTTACCATCCGCATCTGCAAGTGCAAGTCCGCAACGCTCGGTTTTGTAATTTTATTCCAAGAAAAAGAAAAAAAAACAAATATAACAAATAATGTGAAATATACAACGAAGAGTCGAAGAGGCGCGAGTAATTCCATTTTCTCCCTTTGCTGAATTCTCCATCGTTCAGCCCCTTTCCCCATCATATTCTCCTTCGTGTGTTATTCCCCTCGGCACCTCTTTCTCCTCAGAGAAACCAAAACAAACAAACAAACAATGAAATAAGATCATTAAGCGAAAGAGGAGGGACCTGATATCATTGTGGGTGCTAGTTTGATTGGTCCATTTGGATTTGATTCGGGTCACCTATTTCCATTAGATTTGGTGCACGATCGGATTACAATTATCATTCTTGGTAAGGTAACTGAATTTCTCTAGGACATTATGTTTTATTTTTATTTAAATTATGAATTTAGATCATCATTGGATTGATTTCTCAGTGCTTCGAAATTTATACTCTATTACTAAGGAATTCATTACACAGATTACAAAATTTATAATCCCAACCAAATAGTATGTTGGGCGTTTCAAATTTTTAATTTGTATATGCTCTTTTTAGTTGAAAAGCTTTAGATTTTCAACTGTCTTTATTTAATTTCTTTACAGTTTCATCATTTAGTTTGGTTTTGTTTAGATCAATTAGTTACTAATTTACATCCTATGCTTCAATTTTCTCATTCAAGTTTCACGGGTTGCTCTAAGGACTTCTCAATTTAATTTATCCATAAATTTTGAATGTTTTGCCAAATAATCATTCCTCTAACGTATGCTAAGTCAAATGCTAACAATAAGGTATGTAACCGAAATATTTTATTAAACTATATGCAGAAAGTTATTTTTTTCATGATTATGAAAATTTTAAAGAAAATGTTATTGCAAATACCACATTATATTACTGGTCTGTACTAGAATGTTTTTAACTTACTTTAGGGAATGACAAAACATGCTTGTTTACATGATAACACTTTTTTCGTACTATCAGAGCTTTGTATTTGTAAAGTTCTTTACTTTCTTGCAAATTACATGATAAAACTCTCATTAGTTAATTTCCAGTTACCTAGGATAAAATTAATTAATATATGACATGGTTTTACAGAAGCATTGGATACTTGGCTTCTCTTCATGATTTTATTCTTCATTATCTAAGTGGTTAGATAGAAAACAGAGAAATAGGAGATGGATTTCTCAGCCTTGATGACATCAGCAGGGATTAACATAGGCCTTTGTGCACTCTTTCTATCTCTCTACTCGGTTCTGAGAAAGCAACCTACAAACGTTTATGTGTATTTTGGTAGGAGAATAGCACAAGAGCATACCAGGGAAACAGATTGTTTTAGCCTAGATAGATTAATGCCTTCGCCTAGTTGGATCTTTAAAGCATGGGAAAATACTGAATGTGATATTTTACAATGCGGGGGTCTTGATTCTGTGGTCTTTCTGCGATTTCTTGTCTTCAGGTTTGTTTGTGTTTTGTTTTGCTTTTCACTCGACGTGTCAAGTGCATTGTTTTTTTACATATATTGTGGGGGCAGAAGTTGAACTGAATGATTTTATTTTTTTATTTAGCATACGGATATTTTCAATAGCAGCAATAGTCTGCTTGTTTGGAGTGCTTCCGGCAAATTATTTCGGGAGAGATATGCTTCACAAACAGATACCATCAGAGTCACTGGAAGTGTTTACCATTGCAAATGTTATAGAAGGCTCTAGATGGTACCGAAACAAAGTTTTCTTAAAGGAACAAGTATATTTTAACATGTATGCTCATAAAAGGCATATCTTAACATAATGTTGGCCCTAATCAAGCTCATTGTTGCCCTTTTGTTTACAGGCTTTGGGTACACTGCCTGGCATTGTATATCATTACTTTCTCATCATGTGTTCTTCTTTATCAAGTATGACAATTTTTCATTACTTTGTCTGTTAATGGTAAAATAATTCTCTTGATGTAAACTTAGTTATGATTTATCTGTTTATTTAAGGAGTATCAAAGCATATCAAGAATGAGACTAGCATGCATAAGAAAGTCTCCACATAACCTGAGCCATTTCACAGTGCTTCTTAGATCTATTCCCAGTTCCAGTGGGGAGATGCTACGAGACACCATCAGAAATTTCTTTGCAAATTATCATGGCTCCAGCTACCTCTCTCATCAGCTGATCTACCGAACAGGCAAAGTTCAAAAACTTGTGGTGCGATTTCAATTCATTTCATAGCTTCCAATAGAGTTCACAAAGATATTTAGGCCTCTGGAGTATAAGAAAGAACACTTCTGCAACAACATATAAGTGAAACACTTGTGGGTAATAGACAACATGAAAATAATGTTATAATAATGTCATTTATTGACATTTTTAGCTGTTTCTTCTGTAAATCAAGACTTGCAACAAGTGTGAGCAGCTTCATCAATGTTCTTCAGTTTCTGTATCAATGGTAGTGGTGTTTTCTGAAAAAAAAAATGATTAGTGTTAATTCAATATGGCATAAAGTTCAGATTTATTTCCCAAAAAAAAACTCAAGCTATACCACTTATATTATAATCTATTTGGTACAGTCCAGTGCAGAGAAGGTATACAGAAAGTTTGTACAACTAAAGTTGGCTTCATGTGGACTTAACGCAAGACAGAGGTTATACAGATGTGGTCTGTGTGGAGGTGACAAATCTACTCCATTCCACTTCTATCAAAATGAAGATGAACTCAATGAGAAAAATATGGATATAGCCATAGATGACATTTTCCAAGAGCAAAAGGTTCAGTATCTATTTTCTTAATCTCAGTTCAGTACCAATTTCATTGAAGTTTCTTAGCTTTATTTTTTCTCTTTTTCATGATTAACTAGGATTGTCTAGCCGCTTTTGTTTTCTTCAAGACACGATTTGCAGCTGCAATTGTGTCCCAATTGATGCAATCACCCAACCCAACACTGTGGGTGACTAACCAGGCACCAGAACCACGTGATGTCTACTGGTCGAACCTCTCAATTTCATACAATTGGCTCTGGTTTCGCCGGGTCCTCATGCTTATTACCAGCTTTGTGTTCATGTTTGTGTTTATCCTTCCTGTCACATTTGTACAGAGCTTGACACAGCTGAAACAGATGAAGAAAATGTTTCCCTTTTTCAGAGATATACTAAAAATGTAAGTCCTGAATTACACAACATTGACTTTGATTATTTGATATTTAGTCCAGTGCCATTTGAAAGATCCGTTCATTACTAACTTCCGAATTTAAACATTCCGATTGTGCTATTTTAGTCCTTGCGATTATTTTTTGAATGCGCAGAAGAAAAATCTGTTCATCACTTAATATGGGTGAGTGCTTTTGGTGGGTTATCCCTTTGTAAAAAAATAATTGGCTACATATCGCTTGGCTACATATTGCGTTGACACCAATGTGGCAAATAATTGTATTTCTTGACAGAAGCATGATGAGGTAGGGACCGGAATTACATTAATTGGAATGTTTTGGGTCAAGATGGAATTTGAAACTTTAGTATAAGGGGAAACAGGGTGCCTTGTAAAAGTTAATTTAGTTTAAAATTAATTAAAACAATTTTCGAGGTTCAAGTTACATGCCAGGGGAAGGTTAAAAATAATTAAAATAAATGAACACAAAAACAGATGCAATGTCATTCCAGTTCCTCTAGCAATAGCATATTTTAATAAAGTTGCATGGCCAGGTAATTTTACTGTGAAAATATTGTGCCATTTGGGGCACTACTTTGATTGACAGAAAGGAACTTGTCAAATATTGCATGATAAATTTCCTAGAAATTTCCTATCCAATTAGTTTCTCCAGAAAATATTAATGCGATCACATTTGTTAAAAAAGTAGCATTAAATTTCTTCATTTCTAAATGATCTACCATCATGAAAGCATCATAGTTTCAATGTTTATTATCTTAGTTGCATGAAGCTGGTAACATAACAGTACCCATAATTCTTCGCTAAATTTCTTAACCCAAAACATCTTGTTTATCTCCTCCACAATAAAGTTGCAAGATGACTTGTACTGCAACCCTGTACTGTACATCATGCATGATTCAATTGTTTGCCATCGTCATGTTTCAAGATTTATTGCTGCAAGTACCTTTGCCTTTTTGGAGAACTAATGCAAAGAGCCACAATTAATAGTGCCATCAGCATTGTATACCTCTTATACTACCAAGTCAACTGTTATTTATTCAAACAAAAAGAGACAAAAAGTACAATATGATTGACCTAGTAATCAAGTGCTTTGGTTGTTTCCTGAAGGGTGTGTGGGGGGGGGGGGGTCAAGCCCCCATGGAAGCTTTTATTTGCTTTAAAAAGTCATTCCTGATTTCTTTACAACAGAGCTGCCTTTTTTATCTTTCTATTTGTTTTGTTATTCAGCCTTGCCATTAATATGAACTGTACAAGTTCATAAAATTCTTTAATTAAATGAGAAAAAAAAGCTCCAGTATATAGAGAGGACCTCACTGTTTGAGAGGTAATCATAGAAATAATGGAACCCACAATTTTTTTGTAATAGAGAAATTGAAGAATGAGAAGAAGAAGGATCTTGGTTGGGAAGGTTATAGCAGCAAGTCATTGGAATCGATGTTTGATATATTGTAGTAGTTCATTTTGTTATTACTAAATATGCATGATTACACAAGGCTTTTCATCTTTTCCCTTGTATTTTTTTTGAAGCAGAGGGCGATTCCCCTGCCAGTACTTCATTAAATAATAAAAGAATATTTACAAGCTATGTACAAACATGAAGGAGAGAAAAGGATAAAAGCAAAACTAGTTAAATAGAATAAACTAACTAAAGCAAAAGGAAGGAAAACCTAAAAAGAAGATCAAAGTAAACCAAATAAAACAAAATAGAGACCAAACAGGTTTTTCCCTTGTAGTTTTCTTTTTTTTTCTTATGTATTGTCTACTGTTTTTAAGGCCTATGGTGACAAAGGTGGTGACAGGGTATCTACCAAGCGTGATATTATTGCTGTTCTTCTACACAGTCCCACCAGTGATGATGCTGCTTTCAACAATGGAAGGCTCCATTTCACGGAGTGACAGGAAAAAGAGTGCATGTCACAAAATTCTCTATTTCACAATATGGAATCTCTTTTTTGTAAACGTGTTATCAGGATCACTGCTTTCTCAACTCAATGCAATTACCAGACCTAAGGATCTCGCCTCCCAGCTTGCCGAGGCTGTACCTAAGCAGGTTTCATATTTTTTTACCTTTTTTTCCTCTTTTCCGGATACATGTCACTAATCAGTGTAATTGTGCTCATATTACAGGCCACATTTTTCATAACATATGTACTGACATCAGGCTGGGTGGGCCTGTGCTCTGAAATAATGCAAATATTTTCCCTTATCTACACTTTTGCTAGAAGATACATATTTCAGCTAGATGACGACCCTCAGTTAGTACCGACCTTTCCATATCACACAGAGGTCCCCAAAGTGCTTCTTTTTGGCCTTCTAGGGTTTACATGCTCCATACTTGCACCACTCATCTTGCCATTCCTACTTGTGTATTTCTGCCTTGGTTATTTTGTATACCGGAATCAGGTAACCATTTTTCAGAGAATCATTAATGTTAAGAGTTTTTCTTTGCAAATAGAATTAGAAAAATGGGTACAGACATGTACTTTCTCATGAAAGCATGTTGATTGAATTAGAAGTACTTTTACAGGATTTGTAGTTTTTCAGTTGGTCCCCATTTTGCTGGATATAACACAAAAGATGCCCTTGCCCCCCAGCCTCTCTATTAGTGTAAAACTGTAAAAGAGAAGAGAAAATGCAATGATGAATTAATTGGTAGTACATTCATACCGTAAAATAGGTAGTGTATGAACAAGAATTCTGATGATACTGGAACTCCTAAGAAGAAAATGGATTTATGGATTGAATCAAAATGCAGTGGTTATAGGAAAAGGCAAATAAACTTCAAGTTTTAATGTGTTGCTCGTAGTAGTTATCAATGCTTCTGAAAGAAGAGTTGGATTCTGATGCTTGTTACTTCAGATTGTCAACTTGATTTTTGTATAATGATTGGACTATTTTAAAATTTATCATGACTGGAGCTCTATTTCATTTTTTTCTACATTGTGGTTGTGGAATGAGTTTTGGAAAGAAAAAATCATTAATCATATGTTCTACTCATCTAACCTAAAGATATGATACAGATACTCAATGTGTATGTCTGCAAGTATGATATGGGAGGGAAATTGTGGCCTTTAGTCCACAACACAACGGTGTTTTCTCTGGTGCTGACACAGATAATAGCTATCGGAGTTTTTGGTTTGAAACACTCCAAGTTCTCTTCAGGTTTCACGATTCCCCTAGTTATAGGAACTCTCTTATTCAATGAATACTGTCGCCAGCGCTTCTATTCCATTTTCACCTCTTTATCCATTCAGGTTTCTTTCTCTGTTTCTGTTTTTATGTGTCTTCAATTTTTAATTGTTTATTGGAGGGGGCAGTGGATCACTGTTTCATTGAAATTATACCTATTAAATACAATACCAAGAATTATTGTCTATTGGCGTGCATGCCTTGAAAAGTCAGCTAGGTAAGCAAAACCGTGGAAAGAAATATATATCTTAGCATAAATAATTGCCTAAATTTGTAAAGCTCTGTAAAATAACAGAAAAAAGGAAAGCAACCTTAAAATTGTATTTGTGGTTTTGCACACAGAAACTGATGATGCTTTTTTCCTTAATCTGTTTTTATGATCAATGTTTATGACATGTATTGTAAGCAGGATCTAATAGAAATGGACAGAGAAGATGAGATATCGGGTCGGATGGAGTACATCCATGAAGAGCTTCTTTCTGGTTATTATAAATTTTTTCCAGCCAAGGAGACTGACAAGCCTGATACATGCAGTGTAGGTAATGGTGGACCGACTTTAATTGAGCCTAACCAATTTTCTTCAGATTTCTCCCAATTAGAGATTAAACCTATTCGGAGAGAATCATTGTAGACGAGTTCAGTGCAAAATAACTAGCAGCTCAAGCTGATATTATTTGTTACTTTTGTGAGTTGATTGTAAAATAGGAAGTCAGGATTAATTGTACATAACTATATATGTTTAGATTTTTTTAATCCGTTTTCTATTTTGTGAAGTGTATACATAGAGTAGGTAAAATATCAATGCAAACATGCATGTTACTTGATTATGATTTGTAAATTAAATTATGAAAGTTGAAAATTCTTGTTAATTATTATCTACAAAAGTATATAATCATGGCCCATGTCAGCATTGAATCGGGCAAATGAATCTTAGTATTTTTAATGTAGAATTCAAAATTATAAATGAAAGTTCTGGATCAATACTCTAAAAAGGAGAAACTTTTAGGACATTTTGGAACTTAAAAAAAATACATGTTACTGCAACTAGGAGCAGGTTGTCACGTTGACACTTTGACAGCATTTTGTCAGTAAAAATAAAAATACATGTTATTGCAACTAGGAGCAGGTTGTCACGTTGACACTTTGACAGCATTTTGTCAGTATGTGATTTTAAAAAAAGCATGCAATACAAAGGCATGAACCAACCCAAGAGACCTAACATTGGATATGATTCTTTACTCCAGGCCACCTTACTATTCAAAAAGGCTGTATTTTAAAACAGTTTGGAATGCATTTCTTTAGAATGCGCCAAAGTGCAAGTGAGACACGAAAAAGCAGCTTGAATATCAAAGGAGCCCTGTAGAAGATTAACTGAAATTTAATAACAGAGGACACTGAAAAGAACTTCAATACCAAACTAATCCTTTGTCCTTTCTTTTCTTTTACTAACACATGGATTCATAAAGAAACCATTGGTGTCTCCAAATATCTAGCGCCAGTTAACGCCTTCTGAACGGGGCAGTAATGGATGCTTGGCTTGCCTTCTGCAAATTCATGTTTTGTGAATTCGAGTGAATTAGGATTTGAAACGAAGTTAGCAAGTTTGGTTACTAATCCGGGTTGTACGAAACTTTTGTTGAAAGTTGAAACTTGAAATAGCCAAAAATAAATGATGAACGGCTATTCTGAATGGTAGCAAACTCATCCAAACAACTAAAATTTGGAACAAATTACTCGTTAACCCAGGTTAGTGCTATTCTCGGTAAATTTGGTTAGATTTGTTGCTGGCGTATTGAAAGAGTATTCTCGACTTTCTTTTATCTGGTCAAGCTGCACAAACGCCATATCAACTGGAAACAAATCAAGTGCCCCACCATTCTCTCTCAACTAAACTCGCATTTGATTTTGTCAAATTATTGAAATTAAGGATCAATTTTAAACGAATCAAGTGGAAGCTCAAACTGATGGTATCTTAGTTTCAACTGAGGACTATTCATGTCTCAATTCAAACAATCAAGTAATATCCTTTAATGTATTTATATGTCAATGTGTTGTATTCAAATATTACTTGCAAGCACCAATCTAGAAATGCTAGATTTAAGCATGTTTAAATTTCAAACTATGATATGGAAATGATTCCTACAATTTTTAATTGGTAACCTTGAAATATTGTAAGCATCAATGAGAACGTCATCCTAAATCCTGTCAAGATTAGGATATAGATGTCATCTTATTAGAATATTATAAAAGGGTGCTAAAATGATTGCACTAATAATTTTATTGGTCACTTCACCTTTATGATTTTTTATTATTATTTGTAGATAACCTTTTTCTAATAAATTTGTTTTACATTCCCACCCTAATTTCCATTGTCAAAAATCATTAAAACTTTTTAATTTAAACCCTGTATTTTTTCAACCGATTGTTAATGATGCAAAAGTTTCTTTAGTTTAAGATATTTTCCAAGGTATAAACCTACGGCCTGACCAACAACCCCCCCCCCCCTTCTTTTTTCTGTTCCTAGTTTCCTACTGTTAGAACATTTGTCATCTTGTTTAACATATACCAGTTTGTCGGTTGCAGTGGAGTCAACGCACTCATACTTATCTTTATGTACAAGTGATTAAGACAATCATTGAAACAAAAAAATATATATTATCTATCTAATCATACATCACTTTGCATTATTATTATGCATCCTTTATGTGCCACGAACTGCGTTGACCTTAATTAATTTACTACCATGACTCATGTTTGAACATTTTCTTATACTTAAATTGTTGAAAGAAGAAAATAAAAAAAAATTAGCGGTGTTGTTGGACATGCATATAGAATCTCTGAAACGTTATAAATGTATCGTTAATCCCGTTGAAAAGTTCAAACCAATTTAATATGTTATAACATAAATCAAATATCACAAAAGTTTTATCGACACGATTTATATGCATAATTTTAAATTATTGAGAAGATAGACAATAATTATTTTGACAATCATGATGACAAGATTTCAAAAAAATTCAAAATAAATAATATAGACATATTGTTAAATTTATAGATCGATTATGTTCCAAATTTCAGGCAGCTTAATGTTATGATAGTTCATTAAAAAGACAACTAAATTGAACTATTGTAAAATGCATAAAATTTTATGTTTTTTATAGATAATCAAACAACATGTAAATTGCATGAAAACTAAAAAAAAAAACTATCGATCCATGAGTATCAGAATATTACTAGAAACTTTTTTCTATATCTAAAACTTTTATTATAATTTATTTGAAATCTCATTATCAACATTTTCAAAATATTCTATTTTATTTTACCAATTATCAATATTAAAATTGGTGTTTGATGATTAATTGACATATTCTAGAACTATTATCTAATTTGACCGGTTTATTACCAATAAACTGGTTTGTGCCTATATGGAGGCAACGAATTGATCACGATTTAAAATGCATGTCATTTATATATCGTTGTGCTGTTAGAATATATTAAGATTTTGGAACTTCTCGTTTTATGTAATAAAAAATATTTCTGCCAGTATACTGCCTACCAGACCCCACTCAGTTAACCCTTTCAGAAAAGAGAATACCTAAACTACCTTTTTTTTCTCTGCAAAAACTAATTGTGAAGGAGCCAGTCACAGATCACTGAAGTGTCACCCGTTCATATTGAAATATTAAAAACTTGTCGTTTGTTGTTTCATTCCTTCCTCTTATGGCAATCAATGTTCTCTAATTAATTTACCTTCTTGTCTATATAAAACCTCCCTGTGAATAGAAAAGTTGATCTCCTCTCCTCCCTCTCCCTCTCCTCGACAGAGACATGGATCAAGAAGATGAAGAAAACACAAGGCTTGGTCTCAGCCTGGCTATTGATGCACACAAGCCATCAACTCATGGCAAAACTAAATCCTCATTTCCATGCACAACCAGGATCCCTAACAACCTTAAAAGAGGAAAACGTATTGAAACGGATGAACAAACCGAAATACAGAAAGATATCTCAATCCAGGCTGGAGAGGAATTAGAAGAACTCAATTTTTGCAAAAAGAAACTTAGGCTTACAACAGAACAGCACTCCATTCTGGAAAGTACCTTTAGGGAGCACACTACACTCACTCCAGTGAGACTTTCTATTTCTCTTGCCTTTCCTTGTGAAAAAAAAAATATTATGAAATATATTTATTCTACTTTTTATTAATTTTCATTTGGTGGGTGATCAGAAGCAAAAGCAAACCCTTGCCGAAGAATTAAATCTATTGCCACGCCAGGTGGAAGTGTGGTTTCAAAATAGGAGAGCAAGGTATGTTCTGATTACATCCCAGTAGTGTGCACATCAAGTATGTCTTACACTCTTACATCCAATTTCTTGAACCTATGCAAAATCTTAAGAGGTGCATACTATAAATATGAAACACAAGTTAGAGTCTTAATAACTCCACCAAACAGGATTAAGCTCAAGCAGACGGAAGAAAACTGTGAATTCATGAGAAGATGCTATGAGACCTTAATCGAGGAAAACAAAAGGATGCAAAAGGAGTTGCATGAGCTAAGAGCTTTAAAAACCATGCAAAAACAACCAATATATTACATGCAATCACCTGCTGCCACACTTACGATGTGCCCAAGTTGCAAGCAGATCTTTACTGTCAATTCCGGATCTAGTTCAGTTAACAGGAGTGAGCCCAAACCCAGTACCAGCCTCGGATTTTACAGGGTACTACCAAGTACCAACTAGTAAACCACCCATACTTTGAAGCTTATTACTCCCCAGCCTCTCCCCTGTCTCTTTGGTTTCTATTGTAAATATGCATTATTTATTAAAGAAAGTAAATAGCAATCAACGGATGTTCTCAAATACAGATTGTAACTACTTGTATAGACCAATCTCTTGTTATTGCCACTTTTCTAAAATCTTTGATGCCCCCCTTTTCTTGATATCATCTAATTATTTGATGTTTCATTTTATCAGTAGGTTTTTACTACAAGAATAAGAATTAATGGGGAACTAATCATCAGCTTGTAAATTATTTTCATGGCATACACAAACTACAACTTATATGATGATATCATAAAATATTATTTTGTAACATGATGATGAGAGAGAGTGTGGTTAGGTAAACGAGCACAGGAAAAAAGAAGAAGAGGAACCAGGAAGGGAACTCAAGCTGATAAGTTCAACATTTCTATCATAAGATAATAATTGGGCTCTGTTTTGTATCCTATACATAGAAACAGTCAAACAGGGACCCATGATTGTCTGCAGACACCATGGGCCCAGTTATAATTGGTGGGTCAGTTTAAATCTATAGCAGCCCTTGCCATACTAATTTTCGGCAATGCCTTCTGAAGTCTGCTACTATTGTTTTAATTAAGATGTAACTGTTTAATATAAGGAAACTAATTATAGGGGGGCCACACTAACTAGAACAAATTTGAGAGTCAACATCCCTCCATAAAAATTTTGTTCCAAATGAACTCAATGAACTGTGACAAAATTTAATTCTATTAACCAGAAATGAATTCAAATATAATAGACCTGTTATGCATTGAATTGAATTCATTACACCAGTGCCAGAGTTTGCTCGAATACTACACGATAAGCAGAACTCAAGTTTGTTTATTATCTGGTAACAAAAGTGATCCTGACGAAGGCCATGATCAAAAAACCTTTATGCACAAGCTTCCAATACGAAGAGCCACACTAGGTGAAAATAGTCTAATTTGTAAATTTAGAGACTAGCAAATAGTTGGTTTTTGGCGGCTTCTTGCTGGTTATATTATGATGACAAGGATTATCCTTTAGTTTTCTTATATAATAATACCCACAGAGTGCCCCATTATACTGCTCTGTAAAGCACTAAGTTTCTTGTTTGACTCCAACTAATGTAGTATCACATAAATAGACAAAATACTCATTTGAAATCATAGAATACGTGCAACTTGCTTTAAGTCAAAAAATCAAGAAATGGATCCTTTTTGCCCCACTGCGAGTGGAATTTAATCTAGTTTTTGTACATCTAAATAAAGTTAACAATATCTACAAGTTTGTACATGTATAAGAGTACCTGATTAGCCTCCAACCAAGATAAAATTGCTGTAAACATATCACTAACTGGCTCTTTACAACAGATACCAAAAATGTCTTCTAAAGGTGCATCTTTTATTGCATAGATAGACAAACATCCCTCCCTAATACAAATAATTGATATAACTGAAACCCAATAAGTGTGAAGTAGTTTATCCAACCAATAAAGATTATTTTATTGCATAGATAGACAAACAGATATACCTTTTGTAAAACACTGGACATGTCATCTGGGGTGGCCTTGATGGTCGTAGTTCTTCACTGCTTCCTTAAGGGATTCATATTTGAGAATACTTTTGCTTTCAAAATGTTAAAAAAAAAGTTTTTGCAGGAAAAGTTCTGATTAGAAAAATAGAAAGATAAAAGGGTAAAAGATAATTTTGGGGGACAAAGAGACCTTTGGTGCTTACACTGGCTGGATTCGAATCGAGCCAGACCATAATATAAGCCCATTACATATGCTTGGAAAATTTTGCATTGTGAATTTGAGAATTTCTTGAATGTGTACATAGAAAATAGTTCTCTAGCTTAATAACAATTATTTTCTTCTTACTTATGCCTTGTCCCTTAAATTTAACAGAAGTATGTACTTGAAAGAACTTTGCGAGAAGGTAGCAAAGTCATAAAATTTAAATAACAATTTAAAGAAAATTGTAGGAGAGACTACTTTTGCGATCAGGATCAGCATAAAGGTTCTCTAGTGGAAATGGTAGCTGCACTTACAATTGACACAAAACATAGCATCAAAAAAAAGGAAGTTATAGAAAAATATTTTAATAAAATAATAACAAAGTAACTTGCAAGCAGTCAAGAGATCCTCACTGTCTGGTATATTGTTGTGCCAGCATAAAAAAATATCATCTACACTACAAAAAGTATACGCAACCACATGTTGAAAAATAGTTCAAAGAAAACACCAAAAAGAAAATAAGCCTAAAAGAATAAAATTAAGATGGTTTCATCACTGGTACAAAGTCTGGTACATAAAGGTTATGTACAGAGTATAGGCAGAAGAAAACCTAATATTAATAACAGTTCAGCAAGAATGTGAGCCTTATCCGTCATATCAACACCAATTGTAACTAACTTCACTCCAGATGTTTCAAATTTTTACTTTGAATCCCTCAAAACAGAAGCCAACTCCCAGCTTCAATATATTAAGAAAAAATGTGAGTAAATGACTTCAAGAATTTCCAGACATGGTGAAAAAAAATGGTTTCATCCAAATTGATATAAGTTAATTTGATACTTCTAATCAGCAAGGACATCCAAAATGACTTAGTAGTGCTACAACTGTCATTCCCTGTAAAAGCATCAGGACATAAATTCAGTAATTACAGGTGTCTTGCATTACTTAGATAAGCTCCCAGGAAATTAAAAAGAACGAAAAAAAAAAAGTAAATTGAAACGGTCTTTTTTTTTCGAAGAATAAACACTCTAAATTTAGATGTTAACCCCAGAAATTTGACGCATCCCTAATTAATGTTAATCTGCTAGCTGATTACAATATCATATACACCAACTCCTTCAAAAAATGGTTACCCTTACATAAAAATTTCCATAATGAAAAAAGATAAAAAGCGCCAACCTCATCCTCATCCCACAAATCCTTGATTAACACCGCCTCACCAGGAGCAGCAGAAAGATACTAACTTGGCCCATAGCATCACCAATCGAACCACTAAAACCCGACGAGCTGTCCATCGTGGGGCCCACCGCCGCCGCCTGAATTTTTAACGGTGATCGCGGAGGGCGGCGGAGGGAGAGCGAACAAAGAAAAGGTTTCAGAAGGTGATCGGAGAGACGATGCATGCCCGTTGGAATGGAGACGAGTGTTGAGAGAGAGCGCAGCCATGAATGTTCCGAAACCCTAAGCTTCAAATCTGAACAGCGCTGCTTGTACAACCTCGGCCTCATTCATAAACTCGCAAGTCGTAAGAGAGCTGAGAACTGGAGGAGAGATTCAACGGCGGGAAAAGTGTGACGTGGCATGAAAAGTGTCTTATTATATTATTTCGAGTTACTATTGGCTACACTTCACCAGTATAAGTCTGTAAGATAATGAATGACTTGGGCTATTCCTCATCTCACATAATAGTTTAAAAAGGGCCTCTAAAGAATCTGAGCCCAAGACTTGTTTCCACAGGACCTCTAAAGAATCTGAGATACTCGACTCTTTTTGAAATTGTTAGAATGTAAGAATTGCGGAAGTGTAATTGTGAAATTTTTTTGAATATTGATTCTAATTTCTCTGTACATGAGTTGTTTCGTTTATATAGACAACACAGGTTACTAGCCGTTATATATTTCTTATTATGATTATCTCAATTATTCTGTGATTACCCTAATTGATATATTTCTAATCTTGACAATCTATGCTCGTGAGTTGCCTTTTATTCCGGATATGATCGATGATGAATATTCTGAGATCTCTTATTTCATTTGTTTGTTCAACACTCTTATTAAGTTGGACTTATATATGTTAATTGATCTAACTTGATTAAGAATCTCTTGAATAGTCATTTATTTAAAACTTTGGTTAGGACATTTGCTAGCTGATCTTGATTGTTCATAAATGATGTTTCAATACAAATTGAACATGTTCTCTTATAAAGTGACAGTTTATTTCTATGTGTTTTGTTCATTCATAAAAAAATAGATTTGATGTAATATGTCTTACAACTTGATTATCACAATACATATGCATTGATTCATTGCATGAAATCTTCATGTCTTCTAGTAGTTATTTGATTCAGATCAACTCGCTTGTAGTTGATGCCATAACTCGATATTTTATTTCTGCACTTGACCTTACAACTATATTTTGCTTCTTACTTTTTCAAATAATAAGATTCCCTCCTACGAATGTACAGTATCATGTGGCCGACTTGCAATCATAGCTACCAGCTCAATTTACATCTGAATAACTAATAATTGTGTTAGTGTTATTTTTCTTCATCCATATGCCTTGACATGGAGACCCTTTAAGTACCTTAGTATTCTATTGACGACCTCTAAATGTGTAGTCTTAGGTGCATGTATAAATCGACTCATTAGACTAACAACAAATGTAATGTCTGACTTAGTTACAGAGGTATATTAGTTTACTAATAAGTCTTTGATATTGAACTATATCTTTTAGTGGTTCATCTTATTCAAGATATAATTTCTTATTGGGTTTCATTAGTGTACTTGCTGGTTTTGCATCTAATTTATTAGTTTCATTTAACATATCAAGAACATATATTTTTTGTGATAGAAACAAATATTTTTTCTTTGAATGTGTAATTTATATTCCCAAAAAATATTTGAGTTTTCCTAAGTCCTTGATGTCAAACTTATTTTTCGGATAATCTTTGACACTTTTAATTTATTTCTCATTATTCTCCGTAATAATAATATCGTCTACATATACGAGAACTATGGTTGTTGTATAATCTGAGTGTTTGACAAACATAGATAAATTAACTGAGCTTTTAGTAAACTTATGAAATAAAAGAGAGTGACTGAGTTTGACATACTATACTCGAGGAGATTGTTTGAGATCGTAAATGGACTTGTTCAGTTTGCAATAAGATTCTTGTTTGAATCACTTTCATATCTAGGAGGTAAAGTCATATAAACCTCTTTTTTATTGTGCCTTGTAGGAAAGTATTTTTAACATCCGTTTGGGTCAAATTTCATCCCAACTTAAAGCAATAGATAGTAATATTTGTATGGTACTCATTTTGGCAAATGAAATAAATGTCTCTTGGTAATCTAGGCAATATGTTTGGGTAAACTCTTTTGCTACTAGTCTTACTTTATGTCGTTCTATGGTTCTATCATTGTTATATTTGGTTTGTAAACTCATTTGCATCCTACAAAATTTTTACCTTTGGGTAATTGTATGAGTGTCCAGGTATCATTTTTCTCAAGAGCTTTGATTTCATCTTTCATGACAATATTCAATATTGGCTGGTCTTTGACTTCCTTGTAATTATTTAGTTCTATAGTTTATCTGGTTCTCCTAAAAAGGCCATATGTTTAGGAGAAACTTTATCATAATAAATATAATTTTGGATAAGGTAACTTAT
The DNA here is from genome assembly GCA_037127355.1 of Schoenoplectus tabernaemontani. Classification (NCBI taxonomy): domain Eukaryota; kingdom Viridiplantae; phylum Streptophyta; class Magnoliopsida; order Poales; family Cyperaceae; genus Schoenoplectus; species Schoenoplectus tabernaemontani. Next base: position 18,030,143 of record CM073752.1, read on the forward strand.
CTTACAAGTTATATAGTCATGTAACCTGGATAGTGGCCATGTAGAGCGAGTTGATCTCGTGAGCTGTACTTCTTCAACTGGTTCAGATAACTTCCCCCCCGAAGTCAGCTCGTCATTTGTGGAATTACTAGTTGGCAATGTGGATGTCCTTTCAAGGAATGTTAGTTCGGGGAGTATTGTGTTCATGAAGTCTCAAATATTTACATTATCATTTTCTTGAAAGAATGGTTTGTGTTCAAGGAACCGTACATCTCTTGAAATATATAATTCTTATTTGTTTTAATCATAACATTTATAATATTTTTGTCTTGAGAAATATCCTAAAAATATAGTCTTGAATGTATTTTTGTCAAGCTTATCTTATATTTTCCTATGGACAAAGCAAGTGCAACCAAATACTCTAAGATGGTCAAGTTGGATTTTTCTATTTTCTAGGATTTCTATGGGGCATTTATTTTTTAGAACCGGACTTGAGAGCTTATTCATGAGATAGACAGTAGTAAGAATTGCTTTAGACCAAAAACGTTTTGAAACATTCATTTGAAGAGAAGTGATTGGGTTATTTCTTAGATATGTCAATTTTTTCTTTCAAAAATATCATTTTGTTCAGAGATATTAATGCATGTAGTTTGATGTAAATTTTCTTTTTGAGTTAAATAACGAGAAAAGTTTTGATTTATATATTCAGTTCCATTATAAAATGAAAAGTTTTTATTTTGGTGTTGTAGTGATTTTCTACAAAACTTGAAAATTCTATCAAATTTTTAAAAACCTCATTTTCTGTAGAAATAAGGTAAACCCAAGTGGTGCGAAAAAAATTGAGAAAAAATATCAATAAATATGACATAATGCCTAAAATTATTATACGAGGGAACATATGCGAGTCTCCAAACATGAGAGCGCACAAGTTCAAAAATGTTTGAGGTTTTACTAGTAGCCGAGTTTGTTTAGAAAAATGACAAGTATCACAATTACTATTATTCAGATTTTTCAAAGAAATTAATTTATGCAAAATGATATTAGAGGCATGTCCTAATCTGTAATGCCATAATTTATTGTCTTCTACATTATTAGCCATCAAAGCCTTATTTGAACTATCTAGAAAATATAAGTCATTATCTAATTTACTTTCACCAATCATCCTTTTCGTTACTATATCCTGAAATATCATATTTTTTGGTGAAAAAATTACATTGCATTTTTGTTCTTTTGTGATTTTACTCACAGATAGCAAATTAGAAGTGAACGTTGGCAAATAAAAAACATAAAAAATAACATTGGATAATAACTTTGTGCTGCCCTCTTTTTCAATAAAGGCCTTAGAATCATTTGCTATTGTAACTGATGGACATTTAGATGTAGTTGTCTCATTATCTAATAAATGTAAATTATCAATCATATAATTTGTAGCCCCTAAATCGATAATCCAATTGAGTGTAGAATTAGAATACAAGGAAAATTCAGAATTGATACCTGAATTATCTTTACTGGGCATATTCCCGAGCAGTTAGGCCAGAAGCTATCCGAGTTGGGCTTGGGCCTGCGCTGAGGTTAAATGGGCTTGACTCATGTTGGGTTCATTCATGCTAGAGCCAGATATGGTCCCTTCAACTTTTTTATTTGTTTCCTCGAGTTGAGTCGACAGCCCCATCTTCTCCTTATTGGCCCGCTCGTCGTAGCGACGCTTGTCTCCCCATTTCTCTTTCTTCTTCGGGCGGAGCTCAAGGTGGAGGAACCAACACTCATCTCGAGTGTGCCCCTCCTTTTTGCAGTTGTCACAGCGCTTTGTTGAGGCTCCCCGATGCTCTCCCTGAAAATTAGGGTTTTATTATAGACCGAGAAAGCTTGATTGTCGTTAGAAGAAGGTGGTTGGGGATTCATAAAGGTCCGACGGGACTCTTCCCGTTGAACCGTGGCCACCACAATGCGGATCTTTGACAGTTCTTTGAAAAACAAGATTTGAGCTTTAATAGGCTCATAACTAGCATCAAGATCAGACAGAAACTGGAACACCTTTTCTTGATCAAGAGTTTTAAGATCAGTAGTTTGTTGGTATAAAGCAAGTTTGTCCCATTTGATTTTCAAGTCTCCATAGTATTCGGTTACTGTTTTTGATCCTTGTCGGGTTTGTGAGATTTCTTATTTCAATTGAAAAATATAGGCAAAATTGTGTTCTTGACCGAACATCTCTTTGATTTCATTCCAGATTTCTTGTGTAGTGTCATAATACATGAACAATCGGGATATTTGAGGCTCCATGGAATCCATAAGACCATTCATGACATTAATGTATTTTGTTCCCAATTTTGGTCCATTACCGAGTCAATACTGGTTTTTGTTGGTTTTTTGACTGATTTTTCACCCTCTGGTACTGCATCATCAGTATTGTTTTGTGCTTCTGGTACTTGTTAGAGCTTATCAGTATTGAGGATATGAAGTATTTTACCTTTGTCTTGAAGGCGGAGAGATACCGATCGGGCTTATAATGGGTAATTCGCACCATTGAGCAACATGGTTGTGGGTCACATGGATTGATATGCCTCTCCGGTGGAGAGGAAGTGCCCCGTGCTAGATTTTGGAAGGTGCGAGCCATACCATAGTACAATAGGCATATAATGTATTGAGGAAGGTGCGAGCCATACCATAGTACAATCCCAATACATTATATGCCTATTGAAGAAATGAATTGATTACTTTGTTAGACAGAAAAAATAATTACTATATTGGAAAAATAAATCAATAAGTTGTTTTAATTCAAAGACTTTTAGATGCATAATTAGGGCTGAGATTCAACATTGCAATGTCCTATGCGTACCTACCATATTTCACAAGATATCAATGTACATAACGAATAAATTTGAGCATTACTCTGGGTTAGATGTTCAACTAACAATATATATATTGTTCTATGGATGCAGGTACAGCACAAAAGTTTGATAATTAATAAATCTTCATATCAAGGTTCTTAGTACGGGATGACTTGAAATCATGTTTCGCTTATTTAATTTCGAAATGTCCGTTCAAATAGAAGCTATATGCATCATGAAAGGTTGAAGCAACAGCCTTCAGAAGAAGAATAACAAGAGAAAATGTGCTGAGATATGTAGCTTGCGATCAGAATCTGCATAAAGGTTCTCCAGTGGAAATGGTAACTGAGCCACACAAAAAAAATATAATATGAACATACGTAAAAAAGGTCCAAACAACATCAAACTAGAATAGAAGGATATAAAGGAATCTCGCAATTAAGTCATTATTATACCTAATGGTCTTGTACTCTTGTACCAATATCAGTCCATGAAGTTCATTCATTTCAGTTAGAAAAGGAGAAAAGAAAAGCAACAAGCAATACAATATGGTCATACAGTCAAGTAGAATCCATTAAACTTCCTACCCACATACAATCATTTTCAATTGTACTGATAAGCAAATTCCAACAGGAATCAAATTTTAGAATGGCAAATAGAACGGCCAGATAAGATAAGGTTGTGCTGAGGCCTGAGGACAGTATTTCCACATTTGAAAAAAAAAAAAAAAAAAATAGTCAGGTTAGATCTGTAATGTTATCAGGTGAAGAAATGTTGATTCTGTCCAATTTGAGGAATCCTGTACTTTTATCCATTATTTATTCTAATGTGGGAGCTTTTGACTTTTGCAATTTAAACTCAGCTGTAAAGAAATTGGGTTGAATCCGAACACGGTAACTTAGCAGAAATAGCCTTAAACGACCAGGTAATATCAACAACATTTAAACACAAACCTATTCTAAGCAATTTAATGGTTATGAATCATTACTTCTGGTGATTAAGAAATCAAATCTGAAAAATGAATTACCCTGTCAGAAAGAATATGAGCTTTGTCAGGCGTACCCACCACCAATAGCAATTAATTTGACTCCGTCAGATTCAATTTTTGACTTCGCATCTCTAAAAACAGAAGCTAGCTCCCAGCAGAAACAATCCAACCAGAGGAAAATAAGAAAGAGATCAATATTTTGATATTTTCTGTGATTGCAACAAAAAATTTCTCCCAAATTTTTTTCCTCATCACATCCAAAATGCCTATCTACACGGCCACTTCTCAGAAATAAATTTAAACCCTTTTTGTTATCAACTATCCACCTCAGAAAGAATTACATCAAAATCGAGTACTTCCTAAAAAATTGAAATAATGTGGAAAATCAAGGAGAACAAACCCCGGCCTGGTCCCACAAATCCTTGATCAACACTGCCTCCCCAGAAGACGCACTTTGTCAGTTTCACGGTGTATTATACACCCGGTGTAGATGGTTTATATGATTGCATCCATATTTAGGCCCTATCCAGCAAATAACAGCAATGGAGAAGTATATGGGCTTATTTCATAAAAGATTCTAGCATATAGTACCTCAACCTAATTTTTTGAGCCGAAATGTGGCCCAATTATCTTACCTCTAAGTAACTTAGCTCAAAGTAAAGAGAAATCGATTTAATTTCACATTTGCGCATGCCTAGAAAAGTTGGAACCTGAGCAACTCAATTACTCTAATTTTGAGAATAAATGTGGTATCTAATACAATTTAATGGGTCTTGTTTTGAGTAGAAATTTTGGGTCATATTTCATTCGCGTAAGTGTTTTGAATGGCTAACCCTGTATGTAGAATCTGTCATTAAACACTGATCAAGTTATTGAAGTAACCAGAAAACTAGAAACGTTCAAAAAGTCAACTGGATCCATCTGAGGTGAGAGGTTTGACTTTCAATATACAGATTAATGTCTAAGATAATGATCCAATTTATCATTTATTTTTGCCTTTCAAACATTTCCCCTAAAAAAATCAATTAATTTACAAGTACAGTCATAATAAGTGCTTGATCCATTTTACCAGGCTCATTTGCATCTTAATTGTTCTATTTTTTACAAGTTGCTTCCGATCGATTTGATGGGTCAAATATGTGGGCCACGGTGTAAAGAATGTTTAATTATTTTTCCTTTTTCCTTTTTCACATCAAATTATGAATTTGAGTTAGCTGTCCGAACTTCAATTTAATAAAGCTCGGTGAATCTAAATCTTGATCGTTCTGACTGAAATCTAATATAATTCAGATAGGTTTTGAATAAAACGTAAAGGTTAAGATTTAGGGTTTAGAAAAAAAAAAGATAATAATTGTGATTGTTTTGTTGTGTCCAAGTCAGATTGGAAGAAAGCATCAAGTGAGAAGTTTGTAAGTTGTAACAAGTCCGTCTAAACCAAGTGTAATTATTTACTATTTTTTATGAAATGAATTAAATATATATCCTTTTACGCAAATCCCAACCTTGGGAACATGCAAGGAATACTTTTCACCACATATAAGTAACATACAAAGTATTGTATTATTATAGCAAACAAAGTGTTAATTATATAATGGCTTTAATTAATGAATGAAAAAAGATTCTTGCCTCCTCATGTGAGCCGCGCATGCATCAAACTAAGATATACCTTGGTTAACGAGAAACGACCACACTATCTAGGTATTAAATTTTTTAATTAGGTGTATGTTACGCCACTGGCATGTATGATAGCAACAACTTGCCGTGCATGTTTGTACTATCCTTTACATGATTTTTGGGAATATATAGTCGTTTGTATCGATTCATTCATCAACTATAAAACTGAGCTATTTGCTAGACATGGACCATAAAATATTTTAGGATGTTGCAAGAACTGATCTATGGGCTATGCCTCTATGGCAATATAACCAGACAAAAGGAATTTTGTGAAATATATAGCTTTACATTATAGACTGCATTAGATAGAACTAAACATCAAATAATAGTATCATAAGTCATAAGCACGGATGAACAGTGGCGGATCCAATCAATTTCGTAAATTTTGGCACAATTAGTAAACATATTTTAGATTATCAAATATTTAGATATATTAGGTTTAGTTTTTCAATTAAGCCTAGACATTTATATATTTTTTTTATCTATATATTTTTAATCTTAGAAGAAAGTTTTACTACTTTATATATATATATTTTTAAAAATCAAAGATCGGCTCGCCCTACTATATCTTCGCCCCTAATACTGCAACCTCTGGTAATGACATTTTATTGGGAATCTATTTTTATACATTATACTCGGTGTTCTCATTTATGGAAGGATATACTGTTCATTTGCTTGCTTCTCATTCAAATTGAGAAAATTAATTATTTGTGACAATTTAAGAGCTTATTATCTCTGTGCTAAGTTATTGTTTTTTTTTTCAAACTTGTATTTCAATTGCACTACTCATATCAATTATCACTTTCTGCTCGCAGAAGACTCCATGACAGTTTGAAGGCTGAAAAATAAATTATTAAATACATGACAGTTTTGGTGATGGCTTATTTTACAATTCCAAACATTTCTCTAAAAAACCAACAAATTGAATTAAATAGCGACCAAAGCGTACATTTGAGGAATCTAGATGCACATATGGGAATGTGCACATTGAGAAACCAAGAAAAAGGGGAATCCTATTTGCATTGATTTTTCTCCTTCACAGCCTCCAATTCTACCTGTCTTAGACTTCTATTTTGTTCTCTTATCCATCCTTGACGTCGCAAATTCACTACAAGCTGCCAATTGTGTACCTAACTTATGCCATTGCCTTTTTAGGTGCATTTCTTATTGAAGGATCCTATTTTTTTTATCGGAGCAAATTAAATATTTCCCTAAGATCAAGGTGAAGAGGTTCAGTCAAGATCGATGAAGACTTTGTACCAGGAGCGGCAAAATAATAATTTTATATATTATCAGCCACACAGGCCATCTATTTTGCATTTTGCTCCGTATATATTTTTTAATTTTTTGGGACTATTTTTATGTAGGTTGAGTCAAGATCTGGGAAGATTATCTGATTATATGCGCCAAAATTACAAGATAGTGAGAAACATTTTTTTATATATAATGCTATAAACTTCTAGTTGAACTCATTATCTTTTTTAAGGGACATAGGTATCATCTTTTAATTCATTTTATTTTAATGTGTTATAGTTTCTTGTTATTTTATCTTTCGAAACTAATTTAGATACTTTTGGGAGTTTTATTCCGTTATATTGTTTTCTGTTAAATTATTGGATGCTTGTAATGGTTAGATAGATACTGATGCTGTTTTAATACGGTATTTTATTGTATAAAGTTTCCGAAAAGCAATGAAAACTAATAAGTATATAGTCTGCTTTTTCTATAAAAAAAAAGACGTAGATGATATTGTTTAATTATGAAAATTTAATATAGGTAACTGTTTACTTGAAATTGAATTTCTATTGAAGAAATTTTATTTGTTCTCGGTACATCCTGATCTTTTGGATTGGTGGTTTCAAGAAGCTATGAGTACTACACTGATAAAAGTTACTATTATACAAAATTACAAGGGCAAAAGAGAACTTCCCTGCATTTGCTATTATAAGGTCGACGTAAACTTTCTGAGATGAAGGGGGGAAATTAATTTAAAATTTTTGCTTGAAGAGAACGACCAAGCAACTTTATTTACGTAGAACAAAAGGTAAAAACACAACGACATGTACAAGAAATGAATCACTATACCACGTATAACCTAGCATTAAAAGATTAGAAAGATTTATTGTCCGAAGCGGTCATGCAACAAAGACAAAAAGCAAAAGATACATGTTTGCATGGGTTGTTGTGACGATCGACTTGCCATTGGAATCATGGGACGCATAAATTACTATGTAGAAAAGAGCATTAAAAGAAGATAAATTAGGTACAATAAAGTACGAATTATTTACCTTCTTCATTACAAGGAAAGGCAGAAGTATTTTCATTTATAATTAGAGCACATGCAAGCTAAAATTCTGCATGGACTTCTTGTCGAGGAATTATATTGCTAATTACCATCACATCAAATCTCAAATGAAATAATATGAAAAAATATCTCGAAATAGGAGGAAACAAAAAAAATATAGTCATGTAAATATCAATATTATGTACAATTTGTAAAATTTTCAGTGTCGGACGAGTAAAGAGGACAAATAAAGCCACTTAAAGATTTTTCGTTTTTGGATAAAACAAACTACCAAAAAGATGTTGCATTTCCAAGGTGGTTTTTTGTCTTTTTTTTTTTTTGAAAAGATGGTTTTTTGTCGCATATTAACATCATATAATTGATCCTGTTTGATTGGACCGAACATTTTACTAGGAATGGGTTCACATATTTTTTAATTCATGATGATAATAATTTCTCTTTAAAGAAATGCGTCGACACGTCTTTCCTCAAAACAAACATAGAAGTCGGACTTGAATTTTTCAAGCTAATTGATGTAAAAGATACGCCTCCCTGTATATTGTACCATCTTTCATACGAATCTTATGATCGTACTGTTTCGACTGATATTTTATTATCTTATTATTTATCAGGTGTTGACGTACATCTTAATTAAACAATTCGTAGTGAACTTTTAATTTAACTCATATTTCATTTTCTTATTCTCATAATTCGAACTCAACCTCTAATATAAAGAAAACCTACAATAAAAAAGAACAAAAATATATGCATAAAAGCTTTTATGCATTCGATTTTCGTTAAAAAAAATGATATCTTCAATTTCATGAGTGTATGAGTTCGGTCGAAATTATTGTACTAATACATTGAGAAGATGAAACTTTACAAACCGAAATTGGTTATGTCATTATTTTCAAATATCAGATTGTGAAGAAAATTCATTCAGATTGTGAAATTTATCGAATATGAAATCTCATATTAAAATAAGACAACCCTGGTATAACATCTTATAAATAACATAATAATAAATATGATTCAAACCGTCTATCTTCAGCCGACATTGACCGTTTAGTACTTTTGATTCATTGGATCTTAAATCTCAAACAATTAAATCTTTATAAGCTCTTCTAGCATATCAAATTGATTCATATCTCAATGAAAACAAATAAAATCGTACATTCATACTTGATATTTATTTATTTTAGAAGAAAAATATTTTCAAACTTCTTTAATAATATTAATATATCTCACGTATAAATCCGGAGTGAGAATATTAATTTGTAGGTGCATAGTCAGGGAGCATCGTAACGCCGCTTTCATTGCAATATTTTGCAATTGGCCTTTCTCTTGGTTCATTTATTGTGCAATATATTTCTTTATTCTTTTATTTTGTTTCCGATTGGGTTGGATTGAACACGCGACATAGATTTGTCTTGAGTCTTGACCAAAAGAAACTGACAAGAGACCCCGGATTCAAGTTCTATCACTTTGGGACTTGCTTCGTCTCTCTCCTGTGTATTCATGTTCATCCAAGCACTTGGCTGATAAAATAATGAGCACAAAATTTCAAGGTAGGTTTGCTATGTACCATTCCAAGGTACGAGTCCGTCACGTGGGGAGTACTAACGGCTGATGTGTAAAAAGTATCGCTTTGGTCGAATTTCGTCTAAATTCTAAATTGCCAGATCTAGAGTTTTGCAAACAGTACGGTCCAAGCCGGATCAAATCCGAGCAGTTTATGAGTCAGGACGGTTTATGATCCATACGGGACGGATTTAGACGGATTAAATTCGGAAAAATTCAATCCGTCCCATCGTTGGCCTCTGGAGAGTCAGACTCCCACGGGTCGGCACGGTCCGGTCCGGTCCGTTTTTTTTTTACAAATTCAAAAAATTATGAAATTTGAAAAATAAATTTATGATATTTTTTAAATAATAAATTTCATTGAATTAATTTTATATTTTTAATTGTTTAAAAATCAAATAATACTCAAAAAATTACCAAAAATTATAAAGTTGGTCCGAGTCACGGTCCGGTCCACGGGTCCGCACGGGATGAGTCCACACGGGCCGGTTTTGGGTGAAGGAAGAACCGGACCGTAGTAAGGCACGGGTTTGGTTTGGTCCGGTCTGCGGGCACGGATCGGTCTGGAACGGATTGAACCGGACGATCCATTTCAATCTCCTAGCCGACCATTTATAATTTGGTTTTGATACGTTAAATTTATGAGTTATGACTAATCAAATTGGAAAAGTGAAATCACTCAAATCCCATTTTGTTCTCGAAAGTCGAATTTTGTAAGTTTGAAAGATTTATTAGAGACTTTTTTTATAAAAATATTTATAGCATAATAGTAAATTATAATATTGTATTGATAAAGCTAACAAAACTTTTTAAAAGTTAAGCACGAGTTTAGACTTATTCAAATCTTTAGTGTGCACTTTGTATTATCTAAGGCTATGTTTGAGAGTGAGACGAGGGAGATAATTTCATCAGCACATCTTATGAGCAATAGATTTACCTTCAATTATAATCACTTTATCCTAAAAAAATAAAGTCTAGGATTATACCCTATCATTAAGTTATCTCATAACTTACAAATGATTAAGTAGCTCACGTGGTAACTAATTAGAACGACTTCTAAAAAATTATGGATTCAAACCTCCATAATTAAATACAAACTAAAATTTATGAATTATCTACTCTCATTTTTTTTTTTAAAAAAAAAGTTATCCCATAACTTTTTATCACTTCTTAGACCAATCATATATATTATTCAATATTATATTCACGCAATCCTAAAACTTATCTCTGAATCACGTCAAACACCAATCTAAATTTTGGAGATAATGAGGGATATTGTACTAACCTGGGATTGCAGTATCTCTGATTTATCCTTCTGCCAAACAGAGATGAGAGAGATAAATGAGGGATAAAATCACCACATTTCTTAAGTAATCTCACTTATCACCAATTTATTTCACAACCAAACAAAAACATATGAATGACAAGCAGAGACAATACGCTTTAAAAAGTTCCATAAAGACAAAGGAGATTGTGGTCCTTTTATATATTTTATAAAAAAAATAATTAAGAAATAAAATTAGTATGAACAATTTATACAAATTACCATTTTTAGTCCTAAAAAGGACTAAAATGTTAATGTATAATAGTATAAGTAAAATACTACAACTTTTCCATTCATTTGGTTTAAACAACAAAATGTTGTCATTATCTAATCCGTAATTTTTTTTAGATGGATCTAATCCGTAAAAGATAGCTTAAAATTTTGAACTTAATGTGCGTTAATCCAACGTCAGGGCGAAATTCCCTGCTTTGTTGTTACTTCATCAAACATCTCTGACCAAAAAAAATGTTTGATATGTGAAAGCCTTAATGGTGTTTTTCAGACTCGCCACCCCCACGGCCACACCACCTGTTCACACCGCCTGCAATTTAAAGTTTCCGAGTCCTCTGATTTTTCCTCAGCCAATAAATTATACAGTGTCAACATTACGTCTCCAACGGCAAAGGCATTACAGTGGGTCCCATACGTCAGGGAACAACGACAAAGAAATTGCATGCAAGTCCTTTTGATGGTTCATTAATCATTGAGCCGCAAGCCGAATGGGGGGCCATGCATGCATGAACAGTATTTGCACCGAGAAAGAAAGCAAGAGGGCTTATGATATTATACCTTGATATTATTGATATTCAATTTTCGAGCAACCATCGTCCAAAGTTTGCACTTCCAATGTACCCTTGGTCGGGTGCATCTTTGACTACTGAGTTCAGAGAGAAGTCATTTAATTATTTGGTTCGAAATACTTTTTATATATATTTTTTATTTATGTGTGGATTTGTTTTTTTTTGGGGGCATGGTTAGTGAATCGAGGTTTTAGTATATACGATAACGATAGTAATAAAAACTCAACACGTCTCAATATCTCATGTGCGGTAAGATTTGAAATATTATCCTTAACCTCTGAAATCGTTAAGCATAAATAATCAGATTTCATCATCATTTTGGATAAAATCAAGATCAAATCAATCAATTAATTACAAAAAATACTGCATTGTTATTGCACAAAAAAATTAATTCTCCCTCATCACAAATGTCAATCACATTTCTTACGATTGTATTTTTAAATTAATGTCCTCGTTTGAGGAATATCGACGGTGGATAGTGTTGCCGTAAAAAAAATAATGGCTTGTGAATCAGCCGAGCGATTTTAGTTTTATTCCGGGTCACTTTTGTCAGCTCAAGCTCGATATAATTTTCGTCGGGCCAGATCAGCTCATAATATATGTAATTATTTTATTAAAAATATTTTTCGATCTCAGAATTTTTTATAAAAAACTTCTAATTGAACCAAATTAATCCTTCAACTTTTTTAAGATATTAAATTGGTTCTTAAATTTTTAAAAAGAATCAAACTCTAAAGTACGCCAAATAAAATCCTTTTAACTTTTGATATAAAAAATAATTTGGTCCCTTAATTTTTTAAAAGCATCAACTTGGTCCTTCATTTTTTTCAAAATCAAATTGGTCCATAAAATTTAAAGTACACTAAAAAATCCTTAAACTTTTATATAAATATTATTTTTTGTCCCTAAAATAAAATAAAAAACTAATTTGGTCCATGAAAATATTTTATTTATAATGATTATTGAACTTTAAACGGTTCATGCCATACACTAATTGGTTATTTGCTCATATAGTACTAACTATTTTATTTGAAACCAAAAAATAGAAAAATAGAAATAGTTAAAATTAAACATTTATAGTCCAGTTTATTTTTTATTTTAGGGATCAAAATAGTTTTATATCAAAAGTTTAAGAAGTATTTGATCCTGAACTTTCAAAAAACTAAACTGAACCTTAAATTTTGTATATCTTAAATTATTTTTACTTTTCTATCTTCTAATTTTAAATAAAGTAGAAATAAAAATATTTTATCAAAAATTCAATGATTTATTTGGTGTACTATGAGTTTAAGAACCAATCTGGCTCTTTAAAAAAATGAAGGACCAATTTGATATTTTTTGAAAAGTTCAAGTACCAAGTTACTGCAATTGAAAATTTAAGGCTTAACTTGATTTTTTATAAAAAAAATTAGGGATAAAAATATAAATTCTCCTAATTTTGATTATATAATTTAATCTATTTTACCAGCAATATACATAATAATATATTTATTTTCAAATAGATCCAATCTTGTTTAGATTTTATTCGTAAAATTAATAAAATATAAATTAATTAATTAATTTAATTATAAAGAAACTAGCATATAGATATAATTATTTTGACTCAAAGTTATTTATGATTATTGGAAAGAAATGTAAATACTATAATAATTGAGTTCATTTAATTTGAAGCTCAAGCACGACTCCAGTTTAAATTAGTTAGAATATATTAACTCACTTTATTTTTAAGCTCGGCTCATATTCGGTTTACAGACCTGGAAGCGGACCCATTTATGTCATGAGTTGCACTGACAAGTGACAACCTATATATTAATGTTTTTTTTCTAATTTTTTGAGAGACTATTATATTCATTGAAGCATATCCAGGAAGCTGAAAATCGCTAGAGTCGTAGACGGTGGAAGTCGTGGAATTCCAAGAATTGATTACAGTACTATTCTGGATAAATATAAAATATTCACCGCCAATCTTATTTCAAAAAACTAATGAAACAGTTTATTTCTGTGACTGGTTTTAAAGGTCAGAAAGTAATATTTTTAGTCCTGTCGTTTGATACTATAATATAATAAATGCTATCGAACTTTTTTTATTAAAAAAAAAGGAAGGCGAGAAGACAACCAAATCCACCAGCAAGCCAAATAGACAATCATAGACCAGAGCAGCTAAGCTATGTAGCTATAAGCTAATAGTCTATAGCATAGTAGCGCACTCTAAAGCTAATTAAATCCAGTAGGCCGGTACGAGTCTGCTTACGTTGGTACCTGTGAAGGCCTCCTTTCTTACACCGTATTTTTGTAGTAGTTTGTATCGTATACTGTGCAATTGTTGAATTAATGTTCCTAAAACCAGAGTCATGTACTTGAACTCAATTGCACATCTCACCATTAAAAGTTGTTGAATGATATTATTACCGAATTAATGGTGATGATGTAAAAGGTCGTAACTTTAATTGTCCTTTGAGGTTTCAAACTCGCAATGTTATACAATTTATATAAAATTTGTTGTATTCATGATACGGGTGTTTCCGATCACCGAGAGAGGAGTTCGACAGACTTTTATTCTTCCATATAGATTGTTTTGTGTATGTGTGTGTGTATGAAGCAGTGTCCAAAAAGTATGTCCTCGATATACTGGGGTTAGGTTTTATATAGGTTTCATTTCATGTCATATGACCGTTGAACTGTTTCAGCCATTGCCTTCGGGACTATAGTCATAACACTTAATGTCGTGCATGCGCATTCATAGCACGTCATGCGTGGTATTTATGACATTTAATATCGCGACTGGATATTTAAAGCACCTTACTTAGAGGTTGGGCTCCTTAAGTTGGGTCCTCGTAACAGATAAGAGGAATTATGAGTTTGTAGAAGCCCCCGAGTTTGGTTGATGGGTCTACTCGAACCCATTAGGCGATGTCGAGTAGGTAGCCCTATCATAAGCCCCCGAACCTTCAAGTTAATTACTTAGGAGTTTGTAAGAAAATAACTTCGAAATGAATTATATGTTTAAATCAATGCCAAATGATACGGGTGTTTACGATCACCGAGAGAGGAGTTCAACAGACTTTTACTCTTCCTTATATACTATCTTGTGTGTACGCGCGTATGAAGCAATGTCCAGAAAATTTGTCCTCAGTATATCGGGGTTAGATCTTATATAAGCTCTATTTCGCGTTATATGACCGTTAGACCGTTTCAGCCGTTGCCTTCGAGACTATAGTAATAACACTTAATGTCGTGCATGCACATTCATGGCATGTCATGCGTGATATTTATGACGCTTAATGTCGCGACTGGACATTTAAGACAACTTACTTTGAGGTTTGGCTCTCGAAGTTAGATCCTCAAAGTTGGGTCATCAAAGTTGGGCCCTCAAAGTTGGGTCCTCATAACGGATAAGAGAAATTATGGGTTTGTAGAAGCCACTGAGTTCAGTTTGTGAGCCTACTCGAACCCATTAGACAATGTCGAGTAGATGATCCTATCAATTCGTAATTGTATTTTTGTTTCTAAAAAATTGCATTTACTTTAAAACTGAAATGAGTTCCAAACTTCCATTTTTATTTATTTTTTTGGAAATGATAGATGATGCAAGCAATTACAATACTTCCAGTACCGCATTAAGAATTAAGATGCACGAAATATTGCTGATGGCAGAAAATGCTGGACAACACAAAAATAAGATCCACCATACCCAGGCCATGCATCTTGTAGTCCAGTCATTACTCCAATACGACCAAATTGGTAATTCCTAGATAGTCTTCCTACAAAATTGCTGAATGATTTCTTTCCCATGTTCGGACCTTACCCATTCGTCACTATGCGAGTAGTGAGAAAAAACAAATTCAGACTCGCACTCGCACAACGGCAAGTGAATGAGATCCAAACGGGACCTAAAGAAAGAATACATAAAATTGTTAATATTTTACACTGTCACTGCACTCCGTATTGTCTATAGATAGCCAGCTCGAATATTATTATAGTCACTACTGAAATTGATGCTTAAAAGTCATCGTCAGGGTTACAATTACTCAAATACTAAACTAAATTGAAAATTCATTAATAATGATTAAATTGACAATATTGATAATTTTAACTATTTTGTTTTAGTTTTGAACTCCAATATCTAAATTATGAATCGTGTCTGTTATCATGCAATAATAATGTTTATTCCGTATGACTAATATTGTTCATAAAAAAAGTAAAAAAAAAAAAATCTCATATGATACATCTTTTTTTTATCCTGATTATAGTTTCACCTTAAATCTGTGTTACTCGGATACTTCTATTAACTCATCGAATGAGTATTGGATATGTGTCCGATACGGGTGCGCATCGGATACGGTGTGGATGCGTATCTGATACGCCACGTGACGTATCAGATTATTTTATTCAGTTTGATTTAGGGATTCGGTATCTCTGGGAATTTCCACAAGCTAACAACCACTAGACCACTAGTCTTTTTGTGTCAATGCTAGGGGTGTCAATTATCGACTCGATCCGACCCGAACACGATCCGACCCGATATGACCCGAAAATAAATGGGTCTGGTCAACCCGACCCGACCCAATTAATTTTGATTTTTGAAGTAATTGTGCGATTTAGTACCAATTAAAGCTTAAATCTAAACTAATTACATACTAATTAAGATTAATTATAAATTAAACAAAATTTAATTCCTTAAAATCTATACTATTATATAAAGCATCTAAGAATTGGAGGATCCATTTTTTGTCATGGTATTTTTTTATTATACCCATTTTATCCCTCAATTAGATGAATAATATTTATTTTTGGTTGATCGAACGTATATGATCGCGTCCATTGATCCCCTCTTTCTCTCCATTTCTTTCCCATATATACTATTATTTCCATAATATTATTTTTTATTTAGAAACCTTGTGCATATTTGGTGAGAAATTAATGATGATAATATATGTTAGAATAATTTACTTTTCTTGCCATAAAAATCATGAATCATCAACTCATATTGTGCAAAAATATCATCCAAGATTAAATATAGTATTTATTATAGGTTTTTCTATAATTTGGTGAATTTATAATTTAATATTAGATAAATGTGAATTTTTTTATCTTATGATGTTTTAATGTTTAAATAAAAGAGTCTGCTGCAACGCGCGGGTATATAGCTAGTTATATAAAAATATTTAATTATTTTACACGTGTCGGGTCGGGTCGGGTATGGGTTAAGATTTTTTGACCCGAATTTAATCGGGTCGGATCAAAAATAATAATAAAATAATATGACCCGACCCATTGAACCCCTAGTCAATGTATAGTTTCAGTTATTTATATATTAGTATAACTTTTCAGCTTTACTTATAATAACATTTATTTTTTATAATAATTTACTATTTATAACCGTATCCGTATCTAAGATTTTTTAAAATTGACGTATCGACGCATCCGCACCGTATTGGATACAATACCCACACCCGTGTAACATAACCTTAAATCCTCCTTAACCGCCTCTGTGTTGTCTGCTCTGTCCTGTGCTGTCCATATCTTCCACCACGTGAAGTGATACACAACAAAAAGCTGTTAAATATCTATTATACTATTTTAGTCATAAGCGATTCTAAAAGTATAGTTAGTGTTCAATCTACAAGAACAAAGAAATTTAACCGGATTCGATTTACTTCCAAAAGTAGAAAAATATTTAGGAGTTTTTTTTGTTGATTTTATATGAAAATAACAATAACAAGGAAGTAAATAAAGGGATTAAACTATAATTAAAATAAACGTTCTTAGTATTTCAAATAACGTTTCTATGTGGTCCTGATCTATGCGGTCCGCACATTTTTATTGTGCGGAGTATTGATAAATTCAACAATATATGATGATTATGATT
This sequence comes from Schoenoplectus tabernaemontani, assembly GCA_037127355.1. NCBI lineage: Eukaryota > Viridiplantae > Streptophyta > Magnoliopsida > Poales > Cyperaceae > Schoenoplectus > Schoenoplectus tabernaemontani. The sequence continues at coordinate 18,047,470 of CM073752.1, forward strand.
TTTCTGTTATATGAAGACATAGATCGAGATTATTTGACACCTAATATATATCAACTTGTCACGTGAAGGTATTTAGTTGCTCAGTTTATTCTTTCTAAACCACTAAAGATATATTATTCGCACTTTCACGTGAAGGTATTTAGTTGGTTTTGATGTTGGCTTTCTAAACAGCACTCGATCTCTGATATGAGAAATTTTTTTATCTTTCGGCTATTACTTGGTCAACCTATAGGTTCTAATCAACCTTGATAGTTCAATCAATTGGTACGAATTATCCAAATCATTGCACACATTCAATCAAACATATAAATAATACACAACACACAAAAGCACAGATAATGAGGATAAAAATATAAAGTCATAGTAAAAACTAAGTATAGAGTAATTCTAGCCTTAAAAACTAATGGATCTAGTCGCACATGGCTAGATCTAAATAAACAAACAAACATAGTAACAAATATATCATAACAATAATGTTTAGTAATATATAAATAATAAAAGCAGTGATAAAACTGAAGATCTTTGCTACTCCAGAGTGACACTCGAGTACTCATCTCTATTTTTGCTATTTGGCCTTAATCTCCTTTGAAAATGCACCGAACATGCATCAAGAAGGGCCTAATATGTCCTCTAACCTCCTTTGGACTTAGAATAGTCGAAGATGCAGATAGAGACGTCTAGGGTTGGCTTTTATAGCAAGAAGACGTCAAAGAAGACAGTTATTGATTCTTAGATGATTATCAAATAAGGGAGTGCGCGGATCGCAAACTCAACTCTAGTTCCCAAAATATCCTTCTGATGTCTAGAGTGTGTCCAAGTGCTTCAAAAACTTCAGAAATCTGAAAAGAAAAGCAAAAAAGAGCAGTACCAAGAATGATGCCCAAAACAAAACAAAATAACACAAAATTTAAATAAAGCCTTTTTTTTTTTTAACAAATCCTATCAAAATGTAGCTGCGATTATAGCAATTGTAAATTATTTATATCAAATATTAATACCGATTATAGCAATCTAAAAGTATAAACAAGAAATGTTTGCACTATATATATCAGATTTACATTTTTTTATTCTAAAATGCTCTTATTTATGTCTAGCTTGCTCCATCCATGCTCGAATATTCTAAAATGCTCTTAAAGTTCTGAAATCAATGTAACTATGTCATATGTCGAACTTCTTGCAATATCTAAACTAAATGAACTAAAAAATGCACAAAATGATATATTTTTAAGACTAAATTCTATGAAAATATTTATGAATTTTGAGCTTATCAATGTTATACAAAAATTAAAATGCAATCAATCTATTTGATCAACAAAATGTCTATAACTATTTTTAAATCTTAAAATTTTTATTTAATTGAATTTATTTAAACAGTCATTGTTGAATTTGGCGATAGATTTCCATCTGGTAAATTATAGTGTTTGTTGAAGCAACTTTAATAAAAGAAAAAAAATCATTATTTGGTCGCTGAAATATTAGAAAGAAATTTAATTGGTCCTTAAAATTTTAATATTATATCAAGTTGTTCATAAACTTTCTAAAAACACCAAGTTGGTTCTTGAGATACTTTAAAAAAAATGATCCTTAAAGTTTAAAATACAAAAAAAAATACTTAAACTTTCAATATAAGAACTAATTTGATCCTTAAATTTTAAATAAAAAGTAAACTGGTCCTTCTAATTTTTATTTTAGTATTATTTTTAATTTTAATTTTTAAACTTAAATAGATAGAAATAAATATATATTATTAAGAAAAATAAAAAATTCTTGTGTCATCCGTAGGGTTTCGCAAAAGGCTAGTACCAAAACCCGACCCATGACTGGAAAACTTTTCTCCTGATGAAATATATTTATTTTTATTTTATTTTAAATTTTAAATTATAAAAATAAAATAATATCAATATAAAATTTCAATGACTATTTTTTTTAGTTTAGGGCTAAATTAATTTTTATATTGAAAATTTGAAGATTTATTTCATGTACTTTAATGTTTAACGATCAATTTGATTTTATGTAGTTTAAGAATATATTTCATATTTTTAAAAAGTTTAAGGACTAATTCATATAATTAAAGTTAATAACTAACTTAATTTTGATGTGAAGGTTCAGAAATCAAATGGTAAATTTTGTTACAAAGGAAAAAGAAGCTGTTTTTGTTTTCTTTTTGAATCTAACCCGTTGACAAAAAAAGTTATTTTGCCCCGTAAATCTTTCACACATATTCATCGTTTACATCATTACATGCACAGGTGAAATCCCTCCGGGTCATGGGTGAGCGCAGGTCACAGATGAGGCGGGACGGGATTGAGTGGTCCAAAATTAGAAAATCCCGATCCAATCCGTGTTGGACCCCGCGGATACGACCCTCACGAGTCGGGATGATGGGATAAGAGCCGGTCCGGATGGGTCATGACGAGTAGGGCGGATTGTTATTTTTTCTAATTTCAGAAAAAAAAATAAACCGTCAAAAACTGAAAAAAAATTCCAAAATTCCAAAAAGTAAGAAGAAAAACATATTTTTAAAAAAAAGTATAGAAGTTAAAAAATTTAATCATAAAATTTTATATAAATTTTTTAACTAAATTGGTTTTATTGATATTGTACGCATGCAAGTATTCACCCATGAGATGCATACCTTAATGTGATTGGCATTATAATTAGTTTGAAGTCGGATTTATTAGAATTGACTATTAACAAATCTGAATCTACCCACAAATCTACTCTGAAACAATCTGAGATGAATAACGAGTTCAGAATTTTCACGGAATGAATATATCCGTTCGGAAATTTTTAAACCTGTAAACTCGAGGCAATAAGCTACTGTGTAATTAGCAAAAATAAATAAATAAAAAATAAGCTAGTGGGTAAAATTGTCACGCTGTGCCTCTGCGCAATAAAGTACATTCAATCCATAGGTCTCATGCGCCTGTGGTTGAAAATGTATAAAGAAACCTTCAATTCATAAGTGGGATTACACGTGTCAAAGGCGAATGAGACGTGACTATGGGAGCAGCTGCAATGCGGCTCATTTGGGCCCACCTTATGATTCGGTCGCCGGGAGGCGAATTAATTAAAACAGGCCGTATTTTTCAGGGTTCGGCTAGGAGATCTAAATATAATTTAAAATTTCCAACTAATAATTTATTTGACTGATAAAATAAATCGAAACAAGTAATTTAACCAAGCGAACTGCAAATTGAATTTTTATAAACTAAATTTAATTTACATAGTTTGATAAATAAAATTAATATAAAAGGTAAAACTAAAAAAATAACTAGTAGGTTGATTGTTCGTACATTGATGTATAATGTTACAATATTAATATTAAGGAGTGATAATTGAAACACTAATATGCACATCTTATTTGCATCTAATGTAGGATCTAAACACTTTTAAAAATACATAGTCTCTAACTTAAATTCTGAAAAAAAATTGAAAAAAAAATTATATTTAACACTGTGCAAATAAGGTTGCGAAATTTAGTATGTAAGAATAATTTTTCATTAACATTATATTTATATCAAAATTTCGATTCACTTGGTTTTCTCAGTTTATTTGATTTTTAATGGTAAAAAATAAAACATGAATTAAATCAAATCAGATCAAATAATTTAATTATCAGATTGTCTGTCAAAAAATAGATTGATTCTTCTATGGATCAAAATTTTAGCAATTATCAAGTTTAAGTAAATCACAACAATTGATATCAAATCGATTTCTGCATCTCTAATATAAATTTTTATTTTTTTCCATAGCAGAATTTGAAGGTTTTGATGCTTAGATAGCAATGGATAAAATAAAAAATTTATTCAACTCAAAACAAATAATCTAGTTATTGTAAGTGTAAGAAATAATCTTAATTAACCTAATGAACAAAGGAATAACAAAATATCTTAGATTTGATCTCCAAATTAAATCACGAAGGGTTGTCTCACTTAATAACTTCTTATTCCCTTCTCTTTCAATGGTGGTTGTGCTTTAGCTCGTCAAATGTCGAGCCTCTTAGATATCCACCGAAAGATTAAAGAAATACTTGTATCTCAACGTCTAGCAAGAGATCAACAAGTAGAACCTTAATTCTAGTTTAACTCTCTTATTATTTTAAAATACTTTGAGGATTTATAGATTTCTACACATGAGAGAGATAGGAGAGAATGGGAGAGGGAGGAGCAAAATTTCAGCTAAGAGATATATACTGAATTTTCTAGAATTTTGACCTTTCGATACTAAAATTGTTATATCTTCTTCTAGGTAACTCCAAACAATCTAAAACTTTTACCGCTAGATTCTAGACTCCAAGGGCTTCAATTTTCATAGGTCACATATCCAGAATAATTTGCCTTTTCAAATACTTGTTCAAAGTTACCTAAAAAACTGACCCGAAATTTCTCTCCTCCTTTATGAAAATTAATTAGGTTTAATGATATATTTAATTATCCTTAAATTAGACCTCACTAATCAATTCTTCCTAACTAAAATATATATTTGGGCTTTGAGCTTAAACATTAATCATATTAATATTTAATTATGTCCACAATCCCATATAATAAAAGTCCAACATATAAATTAATATTCCATGTTAATTTATATGTATATCTCATGTGTCAAAAACCATTTAAAATATATCATACATATTTTAAATATTACTAGAATTATTTTACAACATCTCCATGTCATAAAATTATTCATCTATTAATAACATATAATTTATATAAATTAAATATAATTTTTTATAATTAATATACCACATATTATATGCATATCACATATGCTTTAATAATATATATTTTTTAATCTTTCATATGGTATGACCCTATGGGATCCCATCATTATGAAAATAGAATTAAATATTTTAGTTTCATAAATAGATGATATAACTAGCCATGGTATATTGATTAACCAAATGATGTGGATGAAAAAAACACAATGCAAATTCACGATCTCTGTAACATTAAAATGTTATTGTGTAAATTCCTTGCCGCCTGATATCTAAATAATCATAAGGTCGGAATAAGGGAATAAGTCATCCTTACCACTTATTCTTTCTTGATTTTCTGAAATTTAATTATTATATGATTATCATATAATCATATTACATGCGCATAATACAAACTTTAATAAGGGGCCTAGAGATATCATCACTTATATTGACATATAAGGGACAATGATTTCTTGATACGTATCGTTCTTCCGCATAAGTTATATGCCCTTAAATAACTGCCTTTATAACTCTTGATTAAAGAGAGCGTTGACCAACACCAATAATACACATGCCTTATATAAGAAAAATAAATATCTCAACCATAGAATTCTAGACATAATGAAATATCAACGACACATAACACAACCCATATGATATTTCATTTTTGGGTCTGTCCAGTGCCATATATCTCCATGTATGTACCTGTTTGATTAAATCAATAACTCCTTATCGTATAACTTGTAAAACATGATCATCATCTAATCCAAATATTTATCTTATATGATCAATTAGTGTACCTTAATGATTATGAAAAAAAGAGACATTTAAGAATAAACACATTTGTTCATTGTGAAGTTTTATAATTCAAGTCATCAACTCAAATGATCCACTGATATGAAATACTTAAGATACAAAATGATAGAATCATTCACTAATAAACTAAACATATCGTATATAAGATCTGATCTAGAACACCAACACTAACAGGAATTAACAAAAAAAAAACTATATTTCAAAGTCAACACAAAAACCGAACTATTTATTCATCCTTTGGGTTTGTAAAAACACAATAATTTATTTTGTCCTTCCCGAGGTAAGGTGTAAATAGATAGGATACACACATATAATATTAAAATTTTATATATAGATTGAATATTGTATGAATATTAGACAAAGACAAATACAGATACTTATATATATTTAGATATTAAATAAAAATATTATATATATCATTAAAACATAATTATGCACTATTTTTTGATAGAGTCATTGATTATAAAAATTAAATATTAGTTATAAATATAATCACTAATTATCATTATATTGATAGTTCAGATGCATCAATAAATTATAAAAAATCATGGTATATGAACACAAATTATATCTAAAATTAATTAGATTGTAATCTACACCAAAATCTAAATATATAATGGGCAGTTTTCCGGATATGGATTCGGAAAAAATCGGATATTATTCAATGTGTTTATACCCTTAGTCTCGACATAGATATAAACGGATTGAATATTAATAGATTCACATCCTATCTTTGTCCATTATAATATTTAGATTCGAATATGAATATAAATGATTTAATATACGGTTACAAATAAGATAATATTTATCATCATCCGTATTTGAATTGGGATAAAATCGAATAATATCATATCCACCCCTAATATGTACCCCTACTATTCTATAAGGTATGCAAACTCTCCTTAATTAATGTTTGGTTGTGGTGCAGATGCCTTTTTTTGGCAATTCCATACAGATTTTATTTCACACAAGAAAATTCAAATTAGATTTTTGATATATTATGAGTATATGGTTTGGTCTAGTGGTCAAGCGGATATTAATGTCTAATAATTAATAATGTCGTTTTACTAACTATTAATTGCACGTGAACTCAACCTGAAGGAACAATTAAAATTCTTGTTTAAACCTAAAGTACCCTAAAGAATTTCTGATGCACATATATATCAGACTAAATTAGACAAAAAAAACGAACATTCGGATATTAAAATAGGTGGATGATAATAAAAAAGAATCGAAAAATTCAGATAGTAATTGCAGGCTTGCAGCCTTTGGAGTCTGTAATATGAAAATTTTTATCGTCTGCCGCGCTACACCGTGCAATGCGGTTTTGACACCGTTCGATGCGCGTGGAGATTCATGATTCATCAATTTTAAAGGAGCCCCATAAATCTAATAGCTGTCGATCGCGTGCCGCGCTGTAGAGAATAGCGATCCGTAATATCAGCACACAAATGCACATAGTGGACAGCTACAATAGTACAATAGTAGTGTAATCCTCTTGGTACTAATAAAGGCAGCAAAGAATACAGCCAAATATACGAATACAGCAGTACGGATGCCTTTACGTAGAACCTGTTTGCCAAAATTGGTTTATTGATCAATGAGGAAAAGGAGGTGAGACCCAAAAAGCATTGACCAGTCGCGCTCACGCGCTGGTCGTTGCATTCCCATCAAACATATCAACGCATAATTGATGATGACATCCTTCTCTCTCTCTAACACACACCCTCTCTCATGAGTTATGACTGTGGAGTGTGGATTAGTGGATATGATTCGTCTCATCTATTGGCCACTTGTGTCTATCTATGAGTACTGGGGCTCACCAGTCTGTGATCATCTACTTGCCTCACCGCATTTCCGAGAGGTCAAACTACATATGTGAATCCAAATCCAAATGCCATCCATTTGCATCTCGGAAAAAGCATGCGAAAGATTAGTTGGAGGGGAGAAATTTTGGGTCTCTTTTCCTTTTTAGAAATAATTGAGGGGAGAGGAGACAAAAAGGGATCCAAGAAAAAAGAGAGGGGCTTTGGAGAAAGGATGCATTATGGCATGCATTCTCATGGACGTCAAGCAATGTTTTGCATTATTTGAATGAATAAAGGGGAAGAAAGAAATGCATCATGCAAGGAAGGGGTTGTCACCTTTTTCTAAAGTAAGAGCTGGCTCTGCCCACTTGCCCAAATACACACACACACACACACACACACATAACACATTATCTCTTTATTATTTTCCTTTGTAGAGTAAAATACAACACTGGAATCTGGCACTAGTTTGACCAAAAAAAATGCTAAAAGGTGTTTAAAGACAAAACGCCGAGAGCAAGAGCTTGGACTCCAGGAAATACGAACAAAAAATTAGATAAAATAATCAACCGCACCGTGATAAGGCACGTGAGGCATCTTTTCACATTTCTAGTCACCGTGATAACGTACTTGTTTCCGAGTATAATAACTTTTTGTTGCTTTGGATCATAGAAACGACATCGTTGCGTCTTTGATTAATTAAGAGGCTTGTTATCACTAGCAGGGAAAGTTCACGAAACGGTTCAAGAGGGAAAAAAGAGAGCTTTTGGTTCGTCAATGCTTTTGAAAACCAATTATCATACCATAATTAATAACATAATTTATGTGCACGAGCGTAAACAAGATGCGGGTATTGAAATCATTCAGATGTTATTGTTAATTCAAATTTGTAAAATTTGTAATTGCATTATACATAATTTTTTTTAGGAACTAGACAGATTTACAATAACATGAGCACTTACAAAGCTCCGAAAATTATTTTATTCTCGTGTCATACAAACATACCTTTAAAGAGTGTTATTCAGAAAGAAAAAAGAAAAGTAATGCCATAAAAGATTAAGCAAAACAATATTGGAAGCATTCTATATCTTTTTCCTGTAGATGTTGACGGAAACCATGTACTCAAAATCTTTTACTACAGATAAATTAATAACAAGAATACCAATTTTTATTTTATCAAGCAAATAAATATTCAAAATTAACTATGTAGAAAAATAAGAGATGAAATTTAGATTATTGAATGGTTAATATTTTATTCACCGGATTTTAATTTATTTTTCACTTTTAGTATAATAATTAAATAAAAATATTTTTTATTAGAGTTGGAATTAAAAATACGGCCTATTCTTTTAATCGGTAGTCAAAATACTATCCCTTCTTTGAATCGATCGTCAAAATACCGATCTTTTTTTTTGAATCGGAAAAGTAAATACCGACTTTATTAAAATAATAGTTTTAACGTATAATCTTTACATGAAAAAAATATGAAATAGTTGCCCTTCTATGTCTCAAAATTCGCCTCCACGTTCTCTAAATATTTAATTGATTAATTAAAAAAATCGGACAAGAATATCCTCTACCACGTAACAAATAAATGAAAGAACTTATTAGATATGAAATGGGTTCGGAACTACTGAAGGGCCTAGCTTCTATTTTTTTTTAAATAATAAAAATATCTACAGTAATTAAATTCTGAGCAGATACTACGGATCAATATGATAGTAGCATAATCTTGCATCTAGAAATTTTATTTATAGATCAAATTTCAGTGGGATAGGTACCTACGGATTGCGTATCCACTGATATCAGTACCACTTCCAAATTTCCCTGCCACTTATAGGCATCATTTCTAAGGTCAGATCGGACTTCTTAAATACTGGATCTAATAGATCTATGAGAAGATCGGATTAAAAATAATATCTAATAAAAAATTTTAGAGAGTCAAATTTAAATGATTTAATTTTTAAAGGATGAATTCGGTCCTTAAAGTCTACTTCTTATTGAGTTTTTTGAACTCTAAGGATCAGATAAGAGTCAGCGGGTAAGGACCTGATATATATATTTTATACTGATTATATATTTTTAGTACTAATTTATAGTTGTATAATAATACTAAATTATATTTCTATTTTGATATTTTATTTTAATTTTTAATTTTTAATTTTTTTAGATTTATAAAGTGTAATTAATATATAATATAAAATATTAAAAAAAATGTCCGAGAAGGACGGACAAAGACTTGAAAGGGTCGGATTTGATAAGAACCAGATTATAAGAGTCTGTTTTTTAAAGATTAAACTCAATTCTTGAGAAGTTCGGCATTTATAATTAAAAAAGACGGATTCAGACTTATAAGAATTGAATAAGAACTAAATTTTTAAAAAAATTATCAGACCAAATTTAAGAACCGAAACCTTATAAATTATTCCTAGCCACATATTACATACCATAGACAAACAAAACAAAAGAGCAGTAAAAAGCGTTTTTTCTACTTGGTAAATGAAAAGAGAAGAAATTACCTAAAAAAGGACAGAGTACTTCACCCGTCGATATTTGTCGCAATCTCTCCATCTCAGGAGTTCTCCAGTGGTTTCGCAAATTTACGCTTACATTTTACCAGTCCATGCGGCAGTTTACTGCATCACCTTCACCATTGCAGTAAGTCCCTCTCGATTTATGAAAATCATTTTTCTTTTTACTTTTTGTGAGACAGTATCAAAGCATTTATTTCGGAGACTGGACCCGGTCTAGTGCTGCTCCGACCCAAATCCGATCAGACCCGTGTGGATCCGGACCGAATAGGCGCATGATCTCTCTCTCTCTCTCTCTCTCATATTTACTCGGTGGAGCCACACAGAGACCAGACCCCAATTCCCCAACCTGGTTTTCTGAGCTTAATATCCCACTCCTACAGTGGGTTGGATCCTCGCCAACCTTTATCGCACAATTCAATTTTCTGCCCCTCATTTACCGTCGATTTTAGATCGGACAAATGAATTTTGAGAAGGAAAGTTTGACCATTATTAAGAGTAAATCAATGACCGTCCGATGGGAAACAGCGTTTTAGATTGTTGAGGATATCCTCCTGCGTCTGCATAAGAGAACTGACTGGAGATGATCGGAACGAACTGATCCCCACACCGATTTTTAACTCATAAAATCACTGCCCCACTCACTCTCTAATTCTCAGCTTTTTCGTTCTCTTCTCCTCTCTCTGTTTCTCTCTTTCTCATGAACCCAGCACACTCTACCAAACCTTCACTTTCTTTCTAGAGCTCGTTCCCTTCCCATGGAAGGTGCACTGGTTTCTTCTTCAGTGACATCAGAGCTTGCTCCCAGCGAAACAATCCTCTTTGGATCTGGCTCGTTCAAGCGCGACAGGTTCGGTGGCATAGAAACAGAGGAGGCGCGTGAATGGCGCTTCGCCAAGGTTTCCAGGAGCGATTCAATGGCGACTAACTCGTTTTTTCAGAACGGAGAGGGGCAGATGCTGAGCTTTGCCTCGCCAAACGCTGATGCTTCTCTGCATTCCAACTACTATAACACTTCAAATCAGTCCTATTTAAGAAACGAAGGTATGCTAGCAAGGCGTTTTGTGTTTAGATTAGAAGTGTGATTTGAGATTCCCTCCGGGAATACGAAAGCTTCTATTTTAGTGTACTTGGGAAACGTATTGGTTGTTTTTAAGAAATCATTCTTTTTTGATTTGTATCCAGCTCAAGTAAGATCATAAATTCTGATGGCAGCAAATACTTTGTCTTCTTACTATAAACCATTGTCATTATCTTTTTGCTCTCAACCAACTGCTATTCTAGGATCAGATGTTTTATTGCTTAGCGTTTAGACTGTTTGGTGCTTTTATTTATTCCCCTCCCTTTTCTGTCCATAGTATTAGTTTTCCTTTTTCCCTTTCCAAAGCTACATCAACGACAGAAAACTCAGGAAAGCAGAGTGATTTTTCTTTGTTTATTTCTTGGCGGTATGTTTTCATATTTTTCGGATGTGACTTGTTTGAAAGTGACGTAAAAAATTGCTTGAAATTTTTTTGCTCAAATGGTAAAATGCGAAGTAGCAATAGAAAGTATTGGGTTACTCTTTATCTAAGCGGGAAAATGAAGTAACTTGAGAAGCTCTCACTTCTTCTGCTGCCTCTAAAAGCTCTTCTTTCTCTCTCTCTGGTACTATGTGGTGGTAATTTCTCCCTAGGTAATTGGAGATTTACCAAGTTTGATCTGTGTACATTTTTTTTTATTTCGTTTCCATTAAGTCCTTTCTCCATTTTTGTTGGTATAGTCTCTGCATCTCAGATTTGAAATAGACCGATGATTGCAGTACTTCCCTAGTTCTACTTCTCTCAAATCATTGGATTGTCTTTTTCTCTCGACCTTTTTTTTTTATTTAACGATCCCACACTGTGCTATTCTATTCTTCTTTGTCTCCAAAATACTAATTTCCGATCTTTATAATAGATTTTGCATTGCTAATAAATAAAATCGCTTCTTATTTTTTATATTTTCAGGGGTTGTAAATGCAGGTATGCAAGGGGCAATGGAAAGAATTAAGGGACCCTTCACACCTTCCCAATGGATGGAGTTAGAACACCAAGCTTTAATTTACAAGTACTTTGCTGCAAGTGTGCCTATTCCTCCTAGTCTTCTTCTCCCTCTTAGACGAAGCCTGGCCTCTTCTGGCTTTACCCCTCCATTCCCTTCTGCATATTTTGGTTCCTCCACCTGTAAGCCCTTTTGATTTTTGCCTATCCCCCAACCAATAGGAAAAAAAAAATGAAAAGATAACAATAACAAAAACAAAAAATAAAATGGTTCGATTCTGAAATAAGGAATATGTGCAATATTGCTTCTTGTGATAGTGTTTTTGATTTTTGCCTATCCCCCAACCAATAGGAAAAAAAATGAAAAGATAACAATAACAAAAACAAAAATAAATATGGTTCGATTCTGAAATAAGGAATATATGCAATATTGCTTCTTGTGATAGTGTTTTAAATGTCTTAATAGCTGCTGATGATACTATCAAGCCATTACTGGTACGGAATGAGTTCTTGTTCATGAATAGAAATGCTGATTTTATTGTACTTTCGTTTCCTCCTTTTACTGTCAATTTTTAATGGATCTTTTGATTTTGTTTCCATTAGCGGGGTGGGGAGGCCATCCATACACAATGGGATATGCACTGACAATGACGGGTGGGACAGGGGACCCAGAGCCAGGGAGGTGCAGAAGAACAGATGGCAAGAAGTGGAGGTGCTCAAGGGACGCTGTTGCCGATCAAAAATATTGTGAGCGTCACATCAACCGTGGCCGACACCGTTCAAGAAAGCATGTGGAACCTCACTCCAACCGCCTCTCCTCTTGTACTAAAATAAACACCAGCAGTAACACCTCCAAGCCAGCCATCACAACTGCTACCACATCACCATCCACACAGCCTCAGACTATGGATATTGCTACGGCTCTTTCTGCTTCTAGTTCTGATACACCACTTGATAGGTATTGTCATGTATTTGAACTGCATTTTCTGTTTACATGGACTAGTACTATCAATGCGTTGCTTGTGTTTTTACTCTTGAGCATACAGTTATAAAATTGTCAAATGGTGAGTTGTCTAAATAAATTACCCCTTGTTATTTCGGCCCTAAGATTGAAAGATATAGAACCATGATAATTGATTCACATTAGGTTTTATGAATGACCGTCATCCATAGAGTCTACAGTGCCCCTTGTAAAATTTCCATTGTAATTTGCATGTTACAAGTGTTACTTTCTGACATCCAATTAATGCATAATTGTTTTTACAGAACATTGGTTGATAGAGATCAAGAGAGCCTCACCTTGCTAACTCCAATGCTTCCCTTTGCAAAGCAACAGGATAGTTCCAACACCTTCCCAGAAACAGACTCCTCCCCATCAGAGTTTGGATCCCACACCCTTCGCCACTTCATCGACACCTGGCCCAAGATTAACCCAAACCAACAATATGAATCATACAGTTCATGGCCCGAATTACCAGAAGAAACACACTCAGAGACAACTCAGCTCTCAATTTCAACCCCTTCCATGGGGGGACCTCTCGGTGAAGTCTTAAATAAAAACTGCGGGATCCATAGCACCAGCATAACAAAAGATCATAGCAAGGAATTGAACCTGTTAACAGAAACATGGGATTTGGAGTTGAGCCCGAGACACAGGTCATCACCTACAGGTGTGTTGCAGAAATCCTCCTTTGGATCTTTGTCAAGTAGTGCGGGCAGTAGCCCAAGACCTGAGAGTTACAAATCACACGAAGATCTCGGTTCGATACTTGTTAACCACTTGAGTAAAATCTCATATGTTTAAGGCTTTTTTGTTTATTCCTTTATTCCTTTTTAGGGTTTGATTTGGTTTGTAATTTTAGAGGTTATGAGGGGTTCAGTGTAATGTGTGTTTCTTTTATTTGTTCGTTGTTTTTAGCTCCTACTGTTAGGTCTGATGTATCTTTATGTTTCATTAATTTAGTCTAATTAACTTGGTGCGTGCTGGATTATATGTTCTGTTGAATCAACTCTGATTCCCATGAAAAATAATCTTTATCGGAAGTCATTCTCCAAACTGTGAAAAGATGTTCTAAATTGCAGATTTTTTTTTATATAATAATTATATTATTAATAATAAAAGTGATAAAAGTAAAATTAAAAATCCATGAATGACAGTGTGATGTTGATTCAATCGTAATGAAATTGTGATCAGATGAGTAATAACAAATGTGTCATTGTCAGTGATGCGTTTACACTGTTTTATATAAAGACGTCAATGATCAGTGACGCGTTTGCTTCATATCACTATCAATGACGCGCTGCTATTTGTAAATTTAAAATTTTATTTTTATCACTTTTATTATTAATAATATAATTATTATAATTATTATATAAAAAAAACTGTCTAAATTGTATATCAAAGAAGACATCTAATAAAAGCAAAAAATCAAGTACGTTAAATTTTAATACAAATAGACATTCAAATTTCGTTAAAAAAATAAAATTGAAAAGTTATGTATGTGGGATCGATCTCTATTTAAAAAAATATATATTTTCCAATATAAATAAGAGTCAGTTAACTGAAAATTAAGAAGACCATTTAGAAGCTGGGTCGCATAGAAGATTTTTAATAGCATTCAACAGCAACTGCTTTTTATCTTATTTTATTGGATTTATTTTTTTCATTTTTAGTGTGATTTATTTTATTCTGTGTGTAATATCGATCACTAATTGTGATTCTTTTAAATGAAAATTGAAAATTTGAGAATATAACTCTCATCTTTTTCTCAAAAAAAAAAGAAAAAAGAAGACCATTTAGAAGGCATCATAAAATGTCCACCAGTTGATGTGCGAAAAGAAAGTTAAAAAGAGATGAGGTTGCATTAAACGGATTGTGATGTGACTCTCGTCTGCTTGCACTTGGCACCAGGGGATTTACATCTGCTGCCAATATATTGATGGCAAGATCTACCGTGACTGTAATCCAGAGCGTCCAATTTAGTGAATGGCGTGTATCTCTTCTTCATAAATTAAATTTATGGGATTCTTCTACTCGATGGATTGACTGCCCAGTTCTCCTCCCGAGTCCCTGATTGACCAATCTTCTCCCTTTCTCGTACCCTCACTCCCTCCCAGCCTTCCTCCGATCCGCTCCTCATGCAGACCATCTTCTCTCTCTACGTTCGCCACCTCTCCTCTATTTCCTCTCTCCCCGATCATTCTTTTCCATCAAACAGATAAACCATTTCTCCATCGCTAGCTCACCAACAGATGAGCCGATAAATGTGCATCACATGTTTATAGGGATCACTGTCGAGGCTAAATGAGAGGAGAGAACAAGAAGAGGTTTGTCTTTCTATTGTTGCTTTGGTTGAGGTAAAAGAGAGGAAAAACTAATGAATTGCAAAGTTAAGAGCCTACTGGTTTGTTATGGTGTAATATCTTACCAGTGAGTAATCTGGGTCGTTTCTTCGCATTTTTATTGCTAGATGTATCGGTTTGATGCTTGTTTATGCATGTCGCTAATCAAATCAATTGAGGTTTGTGCTTATTTATGTTTGTTTATGACTATGCTTGTATTGGTTTATGCTTGGTTGTTCTAACAAATTGAGCATACAGGTGGAATTTGAATATTTGGTTTTGTACTAATTGTACTTAATAATATAGGTAATCAAATAACTGATTGTGAAGATCATTATGGATATAATTGGGGAGTGGAACAACTACTAATTGTGAATATCATTATGGATATAATTGGGAACATGATATATATTGGCATTCAACATTATCTCGTGGATTGATGACGTGCTTCTAGCTGATGATGCATAACTTTTTACTATTCTAAAGAGCTTGTTACGAGCTTTCCAAATTTATTACTAATTGTGAAGATCATTATGGATATAATTGAGGATTCCTTTTCTAAAAAAATTGTTCATTAGGGAATAGAGGTATTTCAAGAATTGATTTGTATTGATGTTTATAATTAGAGCTTACAAGAGAGTAGATATTAGGTTGTTGAAACATGCTTTACATAGTGTTTACAATACTCTTTTTATTGTAATATATTCATGATAAAAGCTTTGCTTGGTTTGGGTGAATTTGACCATATCAGCTCAAATCTCATAACAGTTTTTTCAAACCAAAATAAAAAAGAAACGTAAAATACATTTACAAGGCAACGCATGTTTATAAATGTTCTTTAATGACATACAATTCTATAACAAAATTACATTAAATCGAAGCATTTCTATATCAAAATATAAATTGTATGCTTCAAACAAAATAGAAAATTTGTGTTCAGTCATAAGCCTTAGTTCCTTACAGGCAACAAAAAGCTTCATACCAGTAGTAGTAATAGATGTGCTGATATAGCCACACAAAAAAAAGATTGTGCGACCCTTTTTCGCGCCTCTCACCGCCCTGAAAAGGAACTGGTACGATGAATTGCGGAAGAAGGACACAAAGATCCCTCTAAGTGTGCATTGGGGTATATATATATAAATTTGGAATGCACATTTAAAGGTTTTAGAGATTGTGGGGTCTTTAAGATTCCAATGGGCGCAAGCCCCCATTGTTAATTACCCTGGGCTTTGAACCCGAGGAACCTCGATTAAGAAAGAGAAAATAAACAAAATAGTTAAGCAATTTTAAGCGGTCGCTGTGAGTAAGGGCATGGAATATATGGACTTTTCAAGATAGTTTACACCTTGTGAATTGACTTTTTATTTTTTATTGATAAAATGATTTAGTTTTTATTTATTTATTTATTTATTATTTGAACTTATCTTATTTAAATTTATTTAGTCTTGAATGTTGAGATTTATTTTTATTTTAGATTAAGGTTGGTTTAATTCTAAAATTGAATTTTTTTATTTGATAAGAAGAAAAAAAAAGTCTTTTAGTTTTTTATTATTATTTTTACTAATATTTTATTTATTTATTGATATTTAAATTTATTTAATTTTGAAATTGAGAGTTACTTTTTTATATTTTGATCTTTATTTTAGGTGAATGTTGATTTAGTTTTGAAATTGAATTTATCTTTAATTGGTAAAAATAAAAATCATAAAGTTTTTTACTTTTTATTTATGTATTTATTTATTTAATTCATTTTTATTTAATTTTTATTTGATTTTGAATAAGAGTTATATTTATTTTATTTTTTTATTCATTATATATTTAATTTTGTTTATTTTTGTATTTTTGTATATTTTTATTTAGAATTATTTAATTTAGAATTCGATTTAATGAATAAAAAATATATTTATTTATATTAAGAAAATTTTTATATTATTATTTTTTATGTTATTTATTTTTATTATATATTTTCAATGAATGCATTATTTTTATTTTATTTTATTATGATTTTTATTCTAATTATTATATTTTATCTTGAAATGATTATTCTTTAATTAAAATGATTTATTATGAAATTATTTTTAATTTATTTTCTTAAGATCTATTTATAAAGAAATTTTATTGTATTTTTATTTATACTTATTATCAAAATATTTATGATTTTAAAATATTTTTTTTTAGAATGGACCATAATATTTTTCTGATTTTTATCGATAAAGAAAATATAATCAAGTAGTGATCTTTTTAGACTTTTTGAGAAAAATATATTAGTAAGATACTAATTTTATTTGATAAAAATATCAATGACAATGTTATGAACAACTTTTAGTTTGAATATTTTTAATTTGAATCCTTTAAAATATTATTTCGGGAGGAATATTAGAAAAGGACAAATCTGAAAATTTACGAAGATTTCAGCAGATAATACTGTTTTTGTTTTTTTTAGAGTAAACTGAGTTAATAAAATACTGATTTTTTTTAACAGAAATATGAAATGAGATGTTACGAACAACTTTTATGTTGAACACTTTTCATTTTGAGCTCTTAAAAGTACTGTTTTGAGCAAAATACCAGCAGAAGACGGTTCTGAAAATCAGGAGCTGTCAAGATTGTTTTGTTTATTTGAAAGGTATTTAAAACGTATTTTTGCATAAAAATTTATATACAAACTCCTCTTGATATGTATTTTATGAATATAAAATAATATATATATGTCACATTTACGGATCGGTACAGTTTTTTAATTCTTTTCTGATAAAGGACTGAACTGGACAGCAGAGGATATTTTGAACATTTTAAACAATCTACTAAAGAAAATATTTCAGAAAAAATATGAACATTTTAAGGAGTATATTTGTAATAACTTTCATTTTGATAATATTTTTATTTAAGCCTATCTTAAATGTGTTTTAAAAGGATTTTTATTCAACAGAAAAATAAAAAAGAAAAATTATTTTTGTAAAAGATAATTATCAATTGTATAGGGGAATATGCATATATAAGAATGTAATTTTTAAAAAAAATATTTTAAATCTCAACAGAAGCGAGCACTCGCGGCTGTGTATAGCCGGCACAAGCTTATACTCCCCAAAACCAGGCACTCGCGACTTTGTATTAGCCGGCACCAAAGCTAAGAAGAGCTTGTTGGTTTTTATTATGCTTAAATTTAAATTCATATAAAATGATATGAAGCTCTAAAAATTATGAAAATTTACAGAGAGATGCACTATAACTAGATCTAGATTCTCACAAAATTTCAATTAAATCGGAGTAGCAGAGATATGATTTTTTATTTTCGAATCAGATCAGGGGCAAAAGCGGAAAATGCTGTACCAGTATTTGCTGTTTTTCAGATCTAAAAAGGCTATAACTTTTTACAGAAAAATCAAAAAAATATAAAATCAGTTTCTGTAGATTCATATGACTTATTTCTACGAGATCTGAAAGTTTTATAAGATTTGGAGAAGATCTCATCCCATTTTTCATTTTATTGCATTTTCAGCTATTTTAGGGCTGATTTTGCGTTTATAAGGAATTCATTGATCTTAAACGGTTTAAATGCATCATTTAGCATCAATCTAACATTCAATGATGTTTGTATGAAGATTTGAGCCAAAAAAAATAAAAAAAAATGAAAAAAATGAAAAAAAATGAAAAAGGGAAAGAGAAAATGGATGTTACCAGAACTTGCTGTTTTTTAGAATTAAAAAGGCTATAACTTTTTATAGAAAAATTAAAAAAATGTAAAATCAGTTTCTGTAGATTCATATGACTTATTTCTACGAGATCTGAAAGTTTTATAAGATTTGGAGAAGATCTCATCCCGTTTTTTATTTTATTGCATTTTCAGCTATTTTAGGGCTGATTTTGCATTTATAAGGGATTCATTGATCTTAAACGGTTTAAATGTATCATTTAGCTTCAATCTAACATTCAATGATGTTTGCATGCAGATTTGAGCCAAAAGAAAAGAAAGAAAATGAAAAAGATCGAATTGCAACATAAGAACATCAAGAAGAAGAAGAAAAATCGATATTGCACGTGAAAAATTTCATCTTTATTGCACGAATCAAAATTACAAGCTCTAATACACTCTTGATATCTATATTTACATGATATATGGCTACCTAGATCTAATTTGTAGCTTGAATAGAAGAGGATTTGATTGAATCTTGTATCTTTGGGCTTGATTTTGATCTCAACTCAAAGATTGGATCTTATTTTGTATCTAATTTGAGCTTCAATTGGTTTTGGCAGCGTTTTGGATTAGCATTCAGCTTGGGATGGGTTGTGTCTCTTGCATTTGAAGGAGGAGAGGGGTTTATATAGGCCTAAGGGATGGTAGATGGGTGTATGAGATCGATTTGACTTTTCTTTGACCAATTTATGCACCAACTCCCTTCATTCATCTTCTCATACTCTTCGAACATTTTGTGGTGTATTAGACCAGGTTAAGTGTTTTAAATGTGCTCTAACAATGAGAGGACAAGTGGGGCACAAGTGGAGTTTGTTATGTTTGCTTGAAAATTTACAAATTTGTCCTCCCTAACCACCACTTGGTCACTCAGGATGATTCTAGGGACTTCTAGAAGGTTGTAGAGGTTCAAACACGTTCTTTCCACTCCCTTCCTGCATTTTGGACCTTGCCGGATCACAATTATGCACCCGAGACCCGTTTTGTCTTCAAACTCGATTTCAAGCCACATAGTCGTTCTCCTTCATTTCTTCACCATTTCTTGTGTTTCAAAGCTTGATTAGCATCTAATTGATCCCAGGAATTGATCTACAATGTTTATTCAATCAATAGAATGCTCGGTATAGAGTTTGACCAACTCGGTTTTTAACCGATTTGCGAGTTCGTGGTCTCACCAATTTAAAGCTTATGAAATTCAACCAAGCCCTCAAACAATCTCTTGTGACCATAGAGAAGGTGTTTGAAGTATCAATTTGATCAATTATGACTCGGATTGCTCAATTTCATTTTTGGATCGGAAACTTTCCCTTCGGTTTTCTCCCAAACCGCTCAACCATTTTGCAAGTTCTTTATCTCATTGTGTTCTCCTCTCCGTGCTCTTTCCAACGGTATATAATATGTGGGTTTTCGTCGCACGGGGCCATAGGCTCCATTTTCGGTTTTGAAACAGTGAAGAACTCGGTACTGTAGCACGGGACTGTAGCAGTATGGACATTTTCGAATTTGGCCCCTCTCCATTTTGATTTTTAATTGAAGCCCTCCATTTGCTGATTTTTCTTATTTCTCCTTTGCTTTTAAATTGTTTCTCAAAGATCTCTTTGTCCAAATTGCACCAAAATTTGCTCAAATATTCCTTGAAATATAACAAAATTTATGGTAATTTTTATTTACCATTTTGCCCCTTGGTCAAGCATCAATTAATTTTTAACGCTTGATTAATTAATTTTTCATTATATTAATCGATAATTTAGAATTTCTTTGACTTCTGTAACTCCAAAAATATCAAGTAATATATGAAAATTCTCAGAATTTTATGGAGAATTTGATTTTACCATAAAATTTGAGTTTTGAGATTTTGGGTTTCGAAGAGGTTTTCGATTTGAATTTGTAGAGCTTCGGCATTTAATTCTTTTCTTAAGAATTTTGATTTTTGAGCATTTCACTGAATTCTTCTTTTTTCTTGGTGCTTCTGGACTTGAATTAAGCCTCTTCGGGCTTTTAAAATTACTCCTTGAATTTTTGAATCTTTTGTCCCAAGTTGCTTTTTAATTCCCTGAATTTTCAGGGGTAAACAAAGAGCCACCCACCAAAGCGGGTCGTGAACACTTTGAGAATTGAAGGGCCTGCTTTGGTGCATTCAAACTTAACACTTATTCTTACTTTGTAGAGGTTTTCGAATTGAATCTTCTTGTGAATGGTGTTCCCATTTGGATCTCTTCATCTGAAGAGATTTCAGCTTCACTTCTTCATGCCAAGAATCTCTGATTTACTTTACTCCAATAAGGTTATCTTTGACAAAAGATACAGGGCTCAGGACGTTTTGAGTCTGAAGCGCTATGCCAACTCACGTCAGGGCCTGCAATTATCGGAAGACGGGGTGAGCTTTGTGCGTCTTATCCGACCTTCTAAGTCATTAGCTTGAAGCGTTACGGCTTTTGGACTTAGGTCTCCAACTCCTTCGAATCAATCTTCGATTAGTCTCGTTTGAAGAGGTTTCGGCTTGAATTCTTCATCTCGTGGGACCTTGATGGAGTACATTCGCTCCAAGAAGTTTCAACCCCGATTTTTTCTTTGTAGAGGTTTTGGATTTAATTTCTTTTTTTTTAAAGGTCTTTGCTCAGATGCCTTCATCTAAAGAAACTCTTGCTTCACTTCTTCATCCGCAGGGAATCTCAGATTCCGCTTTCGATGCATCATTCGGCTGAAGAGGTTACAACTTGAGGCCTCGTCTGTCGGGATCTTCGACAAAGCACCTTCGCCTCAAGTGATTTTAACTCTAACTTATTTTCCTTTCGGTTTATACTTAGTGTGTTTTTCTTACGGTGGCTTGTTTACCCGATATCCTTTCTAGGGGGCTTCGTACCTCGATTTTCATTAGGAGATTCTACGCTCTTGCACGATCTTTAATGAACTTCTATTTTCACCTTTCTTTGCTTACAGTAGGCTTGTATGCTTGTTGCTTGCTTGTTCGTATACGTTGTTCGAACATTATTTCTTCGATCGACATCTTTTGACACAACTTCACGGCGGGACCATGGTATTTAAGGATACCAATCTTACCCGTATTGACCTCTAGGCCGGTACGAGTGAACTTTGTTTATCCTTTTATTATTGACGGATAAACTTGCCGTGTCAATTGTATTATGGATTCAATTGACAACACCATTTTATGGATACTTCATGTATATATTATTTTTAAGTGGAAGCTCACACACTCTCCCTCATTTGTGCACCTTTGCGTGCTAAAGTGGAAACTCACCGTGTCGCTCGTCTCCTCTCAATTTGTTTGGTGGAGATGGTATTTTACTGGATCTACCGAACCTACTGTATTGACCCCTAGGTCGGTACGAGCAAACCCGTTTATCCTTTTATTACTGACGGATAAACTTGCCAGTGTCAATTGGATTATGGATTCAATTGACAACACCATTTTGTGGAGACTTCATATATACTTGTCATTTAATTTTGGAAGCTCACACGCTCTCCCCTCATTTGTGCACCTTTGTGTGCTAAAGTGGAAACTCACCGTCGCTCATCTCCGCTCAATTTGTTTGGTGGGGATTCTACCCTCAAACATCCATCACGCATCCCTGCGAGACAGGCTTTCATCGGGTAGGTTCGCTCTCCATGAACAAAGTCACTTCTTTAAGCAAACCACTTTGTTTGACATATAAATGCCAAGTAAAAGCGTAAACCCTTTATTCTGACCCCTCCACGATTTGTTGTGGGATTGTAACAAACTATTTCCTTGAGCGTGCGGTGTTTTTGCGGATAAATGCACCCAACCTGGCTTTGTATAACACTCGTGGTGTCGGGGACAAAGGTGACAACCCCTTTTGAAAATTTTATTTTTATATGTTTTATTCAAAAATATAGAAAATATTTTTGTTATTTTATAGTATATATTTTTTAATATATTTTTATTTGAGAGGGAAAATTTTGTTATTATTATTATTTGCTATTAATATGTACGAGAGTTATTTATTTACATGCCCTCGGAAGCGACTATTACTAGCCACCAATTTGCTCGACCTATCCCTTGGCTTGCACCGCAGTGGGCGACCAATATGAACAACTTTCGTCATTGGGCGTACGGATAGTTTAAGGGACAAGCGCAAACCCTGCCCATTTTTATATTTATTACGTATCAAATGGACAAACCCGGTGGTGTTCGTATTATGGGCCCAAACACCTTAGCCGTCGCCTTTACCTTCGCGTGGTTTTGGTCTTGATAGTTTCTCCATGGCATCTCATTTTATGATTTTAGTCTTGATCCTGGATCGAGTTTTGTTCGAGATTGATGAATATGAGTATTTTGTGCCTTATAGATTCGGTTTTTAGAAGATTATGAATTTCATTCACTTAATCACCTTCTTGATCTTCTCGATTATGAAACGTGCTAGCACATAATTTGTGGTGTTAAAACACGAGCGTTTTGAGCTTTGTTAGGTTTGATTATCGGAAAACATATGAGATTTGAATCACTATGTTGTTTTATCAATCTTACGGATTATGAAACTGTGTTAGTTCATGATCCAAGTAATAAAAACTTTGAGCGTTTTGGGCTTTGTTAGGTTTGATTATCGAGAAAATGGGTGAGATTTGGGTCACTTAATCATTTTCTTGATCTTCTAAATTATGAAATCTGAAGCGCTATGCCAACTCACAATTTAGGTATTGAAACCTGAGCGTTCTGGCTTTTATTAGGTTTCTTTATCAGAAAACATGTGAGATTTGGATCACTTTATTGTTTTGCTGATCTTCCAAGTTATAAAGTATGAAGCGCATTGCCAACTCATAACTTGGGTATCAAACTGAGCGTTTTGGGCTTTATTAGGTTTGTTTATCAAAAATAAAAATGGGTGAGATTTAGGTCACTTAATCATTTTACTTGATTTTTAAATTGTGAAATTTGAATTTGTACCAATTCACAACTTAGGTATTGAAACTTTGAGCGTTTTGGCTTTTATTAGGTTTCTTTATCGAGAAAACAGGTGAGATTTGGATCACTTAATTGTTTTGCTGATCTTCCAAGTTATAACGTATGAAGCGCACTGCCAACTCATAACTTGGGTATACAACCTAAGCGTTTTGGGCTTTGTTAGGTTTGTTTATCAAGAGACCGGGTGAGATTTGGATCACTTATTCGTCTCGACTGGATTCATAAATTATGAAATCTAAAACGCTATGCCAGCTTATAACCCAGATGATTAATAGTTTTGGCGGCCTTCCATTTTTGTGGTTTTGGCTTTGATTTGATTTGAGTTTTTCCGTAATATTTTATTTTATGGTTTTTGTCTTGAATTGAATTTTGATTTGATCTTTATGTGATTTTTTGTTTTAGGCTTGATTTGGCTCTGATTGAATCTTTACAGTTTTTCTGTTTGGGGTTTAGCCTTGATTAATTTTATTATATTTTTTGAAATTTGAATTTATTAAGGTATCATTTTATTGTTATTATTATATTTCTTTTTGGTTTGGGGTACTAACATTTATTTTTTTTGTTTAATGAGGCTTTATTTTATTTTCGAGTTTTCGAGCCTATAAAGACTTTTATTCTGGTTTTGGATATTCGAGTCTATTGAGGCTTATTCTATTTTTTTTGTTTCCGAACTTATAAATGTTTTTATTCTGATTTTGATTTTTCAGGCCTATCGAGTAATTTATTTTGTTTTTGGATTTTCGAGTCTATAGATGTCTTTATTTTGCTTTTGGGTTTTTCGGACCTATTGAGACATTTATTATGTTTTTAGATTTTTGGGCTTATATAGGCCTTTATATTGATTTTGGGTTTTCGGACCTATAAATGTCTTTATTCTGATTTTAGATTTTTGGTCATATAAAAAGTCTTTATTTTATTTTTGAATTTTTCTGCTTATAAAAGCTTTTATTTTATTTTTAGGTTTTCGAATTTATACAAATTTTTATTCTGATTTTGGGTTTTCAGATCTACTGAGACTTTTTTTTTTGTTTTTGGACCTATTGAGACATTTATTATATTTTTAGATTTTTAGACCAATTGAGTCTTTTATTCTGGTTTTGAATTTTCGGTCTCACTTAAGGTTTTATCATATATTGTGGTTTTTTAAGCCTATTAAGGTATTTATTCTATTTATGAGGCATATTGAGGTATTTAAGCCTATTAAGGTATTTATTCTATTCATATAAAAAGTCTTTATTTTATTTTTGGGTTTTTGAATTTATAAAGATATTTATTTTATTTTTTAGTTTTCAGACATATCGAAGTATTTATCTTATTTTTTTGGGTTTTTAGACCTATTGAGGTCTTTATTGTATTTTTGAGTTTTTGGACCTATAAAGGCCTTTATTCTGGTTTTTATGTTTTCAGGCTTATTGAGATTTTTATTATATTTTTGGATTTTTGAATCTATATAGGCTTTTATGCTACTTTTGGATTTTCGGGCTTACTAAGACTTTTATCATATTTTTAGGTTTTCGGACCTACTGAGGCTTTATCATATTTTTGGGTTTCGGGCCTACTAAGACATTAATTTTATTTTTAGATTTTTAGATCAATGGAGGCTTTTATTCTGGTTTTGGATTTTCGGGTCCATTGAAGCCTTTATTATATTTTCGGGTTTTTTTAGGTCTATTAAGGTATTTATTCTGCTTTTTTTTATTTTTGTGTCAATTGAGACTTTTATTTTATTTTTTTTACACCCTACGACTGATTATGTATGGTGGGACTAATTCTTGATGAATCGTGAATCATCATCAGATTCATAACCCATTTCTCGGGTATTCTTCATTTTACCGTCTGGACCCTTGATCATCTTCCGAGAATTATTTCATAGTCTCGTGAAGGTCTTGGTTTCGGGTTTTGACACGTCTCTTATAGATAATTTATCCTTTGTGCCAATTTATAGGTTTTCTTTTCGAAGAAGTGAGCGATGACATCATTATCTTTCTCGTCGCCGAGTCTTCTGCTCCATCATCCATCGTTCCCAGGAATCAACACTAGAGTCTTCCCTGGGCTGGGTTGAATCACTTTTATAGAAAATGATAGCTTTCTGAACTATAGATTTGCCCTTCACATATATCAACTTTACGGGTACCATGAAGATTTTTAAAATTTATATGCGATTTACCTCCCTTAGGGTCAAGTCTTTGAAGTATTTATCATGCATCGTTGTGATAGCTATTGACATTGCCTTATCTTTTGTTTTGTCATTCGATACATGATTCGAGCGATGCACTTCTTAAACTTCTTGAGAGGGTTTTGATCACTCCCGACTCCTTTTGGTTTTTTCTTCTTTTCGGGTTCCCGGTTCCGGGAGAAGAGTCTTAATTGACTTAAGATTGAAGACAATCTCATCATTAGAGTCTTCATCTTCCATGTCATGTGAGATAGTGCATACTCTGAACCGCACGCTCTCCTCTTGTTCTTTTGCCTCATGTGGGGCCGGGCTTTGAATAACACTTTGCGGGAGTTTGATTATTTCTTCTGTGTATCCTTTCTCAACCCAATCTTTAAATACCCAGCAATCCTTGATCGGGTGCCTCAAGACTCGATGGTAAGGACAGTAATTTGAATCACTGTATTTCTCCATCTCTGTTAGTCTTTTGCTTGTTGGCAGGATAAGTCCATTTTCTATTGCTTCTTTGAAGATTTTAGCCACCTTGTCTCTTCGAAAAGAATATGGTTTGCTCTTCTTTTGTTTGAGAGTCATGTCTCGTCCGCTCTCTCTTGCGCACATGGGTTGTTTACCTTTATCTTGGTTCTCTCCAGGGGTTCTTATTGTTTTTCTGAGGTATTAGCGTCACTGATGGTTATTTGAAGGGCTTTGACCATTTCTAGGATTTCATTATTTTGTAGTTTTATATCATGCATCACCTCCCATTATTTAGCTATTTCTCTTCTGTTGACTTCTACTTGGCATCTCAATTCTTCGATTGAGGAGGTTTTGCTACTACGAGATCCCAAACACGGGTTCTCAAGGCATCGCACCATTGGGGCCTTGCATTTGAAGAGTTGGGACCCGAAAACACGTGATCTTCACTGCTCTTGGTCCATCGGTAATAGCGAGGCACATAAGTTTATCTTCTATGTGATCGATCACATATGACGCTTCACTTTCGCCGCTTGTATCTACATCATTTTCGGTCTTCGAAGACAACGGTAGATAATTTCTTCATCGATTCTTCTCTTTCTGAGTTTTCAGATGATTCTTGCTCTCTTGATATTGAGTTATTCTCTGACTCTTCTTCATTTAAACTCTTGTACACCGGGATATTACACGGCGTCGTGTGTCCTGAATCTTCAGATTCCTCGGACTCTTCATTTGATGATGTCTCGACTTGGAATGCAGCCCTCTTCATCTGATCCATTACTTGATCTTTTGGTTTGAAACGTGGTATGAGGTTTGAAGTGAAACTTGATTTCTTCTTCTTCCTTTGAAAAGGTATCATATTCGGATTCTTCGTTTGCATAACATTCCTTGATGTTTTTACGGCTCTGAGAATTTATCCTTCTCTTTGTTTTCTTTTTTATAAGAAGAACTGATTGTTGTGTAGCCAAGGTCGTCCCAACAATGCTCGATATTATGGCTCAGCATCTATCATATAAAATTTCATCGGGGATTCTAAGCCACCATGTTGTAAGTTCAGGGTCACTGCTCCAAGGCCTTCGGAAGTTTTGGTTGAACTCGTGGATAGGTTTTCACATCAAAGGCTTTTATCTTTAAGGTTTTGAGGGCATGATGTTGATTGAAGATCCGGTATCAACTAGGATATGACCAATTCTTTACTCTTCACGATCTCCTTTGCTTCTCTTTCTTTGCGATCGAGAACCCATGAAGCTTGGGATATTAGCGAGAGGACATGCTTTTCGTGTTGGACAACGCTCTTGGTAAATCTTTGAGCGTGTTGACTTTGGTCACACTTAAGAGCATCTCCATCCATCTATCGATATATTTTTTATCAAGTTGACCGCTTCGTTCTCGGTCAAGGTCTCATCGCATTTGATGCTTTGAAATCTCTCCATTTTGTTCTTGTAATCGACCATGGACTCACCCTTTCTGGGTTTCGTGTTTGCCAGATCAGCTATATTCATTTTATCTGATATCATGGCGAATCTGGCCCTAAATGCATTCACCATTTCATCTCATGTGTTTACACTTTCATTTTCTAATGAATAATACCATTGAAAAGCAGTGCCAACGAGATTTTGGGAAAATTGTCGCGGCAACAGTGCGCGTCATTCCCGCTTGTGTTCCCACACGCGAGGCTACGAAGTGCGCCAAGTGTTGTTCTGAGTTTAGATCTTTGTTTTCTTCTCCTGAGAAGACCCTAAATTTTGGGATCACATACCCTTTTAGATATTCTTCAATATCATAGATGGCAAAATATGGATGTCCACAGTTTCGGACAGACGGAAGTGCATAACCACCTCCTGCAATCTGCATCTGTTGAGCAATCATCGCTTGTATTTCTTTCTTGGTTACCCCTTGGTATTCAGGTTCAGGATTTATGTGCCTATGAAAGGTCACTCTCGGGTTGCTAGGACCAACATTGGTATTTGGCCCATCTCTTCCTTTCTGATTTTTGGAATCGACATTGATACTTATTTGATGAGAACCCTTTACTTTATTAGTATCAGTGTTAAGATTCATTTGCTCTTACAAAGCCTTGATGGTGTTGGCAAGTTCTTCATTCTGCTTTAACACAGCTATCAAGAGTTCTCGCTGTTTCACAAGCTCTTCATCCTGCATCTCTATATGATTTCTCAATAATTCTATGTTGTCAGGAGGGATGCTTGTTGCTCCGTGATTTTCACATCCATCTTCGGAGTCGGAAGGGTTATTTTCTTCATTCCCTTCTTCTCCAGATTTGTTGTTATCACTTGTCCCTTTATTTTTTCTTGATCTTCCTTTTCGACCATTGCCCTTATCAGTATTTGTCGTATTGGTCTGATTTTGCGGGGATCGGTCTTCAGGATTTTGAGAATCTTTTGAAGTCACAACATTGACACTGGTGTGGACTTGAGATTTTTTATTTTCTTCGAAGCTTGCGGTGACCATATAGGCCGAGAAATGCCTTTTCAGATCTCCCACATATTTAACGACCCATCTTTTCTTTCGGCTTTGGTTACTGACGGAGATAGCCAAATTTTTGGATCAAATTTGGGACTCAACCTATTAAACACCCTATAAGAGGTCTATTCTTCAGCCACCGGTTTTAATTGGGATTCATATTGTGTCTTAGAAGTTATGGGGATCCGTTCTTGTACGGTTTTCTGGTTTCTTCCTTTTACGAGTCTCACGGCTTGAGCGGCTCGATTGCGCCAATTCTGGCTTACTTGATCTTGAGAGGGAAGGATCGACCTGGGTTTGACTAATACCTGATTTTGGGTTTGGTCAGAGATTTGACATCTCGACTTTCTAGTTTTCAGGTTTCTTCTTTCTTTCAAGGTTACTGTCGAGACATGCTTCTTCTGGCTTTGTTGAGGTTTTCTTGATGAAACTTCCCAAACTTGGCGTCTCTGACCTCTAGCAGGGTCCTCTGCTATAATTCTTAGAGCGGAGAAAGAGTTGGATACAGGGATATTTGCCCTAGCCACCAGGCGTTCTTGAGGTACTTCTCGAGTTCTTTTCTGGGAGACCTTGAGTGTAAAGACGATTTTGGGAGAGATTGCCTTCTTGGTTGGGTGTCTCCTCCTCTTTTGAGGTCCAGGAGGAGAGTCCATGATTTTATTGTCTATGCCCTTCTGAGTTAGAGCAAAATAGACTTCTTCATCTTCTTCTTCAGTTGGGGCTGCTGCGGAGATGAGAGCCACCATTATTGGTGTGCTGATGATGACTTCTTGCGAGTTAGTCCTGAAGAAAATGAAATACTTCTCTTCAACGCCTCGGGAAGGAGTGATGGTGCGAGAAGCCACCATTATTGTTGTCTTGTTGCTGTCGGGATATACCATTTCACCTACAAAACAAACAACAACTTCAACTTTATTAGTTTTTTTTATTTTTTATAAGCAACCACTTAATTTACTTAACTATTTTATTTACTTTTCTCTTTCAAAGATGAGAGGAGAATCTTGGTCCCACCGGGCGTGCCAGATCCTGTGCGACCCTTTTTCGCGCCTCTCACCGCCCTGAAAAGGAACTGGTACGATGAATTGCGGAAGAAGGACACAAAGATCCCTCTAAGTGTGCATTGGGGTATATATATATAAATTTGGAATGCACATTTAAAGGTTTTAGAGATTGTGGGGTCTTTAAGATTCCAATGGGCGCAAGCCCCCATTGTTAATTACCCTGGGCTTTGAACCCGAGGAACCTCTGATTAAGAAAGAGAAAATAAACAAAATAGTTAAGCAATTTTAAGCGGTCGGCGTATTGTGAGTAAGGGCATGGAATATATAGACTTTTCAAGATAGTTTACACCTTGTGAATTGACTTTTTATTTTTTATTGATAAAATGATTTAGTTTTTATTTATTTATTTATTTATTATTTGAACTTATCTTATTTAAATTTATTTAGTCTTGAATGTTGAGATTTATTTTTATTTTAGATTAAGGTTGGTTTAATTCTAAAATTGAATTTTTTTATTTGATAAGAAGAAAAAAAAAAGTCTTTTAGTTTTTTATTATTATTTTTACTAATATTTTATTTATTTATTGATATTTAAATTTATTTAATTTTGAAATTGAGAGTTACTTTTTTATATTTTGATCTTTATTTTAGGTGAATGTTGATTTAGTTTTGAAATTGAATTTATCTTTAATTGGTAAAAATAAAAATCATAAAGTTTTTTACTTTTTATTTATGTATTTATTTATTTAATTCATTTTTATTTAATTTTTATTTGATTTTAAATAAGAGTTATATTTATTTTATTTTTTTATTCATTATATATTTAATTTTGTTTATTTTTGTATTTTTGTATATTTTTATTTAGAATTATTTAATTTAGAATTCGATTTAATGAATAAAAATTATATTTATTTATATTAAGAAAATTTTTATATTATTATTTTTTATGTTATTTATTTTTATTATATATTTTCAATGAATGCATTATTTTTATTTTATTTTATTATGATTTTTATTCTAATTATTATATTTTATCTTGAAATGATTATTCTTTAATTAAAATGATTTATTATGAAATTATTTTTAATTTATTTTATTAAGATCTATTTATAAAGAAATTTTATTATATTTTTATTTATACTTATTATCAAAATATTTATGATTTTAAAATATTTTTTTTAGAATGGACCATAATATTTTTCTGATTTTTATCGATAAAGAAAATATAATCAAGTAGTGATCTTTTTAGACTTTTTGAGAAAAATATATTAGTAAGATACTAATTTTATTTGATAAAAATATCAATGACAATGTTATGAACAACTTTTAGTTTGAATATTTTTAATTTGAATCCTTTAAAATATTATTTCGGGAGGAATATTAGAAAAGGACAAATCTGAAAATTTACGAAGATTTCAGCAGATAATACTGTTTTTGTTTTTTTTAGAGTAAACTGAGTTAATAAAATACTGATTTTTTTAACAGAAATATGAAATGAGATGTTACGAACAACTTTTATGTTGAACACTTTTCATTTTGAGCTCTTAAAAGTACTGTTTTGAGCAAAATACCAGCAGAAGACGGTTCTGAAAATCAGGAGCTGTCAAGATTGTTTTGTTTATTTGAAAGGTATTTAAAACGTATTTTTGCATAAAAATTTATATACAAACTCCTCTTGATATGTATTTTATGAATATAAAATAATATATATATGTCACATTTACGGATCGGTACAGTTTTTTAATTCTTTTCTGATAAAGGACTGAACTGGACAGCAGAGGATATTTTGAACATTTTAAACAATCTACTAAAGAAAATATTTCAGAAAAAATATGAACATTTTAAGGAGTATATTTGTAATAACTTTCATTTTGATAATATTTTTATTTAAGCCTATCTTAAATGTGTTTTAAAAAGATTTTTATTCAACAGAAAAATAAAAAAGAAAAATTATTTTTGTAAAAGATAATTATCAATTGTATAGGGGAATATGCATATATAAGAATGTAATTTTTAAAAAAAATATTTTAAATCTCAACAGAAGCGAGCACTCGCGGCTGTGTATAGCCGGCACAAGCTTATACTCCCCAAAACCAGGCACTCGCGACTTTGTATTAGCCGGCACCAAAGCTAAGAAGAGCTTGTTGGTTTTTATTATGCTTAAATTTAAATTCATATAAAATGATATGAAGCTCTAAAAATTATGAAAATTTACAGAGAGATGCACTATAACTAGATCTAGATTCTCACAAAATTTCAATTAAATCGGAGTAGCAGAGATATGATTTTTTATTTTCGAATCAGATCAGGGGCAAAAGCGGAAAATGCTGTACCAGTATTTGCTGTTTTTCAGATCTAAAAAGGCTATAACTTTTTACAGAAAAATCAAAAAAATATAAAATCAGTTTCTGTAGATTCATATGACTTATTTCTACGAGATCTGAAAGTTTTATAAGATTTGGAGAAGATCTCATCCCATTTTTCATTTTATTGCATTTTCAGCTATTTTAGGGCTGATTTTGCGTTTATAAGGAATTCATTGATCTTAAACGGTTTAAATGCATCATTTAGCATCAATCTAACATTCAATGATGTTTGTATGAAGATTTGAGCCAAAAAAAATAAAAAAAAATGAAAAAAATGAAAAAAATGAAAAAGGGAAAGAGAAAATGGATGTTACCAGAACTTGCTGTTTTTTAGAATTAAAAAGGCTATAACTTTTTATAGAAAAATTAAAAAAATGTAAAATCAGTTTCTGTAGATTCATATGACTTATTTCTACGAGATCTGAAAGTTTTATAAGATTTGGAGAAGATCTCATCCCGTTTTTTATTTTATTGCATTTTCAGCTATTTTAGGGCTGATTTTGCATTTATAAGGGATTCATTGATCTTAAACGGTTTAAATGTATCATTTAGCTTCAATCTAACATTCAATGATGTTTGCATGCAGATTTGAGCCAAAAGAAAAGAAAGAAAATGAAAAAGATCGAATTGCAACATAAGAACATCAAGAAGAAGAAGAAAAATCGATATTGCACGTGAAAAATTTCATCTTTATTGCACGAATCAAAATTACAAGCTCTAATACACTCTTGATATCTATATTTACATGATATATGGCTACCTAGATCTAATTTGTAGCTTGAATAGAAGAGGATTTGATTGAATCTTGTATCTTTGGGCTTGATTTTGATCTCAACTCAAAGATTGGATCTTATTTTGTATCTAATTTGAGCTTCAATTGGTTTTGGCGCGTTTTGGATTAGCATTCAGCTTGGGATGGGTTGTGTCTCTTGCATTTGAAGGAGGAGAGGGGTTTATATAGGCCTAAGGGATGGTAGATGGGTGTATGAGATCGATTTGACTTTTCTTTGACCAATTTATGCACCAACTCCCTTCATTCATCTTCTCATACTCTTCTGAACATTTTGTGGTGTATTAGACCAGTTCTAAGTGTTTTAAATGTGCTCTAACAGCTGAGAGGACAAGTGGGGCACAAGTGGAGTTTGTTATGTTTGCTGAAAATTTACAAATTTGTCCTCCCTAACCACCACTTGGTCACCAGATGATTCTAGGGACTTCTAGAAGGTTGTAGAGGTTCAAACACGTTCTTTCCACTCCCTTCCTGCATTTTGGACCTTGCCGGATCACAATTATGCACCCGAGACCCGTTTTTGTCTTCAAACTCGATTTCAAGCCACATAGTCGTTCTCCTTCATTTCTTCACCATTTCTTGTGTTTCAAAGCTTGATTAGCATCTAATTGATCCCAGGAATTGATCTACAATGTTTATTCAATCAATAGAATGCTCTGGTATAGAGTTTGACCAACTCGGTTTTTTAACCCGATTTGCGAGTTCGTGGTCTCACCAATTTAAAGCTTATGAAATTCAACCAAGCCCTCAAACAATCTCTTGTGACCATAGAGAAGGTGTTTGAAGTATCAATTTGATCAATTATGACTCGGATTGCTCAATTTCATTTTTGGATCGGAAACTTTCCCTTCAGTTTTCTCCCAAACCGCTCAACCATTTTGCAAGTTCTTTATCTCATTGTGTTCTCCTCTCCGTGCTCTTTCCAACGGTATATAATATGTGGGTTTTCGTCGCACGGGGCCATAGGCTCCATTTTCGGTTTTGAAACAGTGAAGAACTCGGTACTGTAGCACGGGACTGTAGCAGTATGGACATTTTCGAATTTGGCCCCTCTCCATTTTGATTTTTAATTGAAGCCCTCCATTTGCTGATTTTTCTTATTTCTCCTTTGCTTTTAAATTGTTTCTCAAAGATCTCTTTGTCCAAATTGCACCAAAATTTGCTCAAAAATTCCTTGAAATATAACAAAATTTATGGTAATTTTTATTTACCATTTTGCCCCTTGGTCAAGCATCAATTAATTTTTAACGCTTGATTAATTAATTTTTCATTATATTAATCGATAATTTAGAATTTCTTTGACTTCTGTAACTCCAAAAATATCAAGTAATATATGAAAATTCTCAGAATTTTATGGAGAATTTGATTTTACCATAAAATTTGAGTTTTGAGATTTTGGGTTTCGAAGAGGTTTTCGATTTGAATTTGTAGAGCTTCGGCATTTAATTCTTTTCTTAAGAATTTTGATTTTTGAGCATTTCACTGAATTCTTCTTTTTTCTTGGTGCTTCTGGACTTGAATTAAGCCTCTTCGGGCTTTTAAAATTACTCCTTGAATTTTTGAATCTTGTGTCCCAAGTTGCTTTTTAATTCCCTGAATTTTCAGGGGTAAACAAAGATAAATATATATCGGCACTTAAAAATTTACAAATAAATCTCTATTTTCATGACGACTCCTTCAGGGGGTCATCACTTGAAAACCTTTTGAGAAGTGAGAACATTAACATCAAACCATATATATCAGCATTTGAAAATTTACAAATATTGCTAAATATTTATAAAATTGCAAAGTGACACATAATTTTGCAAAAAAAGTATGAAATATACCAGATCAATAGATTTCACTTCAGTAGAATAAAATAATGGAAAATCAATAAATTCTTTGCCCTACAATAAAGAAGTAAAAGTCACAATCAATAAATTCTTATTAGTAATTATGTATAGCTAAAACTGATATGTATAAATGACACAATCTGTCTGGTGTTCAACTAACTTTACTATTAGTAGTTCACTACCGCACAAAAGATCTTTATTAACGGTTTTTAAAGGGATTTACTAATGGTTTTGCGACCGTTAACAATAAGGGTAGGAAAAGTATAAGCAATCGTTAGTAATTGGTAAGCGACTAGACGTTTTCTTTTGCGGACTTTTAATAATATATTTTTTTTCACTTTTTTCTCGAAATCAACAACAACATCATCATGTACTTTCTTTTCATGCACAACCATGGAGTAAGATTGTAAACACATAATAGAACAGGTCATGTATTGTGACAGCTACTCATATTTTCATAAGGATTAATTCCATCTGTACATAATCCTAATCTCAAATTTTTACTTCAGCATCGAAATCGGGCCATTCTCTGTTTATATTTCTCCATTCAGGAGAATCAACAGGGTGTCTGAGCATACCATCATATTTTCTACATTCGGCATGCCACCATAGTAATTTAGCATCTCTTTCATTTAAAAAAGTCTTCGAAATCTCGGCATTATCGGTAAATACCATAACACCTTCGCTGCTGGCCTTTTTTGATTGTAGGTCTCATCATCTATCTTATTTTTAGCTTCATCGTCTTTCAGCTTATAACGTGAAGTCTTACACTTAGGACATCTATTCATATCACTGTACTCTTTTCGGTATAATATGCAATCGTTCGGACATGCATGAATTCTCTCTACTTCCATACTCAGAGGACACAATAGTTTTTTCGCCTTATATGTCAAATCCGATAACTCATTATTATCCGAAAGCATTCTTCTAAAAGTTAAAGTAAAAATATAAAATTTTTATCGCTCCATTTTTTTTTGCTTTAAGGTTGTATAAATTAAAAATAGTTGATATTTTTATAAATTTCGTACAATCAGGATATAACGGTATGCTAGAGTTATTACACAAGTTTTTACAAACTTCAGGTATATCAAGAAAATCCATAGCAACATCATTCATCATTTCATCCAAATTATCATTATGTTTCATACACTCTGGATTATCTAAGTTTTGTACATTTTCACCATTCGAGTCATCTCGTACATCAATTATCGGATAAACAGTTTCTATATTTTCACCATCTGATTCCGAATTAAGTACAGACTCGTCCGTTCCGACATTTATAGATACTTCAAAATTCTCTCCATGCCATATCCATTGAGTGTACCGCTCCTTAAGTTCACGTCTAATTAGATGAACTCTAACTTCTTTGACATTTTGAAATCTTCGCAAGTTCTGACAATCCCAATAAGGACAGAGAATTGTTTGATTAACCATTCGACTCTTATCTTCAATGGCGCGATCCATAGATTCCTCAAACACATCTCAAATATTCAATAGTATCATGCCTAATTCCTTACATCCATTGACTCTGATCCATCTAAAGAACAATAACATAAGGTTTTAGTTAGGGTTATGGTACAATGATTCGAGTTTAGCTAATGTTTAGATTTAGTTTAACAATCTGATGAGAAAATACATAAAATTATCAAAAAGCAGCACAAATACTAAAATATCACAAATAAACTAAAATATCTCAAACAAGTACCACAAATAAGTAGCACAAATAAGCAACACAAATAAGCAGCACAAATAAGTCACACAAATAAGTTTACCTAAATATGTTTATCTAAATAAGTTTATTATAACATTCAACTAAATTTAAAAAACAATCAATCATGCAAGACGATTGCTTATGTCCTCAAGCTTCTTAATCTTAGCTATCACAACATCACGAATGGTTGTCATCGAACCTACAAAATAAAAAAATATAAATTATAACAGTTAACAAATTAATTTTAACTAAATTTAGAAAGTGATACATACCCGTCGAGATATCAAGCTGCGATGGCTCATACGACACTCCTAGAGTTTTTGCCATCGCTTGATTCATTGAAATCATTGCTTGATACAATGAAATCACTTTCTCTTTTTGAGACTGCATTTCTTGATCCTTTTGCTTTATAATCTCCTTAAGATTCTCAATTTCAATAACAAGTTCGGTGTTTATTGGTGCCATTACTAGTGAGACTGAAAAAAACATATTTTACATATTTTCAGAGTCGGATTGCTAAATGATATTCTTTCCTTGATTTAGGGTTTAGAGTTTAGGGTTTTTAGATTTTAGGTTTAGGGTTTAGGGTTAGGGTTTTAGGTTAGTGTTAGGGTTTTAGGATGTAGGATACAATTCTAATCCACTCTTTGAATACTTTATCTCATTAGCGAAAATACACTAGTCAATCTGGTGTTTGAGAAAAATCCAGCAGCATTTTCTTTAGCTCCCGAGTACGCCAACACACATTTGCATGCACATACGTACTCGTAGGAACAAAAAGAGAAATATTATACTGGATAATTCTCAAACACTAGATTGCAACTAGTGTACATTCTCTAATCCTAAATGAGACAAAGTATTCAAAGAGCAGTCCTACCAGGGACTATTCGAGATTAATTTCCTATTGAATTTATTTCAAATGGGTATCGACCTAAATTATTTTAAAATTCTGATAAATTAGTCCAATATGACAATACTATCAATTAATTACATATAATATATATAATTAATCAATTAATTATGCAAACAATGCTAGAAACTAATAACTACTTTATTATACATGCATGTGTTGGTTTGAGATATACATGATTTAACAACTAATTAAAAGTTGTATACTTTAGAGATGAAAATATATACCTCACATGAAGACAACACTTGATTGAAGAAAAGAGATGATTTGCTAGCTTGCTGGTTGCTCAATAATAAATCTAATTAGAATTGAATTTTTAACAAAATAACCAATTAAAACCTAATTTAGAGATAGAAAACATACCTCAGATTAGTTTGGTTGAAAAGATGCGAATATGAATCAGCTACTGGCGGCGCAGAGAAAAAAACTTGGCTTTTTATATTTTTTTTTCGTAAGATTTACTAACAGTTGTTAACCAAAAATTGTTAACAAAATCCGCACAAAACCTTTGCTAACGGTTTTTAATAAATAACCATTAGTAAATAGGGTAATTGCTAATGGTTATTTACTAGTAACTGTTAGGAAAGATTCTGATGCTTTGTTTGCTAACGGTTTTTAATTGACAATCGTTAGTAAATATTTTGCGTTGGAATTTGCTAATGGTTACTAATTAAAAAATGTTTGTAAATGTTTCTGACATTTTCCTGGCAGATTTTTCTAATGTTTTCTTATTCAAAACCGTTATAGAATAGTTGTAGTTAATTTCAAAATACCACCGCTCAGTATTACTAACGATTTTTACTATTAACCGTTAGTAAGTTAGAATTAATAAATTCCAGTTCTGTTGTAGTGGTTCTTTAATGACCTGAAAACACTTATTACAATGACCATTACTAAAGCTATGAATCAAAATGCAATATTCTATATTAAGCTGACTTTAAATTTTGGACTTCACAACTTGTCATCGATATCTCCCATTCTTCTTGAAAGATTTCAAATATCTTAGATGTATAAATTAAACTCATTTGCTGAAGAATAGAAATATTAGCCTTCAATTTGGATTATTTTTTCCTCATTTCATACAAAGTCTCTATTCTTTTTCATATTTTTGAATGTGAACTCTTTCAAACTGATGAAAAAATCGTATAACATCCAAACAAGATTTCAAAAAGGATTTCAAATCCTTGTTGAAGCTCTCACTTAGCTGTGTGAGTTCTTGTCCCCAAAGTAAACTCATTCTTCATGTAACATTGAGCCTATTTTTCTTTTACTTTGTAGATAAAATTCAACCAACTCTCTCCCCCGACTTTTCCTCTTTCTATTATAATTCATCTTTTCATTGATATCACTCTCTTCATGCTCGTCTCTCACAACACTTAGCTCATCATCCCTTAAATGCATCTCTTCATTCACTTTATTCTCCACACTAATCATATTTTTCATGGATGTAAATGTCATCTCAAACTCATTAACTTCTTCGTAATCATACATGCAAGCTTTAACACTTTGAGAACTTCATTTCCTCTCACTTTGTACCAGAATTATGCTTTTTTTGCTAATCAAATTCTTAATAACATTTTGCCTTATATGCTAAGTGCATAATCCATGTGTTGTATTGGCCATCACCTTTTTCAGTGTTTTTGCCATTGCGGGATCTTGATCAATAAATGTCATTTTAGGCTGTTTGTTGGTTTGAGCTTCTAGAAATGTCTGAAATAATCACTCAAAAGATTCAACCGATTCATCGTACAAAAGGGAGGCTAAAAATACCATAATTTTCTAAATTGGTTAAAACCAAAGAATACATCAAAGGGTCTATACTCTTTATTTGTGCTAAAAGTTGTGTCAAAGGTAACCACATCACCGAATAATGCATAATCAACAAGCATTTTTGCATCTGCCTAAAATATATTGGCAATTTGTCCATTATCATAAACCTTTTCGGTATGGAAAAAAAAGTATTTTCTAAAGTTTTTCCATAAAAGTACTTCATTATACTCCCGACTTTTCCACCAGCCAAGCTTTTATGCCTCGTAGTTCGAAGATAATTGTAGTGATCCCTATGAGAATTACTAACATTTGCTACACCTCCAGCTTCCCAAGACATCAGCTCATATGCTTCTTTTGGTCTAATTCTAGCATCATCAGCTAAGTCAATTGTTGTTGTTTGATATTGAGAAACACTACGCTGTGATCAAATTAGATGTTTGGCTTCAACCCCTTGGAAATCATGATTGTGCTCGGCAATTAAATCTGACACAATATACTTTTCCATTTGTTTGATTAGCTTCAGCTTAAGATGTGCGGGACAATCTGTTTTTGTTTCAGCCCGAGGTCTCTTGACTTCACAAACTCGATTATCCTGTCCTCGAATGCTCTCATTACCACACACAAAACC
This sequence comes from Schoenoplectus tabernaemontani, assembly GCA_037127355.1. Taxonomy (NCBI): domain Eukaryota; kingdom Viridiplantae; phylum Streptophyta; class Magnoliopsida; order Poales; family Cyperaceae; genus Schoenoplectus; species Schoenoplectus tabernaemontani. The sequence continues at coordinate 18,087,438 of CM073752.1, forward strand.
TCAAGAAATTATTATCTCATTTTTATCCTTATTTGCATAATGCTTTCTTACAGTAAAATCCGTCAGCCCTTCATAATTCTTTAAAAATTCTCATGCATCATCCAATGTTTCAAACTCCATATTCAGTCAAGAGGTCGAATTAAACACTTTAAAAGGAGTTCCACAAAATAAATTTATAAAGATTCATAATTAGATCAGATGTTGTGGATTACAGTTACGGCAGATGCAAATTCCCATGTTAGGTGGTTTCTTAATTTCTCCAAAAACACACAACAAATGTATCTTTTCGGTTTCCAAAAGTTCAATCAATTTGTTTTTGTCGAAAATTTGCAGATTGCTCTGTTCTCTGAGGATGCATTTTTCTAATTGAGTTCTTCGAACCCGACTCAAAGCAACATCTTTTTTATCCATTGGAGATCATCTGAGGAAGCACGTTAGATCTTGTCAGTGAATAGCTAGAGTTAGATAACGGTGACTTGACAATACTTTTTATAATAAATTGGTAGTCGACCTCCCTGACTCAATCCTGTATTGGACGAAAAATATATTATCCAAGTATCCAACTCGATCCATTCATAAGTTCAGTCATGCAATTGCAAGTTGTTGGTTCAAATCCAAACAATTTACATTATTAATTATATTTCTTCATGCAAATGATTGAAAGGTATAATGGTTGGTGTGTTTCAACTTAAATTTTTAATTTAAAAGTAGATATGATTGATCCGAACCATTTAATCTAATCATTTATATGAAAATGTATTAACAAATTAAATTTTATATATGTTTTAAATTGTTTGGTTACTTTTTTGAATGAGGATAAATTGACTTGATTTGAGAGTTCACATTCATCCAAAAACAATGATATTCTCCCGTTCAAAAAATAACAAAAAAAAAAAATTTTAAATATCTAAAATTTATTTTCCTAATATTTTTTGAATGAAAATTAAATTGAATGATTCGAGTTAATCATATATAATTTAAAATTAGATATTTAAATTCAAAAGCACCATTCTCTACCGTGCTTAGTGAAATAAAATAGCCTAGTTTCATATGTACAAATATTATGCAATGCAGTCCAAACAAACTGGACTCCAATATCCTTATTTCAGACCTACATCATACAAACCTTTATTTTGCATGACACATCATACAAACCTTTATTTTGCATCCGACGCGTTCTTCCATCAGTTGGTGAGAACATACATGGTACTGGTACTGTATATTTGACAATGAAATAAATTCTCCCATTCGTGCCCATCATGCACCAGGATAGTAGGTAGAAATTTGGCTGTAAGCTGCACGCGTCTGATTCTGCTGTTATTCTTTTTGTATAACAGAACTTTAGAATTTTGACAGGGGTTATGAGATAAAAAATGAACGGATCCGATGGATTTTAAGGAGAGAAAAAGATAATTCAATTTAATTCCTTTATTTTTGATCTCATGGTTCCAATCGAAATAACAACAGATTCAAAATCTAAGCTGCATGCTAATTTTCGGAAAAAGGGAAACAACTCTGGCTTTTAACTGTATGGCAGTGCATATTTGACAATGAAATAGCATGGCATATGTTTTCTAATGCACTAATGTTTCACAACAGTGTGTTCGATGATGAATGCATAGAAAGAGGCAAAAAAGCCATACTGAGAATTACTGGTCTTATCTGATCATTGGTACAGCCAAAAGGAATACAGTTGAGAATAGAGTGGGATTCTATCTGGATCGAAGTGATTGAAGTAGACTTTTTATAGTGCTTGCTACTGTTTTTAATTGGAGAATTCTTTTGTTTGCAATTTGGAAAGGAAAGATGTTTCTGACCACCGTATTTGTGACCGCGTACCAGAATCAATTTCTCCAATTTTTTTATACTTCTTTTTGAAAATTATAGCTATTTTTTTATTAAAATATATTCATGTCTTTCAAGTTTTTAAATATCTATATATTCTTTAATTTATTTTCAAGGATATGCAGATTATAGTTAAGAGTCGGTCCCCAGTACATTAAAAAATTGAACTGTTAACATAAATTTAACCGGATGCATGATTAACATTCCATTGAACTCTTGAGCATCAAGGACAGCGAAGGTCAGTAAAATAATTTTACAATGCATATATCATATACCGATTTTCTTTATTAATAACTAAATAAAAAAAATAATTCATGAGCATAACATCGAATGATCAAATTTGACGAAAATAATAACCGGAGGATGGAAACCGAAAATCCGTCTTTGTTATTTTCGTCAAATCTGATCATTCGCAGTTATGCTTGTGAATTATTGTTCTTATTTGATTATTAATAAAAAAATCGGATCATATATGTATGTCGCGAGATTTCATCTTGCAAATTTAACAAAAAACTTAATTGTCATGTGGGCCAAATAGTCGAAAGAAACGAAAGCTCCAGCTGTCCCCTACCCGGGGTGTTTTTTTTTTTAAAATTTTAAGAAAAGTACTGGAGAACAATAAAAACATCATAAACTGGGGTGGTTTAGACAATTTTAAGCCAAAAGTATAATATATTGCAAGCATGATGAATTTTCATTCTGTTACTGTATGTGATTAATTATCATTACAATTTGTGATTTAAATTTTTTAGGTATGATACACTTAAATTAAGACATACGTTAAATTTCATATTTTTTTTCATTAACATGGTGGATTTCAAATATATGTTTTCATCTTGAATAGTTAATATTATCAAGTGATCATGGACACATATATTGACTTCTAATATTCTATATATATTTTCTGTGACATATATACATCAATTTCCGATGAGAGTTTTCCACTATAATTTGAATGTTGCACATTTTTTTTCCGTTAAAAATATTTCATATTAAATTTTTAATTTGCACATTGTAAATTGTTGAACGGACTTTCGTAATGAAAGTATTATACGTATATTTTGTCATTGGTATTTTGTGATACAACGAAAATATGTTTATGTAACAGTTAAGCCAATGAACAAATGAAGCATGATAATGTAGAGATATATGTCAAGTATTCATGTTTGAAAAAAATGGAAGATGCATTCCAGCAGCTGTAGTTACTGCTTTCTTGCCAAAAATAATACGAAGGCTAAAGCGTTCTTTTCCCATATTGCCCTTCATTGATCAGATGGTCCAAAACATTTCAAATTCTTTCTGGAGAGAAACTCGATAATTATAAAGAAAACATCATCTTCGCTACTAAATAAGAAAGGAAGTGGAGGAAGTTCAAAATCCTTTGAATAAAAAAGTGGGTTCAAATCTTTTAGAGTCATTGATTTTGCATCGAGATTCATAATGATTATTGAAAATATGAATTTCAAACTTAAAATTCATTGAAAGTATGAATTTTGATGCAAAATTAACGGTTCTAGAAAATTTTAAATCCACTTTTTAATTTAAAGGACTTTAAACATCCTCACTTCCAAATAAGAAAATGAGTTCCACATCAAATCTAATTTTAGATAAAAATATTTAACTTATTTATTCCGAACCAAACTTCACTCCAACCGGGTACCTCCTTCTCATGCATGTAATAATTTTATTTATTTATTTAGTAAAGGTGGAGCTCAGAGCTCTCATTTTTGTGTGCCCATGAAATTTGAACTCATGATGTCTTTCATGATGTCTTTGAGGCAATTTTAGTTAATTATAACTTGAGCTATTAGATCATTTACTTACATAATTAATAATTAAATGAAGTGTCAATTAAAAACAGTGCACAAGCTTAACTACTTATCATGATTATCAATTAGTAACAGATAAGTATTAATTCTTAAACGTTTTAGTTCAGCCTGTCTATTTCTGTTTTTTTTTTTTATGTATCAACAATTAAAAAATGTTTTCTTTTCTAAGTACATGAGAACAACGATTTTAAAAGAAAACTCCTGTTGTTAGTTACTAGCAAACCTAATAAGAATTGATTGTTACCATGGTTTCTTATGACAATAAATCCGTCTAAACGGATTTATTGCCTCCCATCTGCTCCTTCCCTTGCACTGGTTCATACCAAACTCATAAAAATAAACATTTTGACACCAGAACTCCGGTTTCATGCTGTTCCAAACTTCCAATTAGAACAGTAGAATGCACGATATAATTCCCTTGCGCTGGTTCATACCAAACTCACTGAGTTTCGTTTTGAAAGCCGACGACCAGACGTCGGACCGATGTTTCCACCAATATTTCAATTAATTAACTCGAATACCATTTTACTAATAAATTAATTTAGTGAAACCGAAATGGCAAGTGAATTAAGAGAAATCCAAGCTGACCCATTTCAATAAAAAAGTTGAAGAACATTATGTAATTTATGTAGAAGGCAATTTATGAAATGCAACACTGTTTTCTTTACTTTCTTCAGTGGTTCTTTGTTTGTTTCAGCACAAATGGACTGAGAAATATCAACGGTAACCCAAAACTTGAACGGCCCAAAAAGGCCTAGTTATCCTCCCCTATTAATCACAGTATTCCAGTTTCCAGTATTTCTGATGTCGTTAAACTCCTTTTTGTTTACTTTTTGAATCATGCGAACTAAATCATAAATCTTAGTGGGAGTGATGTGTACTTTGTCCGTCCGATTGTCCCTCCCGGTGCTTCTACACCGTCGGATTGTGCCTCGCTATGTTGTAGGAGCTCGTTCGTTCAGTTCCCAGCCGAAGGCTAATCAGTCTCGCGGCGGTGTCCCTCGTTTCCATTCCCCTTCTCTTCCTTCCTCTGAGGTATAGCTCTCTCAGGCACTTCGTCTAACGTTGTTGTTTTTTTGTACCGGCTTGCTTGTTTTGATTGCTTTTTTTTTTGAACAAGTTGCCTTAGGAATCCAGGGAGATTTTGTAAGAAACAAGAGATGAAATCTTTCACATGACATGTCACATGTGTCCTCCGGATGAGCATCAACAATAGGTTGGTTTCGCTCTTGTGTTTAACTAAACTTTGCTGTTCGTTATAATGCCAGGTCGTCACTGTCATAGAGAAGCGTCATATCGGAACTCGGATATGATGATAAGTGAGTGAGGATTGAGCCATCACAACCTTAATTGTGTGTTGCATTATTGTCCGGATGTAGTGTCAAATGAATAAGGGTTTTCATACTTTACTCGATGAGTGTGATGAGTAAGAAAACTAGTTGGGGAAAGTAGAATTTGTTTTAGATAGTTGAAATATAGGGTCCTTAATAGATAAGAGGATAAGTTAAGAGAGCTAGTTCATACTGTGATTAAAAAACATGTGAATATCTTATGTGTTCAGAGTTTAAATGGATGAAGCAGAAGATCAAGGAGGTGGAAAACACATGCTTCCAATTGTGATACATGGGAACAAAACAAAGTAAAAATGATGTAAGTATTTTAATTGATAGGAGTTTTAAGAATGAAGTTGTTACGGTTAGAAAATAAGGGGACAAATTATCATAATCAAATTGATTATTGGATATTTGATATTGAACATCATTAGTGCGTATGCTCCACAAGTAGGTTTAAGTAATGATGTCAGAGTATCAACATTCCACTATCAAATTGATTGTCAAATCTCATTTGACTTCAAAGATGCAAACACTACGAAAAATTAGATAATTATCTAAATTTGACAAACCACGTTAGTGGGAGTAAAAAAAAATTATCATGAAAGTGTCGTTTTGATAATTTCATACTATTCAGATATGTCACTCTTAATTTAGTTCTAAAAAATTGTCAATTTAATGACGTGATATGAAATTTTATTTTTGACAATCGGCATCGATGTAGATGCTTTCAAGAGATAATTCTAGAAAAAAAAACTTAGAGAACATGTTTAGAGACGTGCTAAGTAGTGAAAAATTCTTCATAGAAATATATCTTAACGATCATGTTGGTACAACTAAAATGGGGTTTGAGAGAGTACATAAAGGTTTTGGATATGACAATCAGAACAAAAAAAGAGAATAAATTTTAAATTTCACTGTATCTTATGACCTCATGGTAGTGAATACTTTCTTTAAAAAAAAAAAATCTCATTTAATTACTTTCAACAACGGCCAATACTTGAGTCAGAATGATTTTATCTTTACTAGAACATACGAGAAATCAAACTGCGTATATTGTAAGTTAGAAAATTATGAGATATATGATATGAGAGATATTTAGTGATTAGAATTAGTCAGTTAGATAATTAATTAGTTAGTTAGATCATTAGTTTATAAATAGAGCCTAACCATTTATAAACCCTAGACGACTCATCGACTCCGACTCCGACTCTCCATCACTAAGACTCCCTCTTCTTCGACGGTGACAGCTACTCCGATTCTCCCTTCTCCGGCCCAGCGAGACAGCGACTCCCCGACTCTGACTCTCCTTCACTCGGATTCCCTCTTCTCCGACCATAATCTCGAATGCTAGCCCCTCTCTTCTTAATTTCGATACAAGACCTCCGCATATTTATCGGTCAATTCAATCAATTGTCACTACTACATGTAACTTTCATATCTGAAACCTCAGTGTTGTTTATATACTTGATTATTTTGTCCTGAATTGGGAAATGTTTCAATATTTATTTCTTTTCTTTCGTTTCGAACAGGCAAGGATGTAAAAATACAAGCTTGAAAGACTCAAGGAAGCTCATGGACCAAAACTTCTTGGATCATCTTATAAAGATCCGATTACAAATTTCAATTTCAATTTATTCCATATGTTGACAGTTCAGCATTCAAAGGTTAATCCTAATCAAAAGCCCATTTTTCAAGTACTAAGTTTTTGAAAAAAATTAGTGTTTTAATGCTTTTATTAATTTATGATTCACAGATTTACTGGTCTATTGTGATTAAGGAGCTCTCTATCAAATTCCAACATCCCAAAATGCATATTGGATCGATCAGACAAGTCCAAGCAATGAGGATCATTATTCCCTGGTTTAGTTTTAAATATTGCCGAGTGTTGTCTCTATCCAGTGCCATTCCAGAACAAGACAGATAATAGTGTAGCTATAATATGGAGGGACGAGGAGTTGATGATTTGCCTGTCAACTATGTGTCAGTGAAGGAACTCTGTCAGCAGGTGATGTAAGTAATAATATAATTACTGGGTCTCTACTTAATTTGCTACAGAAATCAGCATTTTTTAACTGTTTCTTGTGAGTCTAACTCTTCTGAATTAATAAGACGGTCGCAAATGCACTTGACACATTGTTTAACAAAGGAGATACTATTGCAATAGATATGCCAATGACATACAGAGCCGTTGTTATATTCTTGCCCATCATTCTTTTAGGTCGAATAGTTGTATCAATAGCTATAGATTCGTCGTAACTCGTAAAGGAGATTGAGACTCGCATGGAAGGATCTTTACACTTTGCATTCTTGGCTGACCCATGGCAGGTATGTGAAATTTTAGCAGTACAAAACATTGAAATTATGAAATTTGAGCATTTTCTTGGTTTTCTGTGACTATGGTATGTCTGTGTTATGCAATTATGCATTTTCAATGTTATTTTATTTACTTTTTTTTTGAACTTTTATCTCTATCGGGAAAATTGCATTTGGAGTGGTTAAAAATAAAGCATGACAAATTTGAGTTAATGGTGAATTTTGTTAGCAAAAATCTCAAGAGTTTCGATAAATGTAAATTAGTCGAACTGAAGCTTAAAAGATTGAACAGGGGTTGAGAGTGAGTTGCATACAGTACATGGGTGTTATATTATAATTCACTTATTTTATGTATAGATGTTTTAAGTTCTAATTTTTTATGAATAATTGCATTTATATTGTTAGGCAAGCTTGACAAAAAATGAAGTGCTTAAAAGCAAGCTGTTTAGGTTTTGAAGTGCTTAAAAGCATAGAAGTTGAATCGCATTTTGTATCGTATCGGAGTATCATGTATCGTATCGTATCGTTAAGATCTGCTAAACTTGTCTTAAAATGAATCAATATTAACTAAATTTAATATGTAGTGAATTTTTTCACTTGAAAATATTATTATTTAGCGTTTTATCACATTTATATAGTATACTAGCATAATTTATATTATGTGAGCTATATATATATGTACATATATATGAGCACAGAATTTTATTATAGTTCATGTGGTAATTTAATGATAATATTAATTAATATCTAAGGAGAATAAACAAAATAATTTTATTTCAGCTAATAAAATCATTACAAAATAAATTACAATAAGCATATGTGGAAGAAGTATCTAAGGAGAATAAAATAAATAAAATCAATTAATATAATTTAGTGGCCCTGATTATGTTATTTAAGTCTTCAAAAATTAATATAATTGCCTATAGTTTTGGATGCTTCATAGAAACACTACTCGTGTTTGTGAGACAGAGACATGGGAGTAGGGGTAGATGTAAGATTTTAGTTAGAGGGGGTCAGTAGTCGGATTGCAATAAAGAGTCCAAATTCATTAACTAATTGGGTAATAACTTAACCGAAAGTATTATTTTTTAAAATCTAAGGGGTCAACCGACCCCCCTTGGGCCTTAATATATCCGTCCCTGCATGAGAGAATAAAATAAATGAAGTAAATAAGAGTTACCCAATTGTACTGTCTCGTGCTTGGAGTTTTTGACTTTTTTCTCTCAATCGCTAGTATATTTTTCGTTTTCTTTGCCATTTTTTTCTCTCTTTTTGCCTTTTTTTTTTCTCACACTATGGTTTTCTGATCGCATAATAGGATGTGTGAAGTCGAACAGAAGAGGTAAAGTCGAAAAAATATAAGTATCTTAAAATTATTGTATCGTTGGGATACGTATCGTATCGAGATACAAAAAGATACAGACATGATTTTTAAGATTCTTCTCTCTAGAGATACAAAGTATAGATTCGTATCTTTATCCATTTGTATTGTATCGAATCGTAAGATTCGTATCGTGGATCGTAAGATACTAACTTCTATGCTTAAAAGTAAGCATAAATTTTTTTTGACCGGAGAACATGATGTATGATATAGAGAAGTTTATATCATTTGATATCACTAAGAAATGTCCTCAATTTTGTAGCTCGCATCAAAGAAAATGAAGCTGTTGAAGTAGAATCAAAACTTAAAAAAAAAAAAAAAATAGCGGTCATAGGAGAAAGTAATAGCTGACCAGAGAACTGCCCTTTAGGTATGGTTCATTTTGTTTTACTGGTGAGTACTTGGAGAAGAAATTGATTTTGTAGAAAAGAAAAAAAAGATTGTTGCTATGGATGAAACTATATTGTCTGAGCACTCACATACAACTGTGAAAGTAACTACTGTAAATGTTGAGTATAATTAATGCAGTCTCAATTGAAACTGTTAGAGACACGTCATCTATAGATATGATATTTATGCTACCTTTTTCTCATCTTATTTTTTAGGTTTTGTTATTCATTTTGGATTCAATTGGAGATATTATAGACTAAGCACAACCCTTTTTTTGTTACTTTTTGGATTTTTAGTTGTTTATTTTTCACTAGCAGATCTTTTGTATACTTCTAATAATGACCCTTATTTTTGAATTGAGAAAAATTCTTTGTACCCTGAACTCTGTACCTCATTCAGTACGAAACTGCTTAACTGCTGTAACCATCGTTTTTATTGTCGGCAATGTTTAACGCATTTCAAATTATTTCCAAAACTTACGAACTCTGTTGCCTAAAACCTAAAAGTCTCCCTTCCGCACCAATCGCTCCTCCTTTCTCGATCTCAGTTGCCTTCTTCATCGATTGATCAGTTCAGAACATTCTATGAGAACTTCCCTTTCTCCTTCGCGTCAATTCTTTCCCTCGTTGTTTCTTCAGCTCAGTTTTGAAATTGTAAGTTTTTTTCCGACTTGAGAAAGAATTGTCTGAACCTTAGAGTTTCAAACTTGGTAAGTGGATCACTTTTGTCCCTCTCCTTTGCGTTAAATCCTTCTCTCTTATCATTTCTTAGTTGTAGACAATCTGCATCCTATGCAGGGGCGGATCCAATGTGGTACGAAGAGGCACGTGTCCATCTAGATTTTAAAAAATAGTATTTTTCGATAATGTTTTCGGTAATTTGTCTTTCACTGAAATTTTCTTTTACCTCCTTTTGAATTGTCTAATTTTTTTTAATTGAGAAAAAAATATTTAATATCATGCATAATAAAATAATTATGCAAAGATATCAAAATATAAAATTACGTAAACAAAAATTTTCTTCATCAACTTGATTATCTATTACTGTGAGCTCTATTTTGTTGTTATTTTTAATATATAAAATGTTATTATTTTAATATTTTTTACTAGATAAGAATATATATTAAATTATTAATTTTTTATTTAGTACCCGATTAATTAATGAATTTGAATTTGATAAGCAATTATAATATAATAATTGCTCTCTCTGATCAAAATCCTGCATCCACCATTGTCCCTATGATAATGGAAGGCACCGTAATATCTTTTCTCATTTGGATGTTTTTAAGTACAAATCCCGTAGGAGAAGCATACTTTTGTTATTTGTCCTTTCTCCATTATTATTATTATTATTTTCTATTTTTACTTAATCTTTTAGTCATCGTATTAGTAAAATCGGCACTGTAGCAGAGACACAATACTGTAGCAATATATTATGCTGGTACTGTAACAGTAGCATAAATTAAGTATTCCTAACTGAATTTACAAGCATAATAGGTCAACGGATTAGGAAATGGGGCTGTCCTATCTAGAATCTTAGGAATCACCTCTTTCTACGCTATCTACATATCTTGGCTATCCAGCTCTTACCCATCTACATATCTTGGCTATCCAGATTTAGATTATGAATATAACAGTCGTAACGGTGTCTTTTAGATTGATGGGAGGGACAGATTAAGTAGTTATTGTACATGTCCAGTACTCTAAGCGATTCGATTCATCTGGGCGGTGCGACCCCATGGGGTCGTCCATAACAATGATTACACGAGCCTAGAGTTGGATGTGATTGTTGCAGGCGTCAATCCGGGGATTTTCTTTTTTTCTGTGTTGCTTGTGATTCTTTTTCTGAAACAGGGGTGCTATATGTGACCGGAGCATGTTTGGGGACGGGATGTGAAGTCCGTCCAGTTTAGATTTCAAAATAACACTCAAATTTGACTAAATTTTAATTCTGTTAATTTTTTTTTGGCTTATTTAAAAAGGCTGGTAACTTGCAACATTCCAATAATACATCTTAAAACAATAATTTTAGTTTTAAACTCTACTGAGAAACACAAAATGATGGTTGCCGAAGTAATCTAGTCTAAATTTATACTTCATAGACAACGAGTAAAGAAAATTTTCTATCAGCTCTGCAGTATTCATATATAACTAGTATATTGTCCGTGCGTTGCAACAGATTTCAAATATAAACAGAAAATATAATACATTGAAATCTAGGCAACATGTTGCTACTGAGTATAATAACCATAGTGAAGCTGCCAATTTTGAGAATATTAGAGGCACATCACCAAGACCTAAGGATTAATTAAGAGAGATCTTGATTTTTAAAAATGGGGCATTTCAAATCTTTCTGGTGTAACTGCCCCTTTATTCTGTAAATATAACAGATACTTTCCTTCTTGGACAATCGCTATTATTTTTAAATGTGATTACTATTTTTATATGAATGTAAGTTAATCATATATATTTTACTCTATAAATGTCTCTTAATGCCAATGATAACATATAAAGAATGTATTTCAATATTTGAGTGGAAAGATCTTTAATGGTAATAACATACAATATTAATTTCTTGCTATAATAATTATGCAGTGTTTATATTTCCTTTTTATTTTTGCCAACTTATTGTTTTCCTAAAAATATGGGCAAATTATAACTGCTAAAAAGGAAAAGACACAATTAAATTTCAAGAAACAAAAACAAATAAATATATTAAAATTTTCAAAATTCATAAGAAAATTTCTTATTTGAGAATAACAATTTATGTTGGAAAAATTAAAGAAATGAGAATAAGTTGAATGAATAACATATCTTGTTCTTAGACCTGAAACAATTCAATGTTAACGCCATAAATCTACAAAAATATATAAATTAAAGAAAATTGTTAATTATATTTTTTATGAAAGAAAATTGTTAATAGTATTAAAAATGATTTCTCCAAATAGTATACGTCATTGGCCTTGCTAATAAAACAAGGGATCCCAAGAAACAAATTTGCATATAAAAAAATAAATAAGACATACCTTTTAACAGTGTGATCTGCACAAGCGCTGAATGCATATTAATCATCATGGAAGCAACAATCAAGCACTGCCCACCATGCGAGAACTCCCCTTTTAGTAAATTTACATTTGCATCATACAATCTGATGGCTAAATGAAATAAAGTAGAAAGTTCAAAAAAAATACGATTTCTCCTGAAAACCCCAATAAATTTGCAATTAAAATCAATATGTACAGAATAACGACTAAATCAGTGAACTCTCAGTGTAGTTCTTATAAATCATTAAGAAGGAATCTGATTGCCTAATCGGTAAATTTGTGACAGTTTGAGTTAATCCCTTTTAGTTAACCAAAAAAAAATAGCGAGACAATTGAAAGAACACTGAAGAAAAATGTATGAAAGAAGGGCATCAATTTCAGATATCTTATCTACAACATCAAATGGTTTTTCAATTAAGAAGGCAAGTACGCCTGGAGCCGGACAACACTTTTTAATATGGGAGAGCCCGCTGATAAGTGATAACTCTCATTTCAACATTCCTAGACCTTGGGAGAGTCGGGTGCGAGCCTCTAAGGCCTCCGTGAGTGATGGGTTAGAGGGGAGAGGATGCCAGCAGATACGACCAGTGCGGAACAATGATTGAGCGAGAGATGAAATTTTAGGTTTTTGAGAGAGGGAGAAGTATCCCTGTAGCAAAAGAAAAGAGAGACGGAGAGGTATTAAGCAGCAGCGCGAAACTCATCCTGTGTGATATTACATGTAACGATCGCGAGAGAGGGAATACAAGCGCTTCAACACACTCGACTACAGATGAGTCCTTCAACTTGAAAAATAAATCAATTCAATGGCTGATATTAGCTTCGAAAATTTAAGATTAAATCCTGAGTGTTGCAGAATTAGAACACTTATTATATATGAGAGAGATTATAAATTAATGGAAAATGAATCTACCCTAGCTACATATAATAAAGTAGATACTAACAAGCATTTTTCATATAATAACACGAATTAATCATATATATATTCAAACCCACTGATTCAGTACAAAGTGATAATATTCAACTTCACTCCAGACAATTAATTACTGAAACGAAAATAATTTAGACAAAACTATAAAGAGAGATCAAGACATTTAACTATAAAAGGAAATATATATTAATTATATGGAGTAAATCTACCGTGTGCTTAAGCTCACGGAAGACATCCGTAAATTTAACTTAAAAATTATATCAAATCATATTTAAATTTTGATTTATCATGTTCATTAAATTCTTCATATGAAAATCTTATGGAAGGCAAAAATTTAGGGTATTTTGAGTTTTCTAAGTTATCGTTTTTAATTTTTGAAAATCAACTCTAAAAAAATAAAATAATATTTAATGTTTATATATTATTTTTAAAAATTAAAAAAAATATAATTTAGAACACTCAAAATACCTTAAATTTTTGCATATCATAAGATTTTCATAAAAATTTAATAAGAATGATAAATTAAAATTTAGAGATAATTTAATATATATTTTGAGTTAAGCTGACGGTAGCCTTTCATAAACTGCACATGATAAATTTACTCTAATTATATGTGTGTACATGCTAGGAATCGTGTATCATGCTCCAAAGCTAATAATGTTTTCATCGGACATAGTTTAGCAACCGCCACCGCCGCCGCCGCCTCCACAGCCACCGCCGCCTCCACAGCCACCGCCGCCGCCGCTGCCACCGCCACAACCACCGCCGCCGCCGCCGCCACAACCACCGCCGCCGCCGCCGCCAGTATATGATAAGTTACCTCGTGGAGGCTTTCTTCGTGGCTTGTCGCCACATTTAAAGATGATAACAGCAATTGCACACACGACGAAGAGGATTGGGATGGCATGAGAGACGCGGCTGCGTACAAAATCATTTTGAAGCCATATGCCAACACCACCCACCATTTTTGCTTAGTTATTTTCCTTCCTGTTTGGAATAAGATAAGTATCAATTCAAATATGGCACATGCATACACAACCAGGAGGTGCGCGCAGATATCATATATAAACGCATCCTACGATCGAGAAGGAACATGAACTCGGCCTTCGTGCTGCGTCAATTTCTTATTTGAATTGGCCGTTTACTTGTATAAATATTTGCTGAACGGGTCAATTTTCTGACAGGTCAATGAATTTCAATGTTTATTTATATTTGATCATTAAATTTTTATTTATCCTTTTTAATCACTGAATTTTGATGTTTATTCATATTTGATCACTCTTATTAGTTTTTTTATTAAAAAGTAATTGAAATAAAATTATATTTGTTATCAAAACTAATTGAAATGAAAAATAGATAAATGAAATAAAATTATATTTAAATTTTTTCGTTTTTTAATTATTTTTGAATGAAAAAACTAATGAGAATGATCAAATATGGATAAACATCAAAGTTCAGTGACTAAAAAAATATTATTATAATATTTAATTTTTAGAATTTGTCAGAACAATTTGATTTTAATTATTATTATAATATTTAATTTTTTGACGTTATTTGAGTACAATCTGATGTAGTATTTATGTTTCACATTATAATTCTCGGTTCATACTTTGTATTTCTTTTTTACTATAAATAAATAAGTAAACGTAAAAAAAAGAAAAAAAAATCTTGGATCGAGTTTAAAATTATGTCCATGCTTCGTACTGGTTTTTGACTATAAATTATTAAGCAAACGTAAAATAAAATTACCTGAAATCGAGCTTGAAATTCGATCCCGGCACTTGGGATCGAGTTTCAAACTTGGTACAGGCTATTAACGCAAAAAAAAAAAAAAAATGGTACCGTTCCCTCATTTTTTTTATTTACTAAAAAAACTGGCTTTTTTGCACCGATCTCTGTGACAAAATTAAGAAATAAAACAATATAGAAAATGTACATACAAACTACAAACTTGAGACTTGGTATGTACATTAAAACGTATTATTATGCATAAAAATGAATATATTACATAGCAAATCATATTATATTTTTATTATTTAATTTAAATATTATTAGTATATATAATAACTTATTTAATGTGAATAATAATAATACTGTACAAAATAAGTTGCATAATAAAATTATATATAAATATAATAATAACTTATTTAGTGTGCATAGTTAAGTCCGTATTGACATCAGCATTATAAAAAATCATATAAATGTATTAGCACTCTAATAATATATATCTGTTCGGAGCATAGCATGAAGTCACTTTAATTTGATATGTAATATTAATTTCTTCTTTTCTTATCGCATAAAGGGGGGGGGGGGGGGCGGCTAGTTGGATTTTTCAAAGATTTTTATCCTCATCACGCAACCGGTGTCAGAAGAAAAGTCCGAATAGATATTTTTGGGGAAAGATGGATTAATTTACTGTCATTCTCATTGAACAACCAATGAACCAATTTGCTTCTTTGAATGTTTCAAGAGGGATATCCACGCCCTCGACTATGTCATAAAAATCTACAAGCAGATTTTTATCCTCACGTAACCGGTGTATGGTCTGAATTAGGGGTTATTTTTCTATATGAAAAAAAAATTATAAAAGAAAAAATCAGTTTCAAAAATTATAAAAAAAAGGGACGAGAAACTCAGTATGCGGTCCAAAATGATCTGTAGCCTATCTCCCAGTGTAAATTTTTGACGCTTATAAATTTTTTCATCGTTCATCAGAATTTAAAGTTTTTATAACTTTTAGAAAACTAACAAGTTTTTCTATAACATACTAAAATTTCATAATTTTAGATCAGCCAATTATGAAAAAACACTCCGAAATACATAAAGGTCACTAATATTTTAGTCTATTACTTTGCATCTTTCTGTGTTTCGAGGCATTTTCTCAATTGGCTACTTCTATGTTCATGAAATTTTAGTATGTTACAGAGAACTGTATTAGTTTTCTGAAAAGTATAAGAACGTTAAATTCCGATAAATATGGAGAAAGTTATGAGTGTCGAAAGTTGATACTGTTTTCAATTTGTTGGCATGTATATATGTGTAAATAAGTATATCCTTGACCTAGCCAGACCCTTTTTTATAATTCTTTTGAATTTTTTTCATTTTTATAATTTCAATTTTTCATTTTATATATAAAAATAACCTCTGAATATAATGAAGATATTTTATTATCATATATTTTTTTAAATTATTCTTATTCATACCATATCCTTACCATTAGTTAAATTTATCCATATCCTACCTTTATATATTAAATAAATAGATAATGAAATAGTAATGGATATTAGTGAATAATATAAATATATTAATTAGTCTTATTATCATTCATGAAAATATTCAAACTCATTCCTTTTATATAAATGTACATCTATTTTACTAATATAAAATTAAAATATAAATATAATTAAGTAGTTTTAACTTTCTATATTGAAAAAAATAAAATTAATTCATGAAGCTCAAAGTAATTAATCTTGTATATATATTAGATAATATAATTATATTTAAAATAATATAAATTATTTTTAATAATTCATCTTTTAGGATAATGGATATGAAATGACCTTTGTCCATACTCATATCCATTTACTTAATGTATTTTTTTATCCATGTTCATATCAACTAGCTATATACCCACGCGTTGCAGCAGATTTTTTTATTTAAACATTAAAATATTATAAGATAAAAAAAATCACATTTATTTCTAAAAAGATTTATTGTAAAAATATTATAAAGAGATGTCAATTTAAAGAGATGTCACTCTTAATTTAGTTCTAAAAAGATTGTCAATTTAATGACGTGATATGAAAATTTATTTTTGACAATCGGCACCGATGTAGATGCTCTCAAGAGATAATTCTAAAAAAACTTAGAGAACATGTTTAGAGACGTGCTGGGTAGTGAAAATTTCTTCATAAAAGGAGATCTTAACAGTCATGTTGGTACAACTAAAAGGGGATTTGAGAGAGTACATGAACGTTTTGAATATGACAATTAGAACAAAAAAAGGATAATAAATTTTAAATTTCGTTGTAGCTTATGACCTCATGGTAATGAACACTTTCTTTAAAAAGAAAAAAAAAATCTCGTTTAATTACTTTCAACAGCGGCCAATACTCGAGTCAGAATGATTTTATCTTTACTAGAACATACGAGATATCAAACTGCGTATATTGTAAGTTAGAAAATTGTGAGATATATGATGTGAGAGATATTTAGTGATTAGAATTAATCAGTTAGATAATTAATTAGTTAGTTAGATCATTAGTTTATAAATAGAGACTTAACCATTTGTAAACCCTAGACGACTCATCGACTCCGACTCTCCATCACTAAGACTCCCTCTTCTTCGACGGTGACAGCTACTCCGATTCTCCCTTCTCCGGCCCAGCGAGACAGCGACTCCCCGACTCTGACTCTCCTTCACTCGGATTCCCTCTTCTCCGACCATAATCTCGAATGCTAGCCCCTCTCTTCTTAATTTCGATATAAGACCTCCGCATATTTATCGATCAATTCAATCAATTGTCACTACTACATGTAACTTTCATATCTGAAACCTCAGTGTTGTTTATATACTTGATTATTTTGTCCTGAATTGGGAAATGTTTCAATATTTATTTCTTTTCTTTCGTTTCGAACAGGCAAGGATGTAAAAATACAAGCTTGAAAGACTCAAGGAAGCTCATGGACCAAAACTTCTTGGATCATCTTATAAAGATCCGATTACAAATTTCAATTTCAATTTATTCCATAAGTTCACAGTTCAGCATTCAAAGGTTAATCCTAATCAAAAGCCCATTTTTCAAGTACTAAGTTTTTGAAAAAAATTAGTGTTTTAATGCTTTTATTAATTTATGATTCACAGATTTACTGGTCTATTGTGATGAAGGAGCTCTCTATCAAATTCCAACATCCCAAAATGCATATTGGATCGATCAGACAAGTCCAAGCAATGAGCATCATTATTCCCTGGTTTAGTTTTAAATATTGCCGAGTGTTGTCTCTATCCAGTGCCATTCCAGAACAAGACAGATAATAGTGTAGCTATAATATGGAGGGACGAGGAGTTGATGATTTGCCTGTCAACTATCTGTCAGTGAAGGAACTCTGTGAGCAGGTGATGTAAGTAATAATATAATTACTGGGTCTCTACTTTGCTACAGAAATCAGCATTTTTTAACTGTTTCTTGTGAGTCTAACTCTTCTGAATTAATAAGACGGTCACAAATGCACTTGACACATTGTTTAACAAAGGAGATACTATTGCAATAGATATGCCAATGACATACAGAGCCGTTGTTATATTCTTGCCCATCATTCTTTTAGGTCGAATAGTTGTATCAATAGCTATAGATTCGTCGTAACTCGTAAAGGAGATTGAGACTCGCATGGCAGGATCTTTACACTTTGCATTCTTGGCTGACCCATGGCAGGTATGTGAAATTTTAGCAGTACAAAACATTGAAATTATGAAATTTGAGCATTTTCTTGGTTTTCTGTGACTATGGTATTCTGTGTTGTGCAATTATGCATTTCCAATGTTATTTTATTTACTCTTTTTTTTGAACTTTTATCTCTATCGGGAAAATTGCATTTGGAGGGGTTAAAAATAAAGCATGACAAATTTGAGTTAACGGTGAATTTTGTTAGCAAAAATCTCAAGAGTTTCGATAAATGTAAATTAGTCGAACTGAAGCTTAAAAGATTGAACAGGGGTTGAGAGTGAGTTGCATACAGTACATGGGTGTTATATTATAATTCACTTATTTTATGTATAGATGTTTTAAGTTCTAATTTTTTATGAATAATTGCATTTATATTGTTAGGCAAGCTTGACAAAAAATGAAGTGCTTAAAAGCAAGCTGTTTAGGTTTTGAAGTGCTTAAAAGCATAGAAGTTGAATCACATTTTGTATCGTATCGGTGTATCGTGTATCGTATCGTATCGTATCGTTAAGATACGCTAAACTTGTCTTAAAATGAATCAACATTAATTAAATTTAATATGTAGTGAATTTTTTTCACTTGAAAACATTATTATTTAGCGTTTTATCACATTTATATAGTATACTAGCATAATTTATATTATGTGAGCTATATATATATGTACATATATATGAGCACAAAATTTTATTATAGTTCATGTGGTAATTTAATGATAATATTAATTAATATCTAAGGAGAATAAACAAAATAATTTTATTTCAGCTAATAAAATCACTACAAAATAAATTACAATAAGCATATGTGAAAGAAATATCTAATGAGAATAAAATAAATAAAATTAATTAATATAATTTAGTGGCCCTGACTATGTTATTTAAGTCTTCAAAAATTAATATAATTGCCTATAGTTTTGAATGCTTCATAGAAACACTACTCGTGTTTGTGAGACAGAGACATGGGAGTAGGGGTAGATGTGAGATTTTAGTTAAAGGGGGTCAGTAGTCGAATTGCAATAAAGAGTCCAAACTCATTAACTAATTGGGTAATAACTTAACCGAAAGCATTATTTTTTAAAATCTAAGGGGTCAACCGACCCCCCTTGGGCCTTAATATATCCGTCCCTGCATAAGAGAATAAAATAAATGAAATAAATAAGAGTTATCCACTTGCACTGTCTCGTGCTTGGAGTTTTTGACTCTTTTCTCTCAATGGCTAGTATATTTTTCGTTTTCTTTGCCATTTTTTTTGTCTCTTTTTGCCTTTTTTTTCTCACACTATGGTTTTCTGATAGCCTAATAGGATGTGTGAAGTCGAACAGAAGAGGTAAAGTCGAAAAAATATAAGTATCTTAAAATTATTGTATCGTTGGGATACGTATCGTATCGAGATACAAAAAGATACAGACATGATTTTTAAGATTTTTCTCTCTAGAGATACAAAGTATAGATTCGTATCCTTATCCATTTGTATTATATCGAATTATAAGATTCGTATCGTGAATCGTAAGATACTAACTTCTATGTTTAAAAGCAAGCATAATTTTTTTTTGACTGGAGAACATGATGTATGATATAGACAAGTTTATATCATTTGATATCACTAAGAAATGTCCTCAATTTTGTAGCTCGTATCAAAGAAAATGAAGCTGTTGAAGTAGAATCAAAACTTAAAAAAAAAAAAAAATAGCGGTCATAGGAGAAAGTAATAGCTGACCAGAGAACTGCCCTTTAGGTATGGTTCATTTTGTTTTACTGGTGAGTACTTGGAGAAGAAATTGATTTTGTAGAAAAGAAAAAAAGGATTGTTGCTATGGATGAAACTATATTGTCTGAGCACTCACATACAACTGTGAAAGTAACTACTGTAAATGTTGAGTATAATTAATGCAGTCTCAATTGAAACTGTTAGAGACACGTCATCTATAGATATGATATTTATGCTACCTTTTTCTCATCTTATTTTTTAGGTTTTGTTATTCATTTTGGATTCAATTGGAGATATTATAGACTAAGCACAACCCTTTTTTTGTTACTTTTTTGGATTTTTAGTTGTTTATTTTTCACTAGGAAATCTTGTGTTACTTCTAATAACGACTCTTATTTTTGAATTGAACCTGTACCTCATTCAGTACCCCAACTGCTTAACTGCCATAACCGTCGTCTTTATTGTCGGCAATGTTTAACGCATTTCAAATTATTTCCAAAACTTACGAACTCTGTTGCCTAAAACCTAAAAGTCTCCCTTCCGCACCAATCGCTCCTCCTTTCTCGATCTCAGTTGCCTTCTTCATCGATTGATCAGTTCAGAACATTCTATGAGAACTCCCCTTTCTCCTTCGCGTCAATTCTTTCCCTCGTTGTTTCTTCAGCTCAGTTTTGAAATTGTAAGTTTTTTTCCGACTTGAGAAAGAATTGTCTGAACCTTGAGTTTCAAACTTGGTAAGCGGATCACTTTTGTCCCTCTCCTTTGCGTTAAATCCTTCTCTCTTATCATTTCTTAGTTGTAGACAATCTGCATCCTATGCAGGGGCGGATCCAATGTGGTACGAAGAGGCACGTGTCCATCTAGATTTTAAAAAATAGTATTTTTCGATAATGTTTTCGGTAATTTGTCTTTCACTGAAATTTTCTTTTACCTCCTTTTGAATTGTCTAATTTTTTTTAATTGAGAAAAAAATATTTAATATCATGCATAATAAAATAATTATGCAAAGATATCAAAATATAAAATTACGTAAACAAAAATTTTCTTCATCAACTTGATTATCTATTACTGTGAGCTCTATTTTGTTGTTATTTTTAATATATAAAATGTTATTATTTTAATATTTTTTTACTAGATAAGAATATATATTAAATTATTAATTTTTTATTTAGTACTCGAATAATTAATGAATTTGAATCTGATAAGCAATTATAATATAATAATTGCCCTCTCTGATTAAAATCCTGCATCCACCATTGACCATAATGAAAGGCACCGTAATATCTTTTCTCATTTGGATGTTTTTAAGTACAAATCCCGTAGGAGAAGCATACTTTTGTTATTTGTCCTTTCTCCATTATTATTATTATTATTTTCTATTTTTACTTAATCTTTTAGTCATCGTATTAGTAAAATCGGCACTGTAGCAGAGACACAATACTGTAGCAATATATTATGCTGGTACTGTAACAGTAGCATAAATTAAGTATTCCTAACTGAATTTACAAGCAGAATAGGTCAACGGATTAGGAAATGGGGCTGTCCTATCTAGAATCTTAGGAATCACCTCTTTCTACGCTATCTACATATCTTGGCTATCCAGCTCTTACCTATCTACATATCTTGGCTATCCAGATTTAGATTATGAACATAACAGTCGTAACGGTGTCTTTTAGATTGATGGGAGGGACAGATTAAGTAGTTATTGTACATGTCCAGTACTCTAAGCGATTCGATTCATCTGGGCGGTGCGACCCCATGGGGTCGTCCATAACAATGATTACACGAGCCTAGAGTTGGATGTGATTGTTGCAGGCGTCAATCCGGGGATTTTTTTTATTTTCTGTGTTGCTTGTGATTCTTTTACTGAAACAGGGGTGCTATATGTGACCGGAGCATGTTTGGGGACGGGATGTGAAGTCCGTCCAGTTTAGATTTCAAAATAACACTCAAATTTGACTAAATTTTAATTCTGTTAATTTTTTTGGCTTATTTAAAAAGGCTGGTAACTTGCAACATTCCAATAATACATCTTAAAACAATAATTTTAGTTTTAAACTCTACTGAGAAACACAAAATGATGGTTGCCGAAGTAATCTAGTCTAAATTTATACTTCATAGACAACGAGTAAAGAAAATTTTCTATCAGCTCTACAGTATTCATATATAACTAGTATATTGTCCTTGTGTTGCAACAGATTTCAAATATAAACAGAAAATATAATACATTGAAATCTAGGCAACATGTTGCTACTGAGTATAATAACCATAGTGATGCTGCCAATTTTGAGAATATTAGAGGCACATCACCAAGACCTAAGGATTAATTAAGAGAGATCTTGATTTTTAAAAATGTGGCATTTCAAATCTTTCTGGTGTAACTGCCCCTTTATTCTGTAAATATAACAGATACTTTCCATCTTGGACAATCGCTATTATTTTTAAATGTGATTACTATTTTTATATGAATGTAAGTTAATCATATATAATTTATATGAGATACAGCGAGGGAGGTATACCTCAAGGAAGAATATGAAAAGGCTCATGAGCAGTTAGAGATTTTTTGACAGCAAAGATCAAGAATTCGCTGGGCAACGCTAGGGTACCGCAACACAAAATTTTTCCATACATCAGCTACTAAAAGGTGGAGGAAAAATCAAATCTTAACACTGCAAAGAGAAAATGGAACATGGTCAGAAAATGAGACCCAAACCCGAGGCTTGCTGGTTCACCACTTCAAAAACCTCTATAAGGAAACCGCTAATGCCAATACAGTGGAAGTATTGTTCCGGCATTTCAACATCAATCTCCCCATAATATCCACAGAGGACAGAACAAAATTATTGCAGTGCCCGTCTACAATGGAGATATTTCATACTTTGGGTGAGATGGGATTGGACAGGGCCCCTGGGCCGGACGGGATAATAGTGCGCTTATTAAGAAGAGAGTGGAGAATTATGGGGCCCCAAGTAGTGGAAATGATTA
The DNA here is from genome assembly GCA_037127355.1 of Schoenoplectus tabernaemontani. Classification (NCBI taxonomy): domain Eukaryota; kingdom Viridiplantae; phylum Streptophyta; class Magnoliopsida; order Poales; family Cyperaceae; genus Schoenoplectus; species Schoenoplectus tabernaemontani. The sequence goes on from CM073752.1 coordinate 18,110,637, forward strand.
AAGGTGCTTTCCTGACAGGAAATATTCCTGACAGCTGGACCACAAGCAACCTAGTGCTTATCCCCAAAATAGACCATCCGACCAAACCTACCCATTTTTGACCACTAAGCGTGTGCTCTGTCTACTATAGGCTCTTCACAAAACTAATTGCAAACAGGGTCAAGCCGCTTTTGTCAGCTCTAGTCTCACCCAACCAAACAGCCTTTTTGAAGGGTCGTAACATTCAAGAGAACGTATTATTCTTTAGACAAAGAATACAAGTAAAAAGCCTTTGCTCTCAAGGCAGACCTTTATAAAGCTTTTGACTGCCTAAACTGGAATTACCTAAACGTCCTGCTGCGGGAGTTGGGTTTTCCAAATCAACTGCGAAAGGTCATAATGGCATGTGTGCGGAGCTCTAAGTTCCGAATAAAACTTAACGAAAGCAGTGGAGGTGGCTTCATTTCACCCAGCCGAGGGCTCAGACAGGGGTGTCCCCTTTCCCCATACATATTTATCTTAGCAATGGAACCCCTGACAAGGAGATTGAATGATGCACAGATAAGGGGTGTGCTCAGGGGAGCAGTGTTAGCCACAGGTGCACCCCCGCTAACACATTGTTTATATGCAGATGACGTGGTGCTATTTGGTGAGGCAGGCGCAAAGGAAGCACAGGCCTAGCGGAAATAATGGACCTATTTGGACGGTTATCGGGGCTAAGAATCAACAATGATAAATCTATCATGTGGTTTTCCAGTTGCATTGGTCAGCAAAGGCGGATGGAGGTACTAAGACAGCTACCGGCTGGGTCAGCTATTGATGATAAAGTCTACCTAGGCTACTCGATGCCAAACGGAGCCTTGCAGTGCAAGCACTACAGGAAGATGTCAGACCAGATGCAAAATAAGTTTGGGGGATGGGTGATGAACTCGTTATCCCACGCTGGTAGGCTCACACTCATTCAGTCGGTGTTATAGACAATTCCTATTTATTATATGAGGGCGCAAGTGCTGCCCAAAACTATTATCAAGCAATTGGAGGCAATTATTTGAAGGGTTTTTTGGGGCAAGACAAACCAGACTCATTATCTGGCCTACACAGCATGGGACCGCATCTGTACGGGTAAGGAGGACGGTGGGCTAGGGCTCCGGAAGCTGGAGACACTAAATGAGGCTATGGTACTAAAAGCGTTTTGGACTCTGGTGAATAACCCGCAACATACTTGGTCACAGGTATGCATGGCCAAATATCTAAGGGATGAATGAAGTACCTTTTGGACCGTCGTAGTCTCCCCAGCAAATAGTACATTATGGCAAAAGATTATACAAATGCGTGGAAAAATATTACAAAATCACACAATCAAATTGGGGTATGGGGAGGACACACGAGCAGTCGGAGCGCCGTGGTTCTCGGGCTGGAATGAGGCAGCTTTAACAGCCCTCCGTCGGCTGCCACAGTCTCATCGCTTTGGGATCGACAAGCAGGAAGCTGGAACATCGTGACCCTACAAGGAATATTTGATCAGCAAGCCGTTACAAATGTGCTATAGACAGAAGTGCAATTGCCAGCAGAGGGTTTTGTGCCAGATATCATTGTTTGGGCAGTTACAAAACATGGACAGTATACGGTGAAGACTGGTTATGAAGTACTATGAAATTAGCACGATACATTACCAAAACCGGCACCAAACCCTTTCTAGGGCTTTATTTGGGGGCTAAACATTATGCCAAAGGTGGTTCTTTTTCTATGAAAAGTTGGGCAAAATGCGTTATCGGTCCAAAGTGTTTTGCACCGAAGGGTTAATAGAATCTCACCTCTATGTCCAATGTGTGGGCCGAATCTGAGACAGTCCATCATATGTTCTTCATATGTCCTCACCCCGTGCTACATGGCTGGCCTCCCCGCTGCACCTCAATACGCCAAAACTTCCGCTGGATCTGCGGAGGCTATCAAACTGGTCCTGGAAAACCATGACACAGAAAAGATGAAACTAGCTGCCTATCTCACATGGAATATTTGGAAAGCCAGAAACAAAATGATTTTTGAAAGCCTACCCCCGACCCATTATATACAGTTACCGCATCCCTCTTTATGTCCCGCGTTGACACAAACCCGCTGCCCCACACTATCCCTGCCCCTGCCTTTTCGGCACTACCAGAAACCACACACAGCATGCATATCTTGGCTGCGGATAGGGCTTTTGCCATGATCGATGCATCTCTAGATGTAGGTGGAAAAGCAGGGGCTGCCATAGCCTTCTTCTACGACACCGGGGACCTACAGTTTGTCTACTACACCCCTATACAAGCTGAGTCACCGTTTCACGCAGAGGCAGCAGCTTTGGCCATGGCACTACGGGAGTGGAGCTCGCCATTCGTTCAAGCCCCTACAATAATTTTCACTGACTGTAAACAGCTTGTGGAATTTCTAAGGAGAGGTAACCGAGAGATCTTACCGTGCTGGAGAGGAGCTCGCGAAGCCTTCGGCGGCCTCCGAGCTTTGCGCACTCGGACAGAGGCCCAACCACAAGTGACGGTGGAGTATGTCGGCTGAGCGCAACTCCGTCTAGTGCACGAGCTCGCCAACCTTGCTCGGAGGTCAGGGACGAGCTACATTGGGTCCCCTTCCATGCATGAGCTTCGCTAGTGGGGCTTGAGCTCCGATCTGTTGGATCTGGCCGGGGACTACTGTAGAGGCCAGTAGAGGGGTCGAGAAACGACGGTGCTACGGTTGGAGGCAGCGAACGTTGATCCAGGTTGAAGGGTACAACTTTGGTCCCTCCCCGCTGGTGATGCACACTACCTCTGGGAAATGGGTGAGACCGGGTCCAGCGGGTCTGGGTGGCCAACGGTTAGGGTGGCTAGTAGCTTGATGGATCGGTAAACAATAGGGGTAGAAAGGTTTGGGTGGCCAACGGATAAGAGGAAGCTGAGCACCAGATCTAGGTTTTCTAAATGAGTAAGGCGGCGGGGATGAGGTGAAAATGGGGTAGGTTTGGAATAAACTGAGTTGGTCAGTTGGATATTTATGTAACTGCAACTGGTTTTTTCTATATGTAAACCCGGAATTAATAAAATTTGCCCACGGGCCTAAACGTTCAAAAACAAAATTTACTCTATAAATGTCTCTTAATGCCAATGATAACATATAAAGAATGTATTTCAATATTTGAGTGGAAAGATCTTTAATGGTAATAACATACAATATTAATTGCTTGCTATAATAATTATGCAGTATTTATATTTCCTTTTTATTTTTGCCAACTTATTGTTTTCCTAAAAATATGGGCAAATTATAACTGCTAAAAAGGAAAAGACACAATTAAATTTCAAGAAACAAAAATAAATAAATATATTAAAATTTTCAAAATTCATAAGAAAATTTCTTATTTGAGCATAACAATTTATGTTGCAAAAATTAAAGAAATGAGAATAAGTTGAATGAATAATTAAAGAAATGAGAATAAGTTGAATGAATAATTAAAGAAATGAGAATAAGTTGAATGAATAACATACCTTGTTCTTAGACCTGAAATAATTCAATGTTAACGTCATAAATCTACAAAAATATATAAATTAAAGAAAATTGTTAATTGTATTTTTTTATGAAAGAAAATTGTTAATAGTATTAAAAATGACTTCTCCAAATAGTATACATCATTGGCCTTGCTAATAAAACAAGGGATCCCGAGAAACAAATTTGCATGTAAAAAAAATAAATAAGACATACCTTTTAACAGTGTGATCTGCACAAGCACTGAATGCATATTAATCATCATGGAAGCAACAATCAAGCACTGCCCACCATGCGAGAACTCCCCTTTTAGTAAATTAACATTTGCATCATACAATCTGACGGCTAAATAAAATAAAGTAGAAAGTTAAAATCAATATGTACAGAATAACGACTAAATTAGTGAACTCTCAGTGTAGTTCTTATAAATCATTAAGAAGGAATCTGATTGCCTAATCGGTAAATTTATGACAGTTTGAGTTAATCCCTTTTAGTTAACCAAAAAAAAAAAGCGAGACAATTGAAAGAACACTGAAGAAAAATGTATGAAAGAAGGGCATCAATTTCAGATATCTTATCTACAACATCAAATGGTTTTTCAATTAAGAAGGCAAGTACGCCCGGAGCCGGACAACACTTTTTAATATGGGAGAGCCCGCTGATAAGTGATAACTCTCATTTCAACATTCCTAGACCTTGGGAGAGTCGGGTGCGAGCCTCTAAGGCCTCCGTGAGTGATGGGTTAGAGGAGAGAGGATGCCAACAGATACGACCAGTGCGGAACAATGATTGAGCGAGAGATGAAATTTTAGATTTTTGAGAGAGGGAGAAGTATCCCTGTCGCAAAAGAAAAGAGAGACGGAGAGGTATTAAGCAGCAGCGCGAAACTCATCATGTGTGATATTGCATGTAACGATCGCGAGAGGGAATACAAGCGCTTCAACACACTCGACTACAGATGAGTCCTTCAACTTGAAAGATAGATCAATCCAATGGCTCATATTAGCTCTGAAAATTTAAGATTAAATCCTGACTGTTGCAGAATTAGAACAAGAGATTATAAATTAAGGGAAAATGAATCTACCCAGCTACATATAATAAAGTAGATACTAACAAGCATTATTCATATATATATTCAAACCCACTGATTCACTACAAAGTGATAATATTCAACTTCACTCCAGACAATTAATTACTGAAACGAAAAGAATTTAGACAAAACTATAAAGTTAGATCAACACATTCAACTACATAAAAGGAAATATATATTAATTATATAGAGTAAATTTATCGTGTGTTTAACTTCACGGAAGGCCTCCGTAAACTTAACTCAAAAAATATATCAAATCATATTTAAATTTTGAATTATCATGTTCATTAAATTCTTCATATTTAAATTTTGAATTTTTTAAGTTATCATTTTTAACTTTTTAAAATCAGTTTTAAAAAAATAATAAAATATTTAATGTTTGTACATTATTTTTAAAAATTAAAAAAAAATAATTTAAAAAACTCAAAACACTTTAAATTTTTGCATCTCATAAGATTTTCATATGAAAAATTTAATGAGAATGAAAAATTAAAATTTAGAGATAATTTAATATATTTTTTGAGTTAAACTGACGGAAGTCTTCTATAAACTTAAGCACACGATAGATTTACTCTAATTATATGTGTGTACATGCCCGGAATCGTGTATCATGCTCCAAAGCTAATAATGTTTTCATCGGACATAGTTTAGCAACCGCCACCGCCGCCGCCGCCTCCACAGCCACCGCCGCCGCCGCCACATCCACCGCCGCCGCCAGTATACGATAAGTTACCTCGTGGAGGCTTTCTTCGTGGCTTGTCGCCACATTTAAAGATGATAACAGCAATTGCACACACGACGAAGAGGATTGGGATGGCATGAGAGACGCAGCTGCGTACAAAATCATTTTGAAGCCATATGCCAACACCACCCACCATTTTTGCTTAGTTATTTTCCTTCCTGTTTGGAATAAGATAAGTATCAATTCATATATGGCACATGCATACACAACCAGGAGGTGCGCGCAGATATCATATATATACACATCCTACGATCGAGAAGGAACATGAACTCGGCCTTCGTGCTGCGTCAATTTCTTATTTGAATTGGCCGTTTACTTGTATAAATATCTGCTGAACGGGTTAATTATTAAAAAACAAATTTGATCCTTAATGAATTTAATTATATAATTACACATAATAAGATAATTAAATAAATATTTTAAAATAAACTAAATTAAAAAAAATAAATATTAAAATCTATTAAAAAGCTAAATTAAAAAATAAACATTTAAACATAATAAATAAACTATTAAAACCTATTAAAAACAATAAATAAACAAACAAAACAAAAAAAACTGGACCCGAGTTTCAAACTCGAGCAGGGTGCTGGATCCGAGTTTGAAACTCAGATATGGCTATTGTGGCTAAAAAACGAGATGATCTTACCAATTTCATATATTTAATTATTTTATTTACTATAATAAAAAAATGCATTCTTCCATCAGTTGGTGAGAACATATATTAATATTGTATACTTGACAATAAAATAAGCCATTCCGCACCATCATGCACCAGAAAAGTAGGTACAAATTTGGCTGTAAGCTGCATGCGTCCGATTCTGCTGTTATTTTATTGGATATCAAAACTTTATTATTCTGATCGGGATCATGAGATAAAAAATGGACGGACAAAGTTCTGGTTAGGATCATGAGATAAAAATTAGACGAATCCGATGAATTTTAAGGAGAGAAAAAAAATAAATTAATTCAATTCCTTCATTTTTGATCTCACGGTTCCAATCGAAATAACATATTGCTAGTAACAGCAGATTCGAAATCTAAGCTGCATGCTAATTTTCGGAAAAAAGGAAACAACTCTGGCTTTTAACTGTATGGCAGTGCATATTTGACAATGAAATAGCATGGCATATGTTTTCTAATGCACTAATGTCTCTTTTTATATAAGAAAACAAATGATAAGGGGTTGTTAATCCGTGAGATTTCAGTTTTTAAATTTTAATTTTTGTATCGTTGTATTGGGTGTTGTCTAAAGTGATTTTTTATTATAGTGATAATATGGATTAACGTACTCAGTGTTAATATTTTAATTATTATAACATTATATCTTTTATTATTATTTCACATAACAAAATGATTAAATAAACATTTAAAAATAAATTAAACCAAAAAAGTAAATATTTTAAACATAACAAACTAATAAAACTTATTAAAAAACAAATTTGATCCCTTAATGACTTTAATTATATAATTACACATAACAAGATAATTAAATAAATATTTTAAAATAAGCTAAATTAAAAAAATAAATATTAAAATCTATTAAAAAGCTAAATTAAAAAATAAATATTTAAACATAATAAACAAACTAAATAAACTATTAAAACCTATTAAAAATAATAAATAAACAAACAAAAAAAAAAAAAATGGACCCGAGTTTCAAACTCGGGCAGGGATCTTGGATCCGAGTTTCAAACTCAATATAGCTATTGTGGCTAAAAAAAGAGATGATCTTACCAATTTCATATATTTAATTATTTTATTTACTTTAATAAAAAAAATGCATTCTTCCAGCAGTTGGTGAGAACATATATTAATATTGTATACTTGACAATAAATAAGCCATTCCGCACCATCATGCACCAGAAAAGTAGGTACAAATTTGGCTGTAAGCTGCATGCGTCCGATTCTGCTGTTATTTTATTGGATATCAAAACTTTATTATTCTGATCGGGATCATGAGATAAAAAATGGACGGACAAAGTTCTGGTCAGGATCATGAGATAAAAATTAGACGAATCCGATGAATTTTAAGGAGAGAAAAAAAATAAATTAATTCAATTCCTTCATTTTTGATCTCACGGTTCCAATCGAAATAACATATTGCTAGTAACAGCAGATTCGAAATCTAAGCTGCATGCTAATTTTCGGAAAAAGGGAAACAACTCTGGCTTTTAACTGTATGGCATTGCATATTTGACAATGAAATAGCATAGCATATGTTTTCTAATGCACTAATGTCTCTTTTTATATAAGAAAACAGATAACAAGGGGTTGTTAATCCGTGAGATTTCAGTTTTTAAATTTTAATTTTTGTATCGTTGTATTGGGTGTTGTCTAAAGTGATTTTTTATTGTAGTGATAATATGGATTAACGTACTCAGTGTTAATATTTTTAATATTATATTTTAATTATTATAACATTATATCTCTTATTATTGTTTCACGTAACAAAATGATTAAATAAACATTGAAAAATAAATTAAACCAAAAAAGTAAATATTTTAAACATAACAAACTAATAAAACTTATTAAAAAAATAAATTTGATCCCTTAATGAATTTAATTATATAATTACATATAATAAGATAATTAAATAAATATTTTAAAATAAGCTAAATTAAAAAAATAAATATTAAAATCTATTAATAGCATGGCATATGTTTTCTAATACACTAAGGCCCTGTTCGGATACAACCCACATAGTGGGATGGGAATAAAATTTGAACTATTTTTTACTGTTTTCATGGGAAAAAAAAATTCAGTTGAACTGAATTTTTTTTTCCCATAAAAACAGTAAATATTCCGAACAGGGCCTAATGTTTCACAACAGTTTGTTCGGTGATGAATGCATAGAAAGAGGCAAAAAAGCCATACTGAGAATTACTGGTCTAATCTGAATTCATTGGTACTGCCAAAAGGAATACAGTTGAGAATAGAGTGTGATTCTATCTGGATCGAAGCGATTGAAGTAGACTTTTTATAGTGCTTGCTACTGTTAGAATTGCAGTTTTTAATAATAATAATTATTATTAAATTAATATTATTAAAAATAAGAGTGATAACCGTAAAATTTCAAATATACGAATAGCAATGCGACACTGTCAGTGACGCGTTTCATTAAAAGTCAGTGGCGCATTTGCCTCTTATATATACAAAACGCGCAGCTCTTCGTCTCGCATCTGCGTGTTGTGGAAGAGAGGGAAAAAAAAGAGAAAGAAAAAGAAGGAAAGAGAAGAGGGGAAAAAAAGAGAGAAAGAAAGAGGAAGAGAGAGAGAAAGAGAAGAGAGAGGAAGAGAAGAGAAGAGAAAAAATGAACGTATGAGTGCGGTATATAATTGGATATTGCTATAAAGGTAAATTTTATTTATCTAAATAATTAGCATTGAAATATAAATTATATATTAATTATAGATAAATTAATTATGTAGATTAAATTATAATTATTTAAATATAATTTAGTTATAATTTAATTATATATTTAATTGTAAAATTTATTAATTATAATTTAATTATAGATTAATTATAGATTTAATTATAAAATTATTTAATTATAGATTAAATGTAAATTTAATTTTTAAAGTATTTAATTATAATTTAATGGTAGATTAATTGTAGATTTAATTGTAAAATTATTTAATTATTGATTAATTATAGGTTTAAATATTAAATTATTTAATTATAGATTTAATTGTCCATTAATTATAGATTTAATTGTCTATTTAATTATCAAATTATTTAATTGTAGATTAAATTGTAGAATTATAGAATTGTGTAATTATAATTTTAGATTATTTATTAATTATTTGTATAGAATAATATAGATTTAATTTATTATTTAGTTATAGATTAATTATTGATTTAATTGTAGAATAATATATATTTAATTAGGCTTTAATTATAGAATAAAATATTTTAATTAGGTTTTAATTATAGAATAATTGTAGAATAATATATATTTAATTAGGCTTTTAATTATAGATTAGTTTTTAATTATAGAATTTATTTATTATTTAATTATAGAATAGATAGATTAAAAATGAAGTATAAATTAACTATAAATTAATTTTAAATTAAATATGAAATAATTATAAAATATTTAGAAAATAATAAAATAATTACAAATTAATTATAAAATGATTTTTGTACTAGATAATGGCAGGCGAGCAACGAAATACAAATGTCATAATTTATCTCCCTGAAGACAAACATCGGACACATTATAGTCAGACAGAGGTACATTATATTTACAAAAATTATAATAAAATACATATATATGAGAATCTAATTATGAAATGAAAATTACAAAGAGATAACAATGTCATTCGTTTCCACACTCACCGTCTGACGATACCATACATCTCGCACATTCAGAGTAGGTTGCGAATTATGGGATTTCTTCATCTCGCACAGGCTGCGTGAGATTTATGTTCAAGAAGCGGAGGCCCGTAACTTGAAGATTGATACGGGTTTATTGAGCGCGTTAATAGAGTTTTGGAGGCCAGAAACTCACACGTTTCACTTAAATTTTGGCGAGATGACCGTGACTCTAGAGGTAAATAGTAAAATATTATTAATTTAATTACAGTATTAAAAAGATGGTATAGTAGTGTAATTTTTTTTAAGATGTCGCATGTCTGTGGGATTTATCCACCATTGGTGAGCCGGTGACTGGATATACTGACGGAGATTTTTTCGGCATACATCCGTCAATTATTTGGGCAGGATGATATATCAGCATTCTGAAAGGATGGGAGGTACTTTATTAGACTATACATGAACTTCAGTATTTTTTTGTTTACAAATTGTGATTAAGCTAAATATAAAATTTGGCAGATGTTCTATTTCCCTTCGAGAGATACGGTCCCATTTTGATCACGCTCCAGAGGCAAACGATCATCAGGGTCTTGATTGATATGTGATCGGTTTTGTTTTGAAGTTGGCGGGGTGTATCATGTTCCCAGACAACAGTGGAGACTCTGTACCGGCGTTTCTTCTGCCGATTTTGACGATAAAGATTTTAAAATAATTTATCTTTCATAATTATATAATTTTAGTACTAACATTTAATTTATAGAAAGATTTACAATTCGGTAGAAAAAAAAATTAGGTCGCTGCGGTACTTGGTTATTTATATCGGCGTCTTGATGTGGCATGCTAAGGATTGACGAGGAGCATTGGTGGTCCGTGGCTTTTATTATTGTTATGGAGCTGGACGCGTTTGCCCCCCGCTCGTCCATTACCTACCTCAGAGATATTCATTTTCAGTGACTGAGGTACACCGGACTGCGATAGTTGTGCGCCTTTTGGCAGGTAAAAATTTAATTACAAAATTAAATCAATCAATCGATAAAAATATATGTATAATCAGTAATTTTAATTTGAACTGATAATAGAAAATTGACGCTTGATAAGAACAGATATCTCAATCCGTCACACGTCGGTGTGAAGTACGTGAGGGATCAGCTGATTATGTTACGTCACTTATTGCCGACATGCGTAGATGACTGTGTGGACTCGTATACTTGTCGGCTTCCACTTATTTACTTTCTGGTAGTGGAGTGGTACTATCCGGATCGAGTGAGGCGACAGTTCGGCTTACTTCGATCGATCGCCTCCGCTTCCCGAGGTATTCTACCATATATATTAAAAATATATAATTTTTATATTTATTATTTCTTATACTAACTATTTGTACATTTATACTAACTAATTTTGCAAGAATTTATGGAGGAGCATCAGAAATTATCCGCGCTTGAATTCAAGAAAAATAATATGAACTGGAGACAACATTATCAGGCGTATGTGGATAGATGGGATGAGCTGCCTCCACGAGACCCGAATGAAGAAGAGTGGAATGCGGAGGACTATAAGAGGTATCGACGATGGTTTGAGGTCTATGGAGCCGCTAGCGCTCTACTTGAGTCGAGTGATTTGGTACCTCCTATACCATCGGCAGCGGAGATCCCTGACGTCGGCTACATTCCTCACGTACCTCACAGACAGCGCACGGTATATTAAAATTTATAAAATTTATATATCTATATGCACTAATCGGTAATAAGTAATATATATGTAATTAATGTATAATTAATAGATCGTTAGAGTTACAAAGACTGCACTGAAGGCGGTCCGATGGGCGGTCACCAGGGGATGAAGATAGTTTGGCAAGATTTCGCTCTTCGATTGCAAGGGGTATTTTGAGGATGCAGGCATGCCTCAAAAGATGGACGAGCTTCTTCATGCAGCGGGATTACCCACAGATATTGATGTTATTCCAGATTCGACGGGTGATTCTGAGACTGCACCGACCCCATCCACTCCTCGTCCCCCATATTTCCTCTATGAGAATGTCGATTTCACGTCTATCCTCAACAACGTAAGTACTGTATACCTTAATTTAAAAAAATATTATATGAACAACGTAATTTTAATGACTTAAACTATATTAACAGCTGCTAGAGAACTACGATTGGAACGAAATTATTACTAGGTTGTCTGTTGATATTCCCGATCCGTCGGGTACACTGTTCTCAGATCCATTCGGGACTCAGTATTTCTCATAGACCCAGCAGATATCGATGGATCATGTACCGCATGATATGGCCAAGATGGGGATTCGCGATACGGCCAAAAATGGGATCCGCGATGACGGCGCAAACGATACGATCCGGCACGATATGGTTTTCCTTCCAGGCCTGGAGTGTCATCGCATATTCGGGATGATTATTGCAGAGCACACACGACAAGAGATTTCACTCCACTTGCTCATGGTCGGAAGAAGCGTGACGTTCATCCACCACCTCGATATACACCTGCGTGGTTAATTGTTTGTTCTACAAATTAATCAATATTAATTATTAAAAAAATAAAATCAGCTCACTGATATACCGTCTTTATTTTTGCAGACACGTCCGAGAGTACGTCGATATGTTAGGCGTCGTCAGGAATAGTATTTTATTTTTTATCTTTATTATTGTATTATTTTATTATGGAGATTTTATTGTGTTATTTTATTTAGTATTTTATTATTATATATTTATTATGACTTTATTATTATATTTTGTTGTCTTATTTTATCTTTATTATTATATTTTATTATGACATTATTTAATTCTCTATTATGGAAAATCAATTCACATATTTTCTGCTTAAATACAACATACATCATTTTTTTTCCTCCGTGCAAAAAAATTTAAGATTCTGTCTCCAAAATTATTTCCTTCGTGTGAAAAAATTTAAGATTCTGCCTCTAAAATTATTTCCTCTGACGACCTTCGGTGTTTCTGTTGTTGTCTCTTGGATCATGACTAGTTGAGAATCTCGTTGATCGCAAGACATCTCGAGAAGTTTGGGTTATTCTGTTGTTATCTCTTAGATCATAACTAGTTGAGAATCTCGCTGATTGCAACGCATCTCGAGAAGTTTGAATTATTCTGTTGTTATCTCTTGGATCATAACTAGTTGAGTGTCTCGATGATTGTAAAGTATCTCGAGATGTTTGGGTTCTTCTGTTTGTTGTGGGACTTGAAGGCCTACTCCTATGCCGTCCTAATTGTAATGTATCCATTGGAAGTGAGTCACGACTAATTTCATCTCTTCGAGAAGACCCACCTTCAGAAGACTGTATATTCCTCGATCTACCTTGTCCCCATATCCTGCCCTTCATCTCATCCATTATCATTCGACGTCTAACTTTCGCACGTCGGCCAATTTTTATCAGTTTTTTATTTGGTATTATAGTTTCTCTAAGATATGGCGACCAAACTTGTTGATCTCCGTAACAATGAAATTGACCGGAACAAGTATTCAGTGGGTGAGCTGTATTGTATCGCTCATCTATGAAACCGTACACATCAAAATTTCTATGTTGGCATACAGCAATCACGTGAGAGCAGGGTATCCCAGTCAGTTGAGGTTTTTGGCAATCACACATGCAGTGCGATTCCGATAATTGTGGGTCATCTCGAGTGCGTCGTTCATTCAGAATTATAACAATGTACTTGAACGGTCCATACCCTCCACTCTCGATTCTCTCACCAAGCACATGAATCTCATATTCTCCTTGAGCAGTTTCAAGCGGAATTACGTTCATGTGAGCTGTAATTATTGAAAAAAATACAAAATATATCACGATATGTTCAAAATTTTGTAAAATATAGTAAAATAATATCAACACGAACCTACTTTGTCATCACGTTTTGCCAAGATATCATCAATTTTTTTCGGTCATTGCTTGCATGCTCTATGCAGGTTCAATGCTTCTATTTCCCTCTTATCGAATCATTTAGCACATTTATACCATTTTCCCTCCACAATTGCTGCAACCGGTAAAGTTCGTTCAACTCTGAAGACACTATTCAGAGCTTCCGAACCATTATTGGTCGTTATACCCCATCGATGTCCTCCATCATAAGAATGTGCCCACAAAGCAAAATTAGGAGATTTTTTATCATCATTTTCTAATTTTCTGCCGACTTTTTTTAAATCATAAGCTTTTTTATTTGATTTTCTCAAAATTCGTCAACTCTCTACGAAACAACGCGGTTTCTTTTTATTTGCTAATCTTTTTCAGAAATCATCTCTGAGATTATCTTCTTTCTTTTCAGATTTTCTGGCTTCCTTATATAAATTCTCTGCGACGTGTTGCATGCAATACCAGTGTGCCGCCTCTCCATGTTGTACAGACCATCTCAAATGTGGTCTCTAGAAAACTCCCTTTATTCTCCTATGACGGTCAGATATAACACATATTTTCATATTAGATTGGATCACTTCATTACGGACCCATCGCATGAACCAACCCCAATTGTCCACATTCTCTGCATTCACGATTCCAAATGCTAGAGGAATGACTTTATTCTCTGCATCGTATCCACACGCCATCAATAATCTACCCTTATAACGGCCCGATAAGAATCCAGCGTCAATGATTATAACGGGTCTTAAATGTTTAAACGCTGCAATACACGGTCCATAAGCCCAAACTACGGATTTAAACATTTTTACATTATTATCCGAAGTATCACACGTCGATATTTTAAATTTTGTACTTGGAGTAGTCCGAGCAATCGCCTCCAATATTTATGGAAGCAATGTATATGATCATTCCCAAGTGCCAAATAATTGTTCAATTGCTTTTTCTCGACCACGCTAAAGTTTACCGTACGTTGGTGCCATACCGAAATATTTTGTTTCTATAATCATACTGATTTGTTGAACTGTTAAAGAAAGATCATTCTTTAAATATTGTCGAACACATCCTGCAATTAAACTAGATGTGAGTTGTAAGTGTTTGCGGTCTCTTGGTGGTCTTCTACAGTTGTGGGGGTTTTTATTTGTGATGATCCTCCATGTGGTCGAGCTCTTTTCAGGTCTAGCGTATAATCTCCAAGGACAACTCCCTTTCTTTGCATTTTGATAATAAGTCGTGTTTTACAACTTTCTTGTACCCAACATTGAAGGTTTTTCCTAACACTCCAATTACAAATTACCCAATTTAAAACTAATTTAGAAGCAAATATTTTATTTTCAGCTAACTCATCATCGAGTCCTAAGAGAGATTCATTCGCGCCTAAACGGTCAAATATTTCAAAATTATTTAACGCTTCTATGGGATGGTGTCTCTCAGTTCGTCTGGTAACTAACAATGTGGTATCACATGACTGAATTTCCTCATCTTCAGATTCATATCGAAATATCCGACTGCTCAGTCTAATCCTATACCGTTTCTTCTTCATTTGAATAATACGGATCACCATCATCTTGCTCATCCTGATCATCGTAATCATCACTTAATTCCATTATCGTTGGATCAACATTACTTCTGCCATCAATATTATTTTGCTCTTCGGTCCTACTAATATTATCAGCTAAATTACAGCTAGACGTAGTACTACTACTACCGCCAAAAAAATTATATAGTGGCACCGCTGAGTTCGGTTGTTGATAAATTATATTGTTACTGTAAATAACTGGATACGGATCTAAATTGGTTCGATCGTAGGTTGGATAAAAATTAGTTTGATCGTAGGTTTGATAGGAATTTGTTCGATCGTAGGTTGGATAAGAATTTATTTGATCGTATGTTTGATAGGAATTAGTTTGATCATAAGTTTGATAGGAATTAGTTTGATCGTAGGTTTGATAGGAATTAGTTTGATCGTAGGTTTGATAGGAATTGGTTTGATTGTGGTTTGATAATATTCCCGTCAAAAAATTACTACCGCTCGATTGTTCTGCAATATAATTTTCTTCATCGGGATAATAATTTAAATCTGGTAGTGTTTTAAAAAGTTGGATGTTTGATGTGTTTGTGTTTGTGAGAACTGAGTGAGCAGGGTGTGGTATTTATAGCAATCAAACACGTCACTGGTAGTGGCGCGTTTGGTCAAAACGTCACTGGCAGTGGCGCGCTGTCATTCGTATATTTGAAATTCCGCGTTTCTCACTCTTATTTTTAATAATATCAATTTAATAATAATAATTATTATTAAAAACTGGGAAAATTGTTTTGTTTGCAATTTGGAAAGAAAAGATATTTTTGACCACCGTATCTGTGACTCGGTACCAGAATCAATTTCTCCCCAGTTTTTATACTTATTTTTGAAAATTATAGCTATTTTTTATATAATATATTCATGTCTTTCAAGTGTGAACTTAAATATCCATATATTTTTAATTTCATTTTCGAACATATGAAGATTATAATTAAGAGTCGGTCTCCAGTGCATTAAAAAAATTGAACAGTTAACATAAATTTAACCGAATATGGTTAACATTCGATTGAACTCTTGAGCATCAAGGACAGAGAAGGCCAGTAAAATAATTTTACAATACATATATCATATATGTATGTCGCGAGATTTCATCTTGCAAATTTAACAGAGAACTTAATTGTCATGTGGGCCAAATAGTCGAAAGAAAAGAAACGAAGAGCTCCAGCTGTCCCCTACCCGGGGTGTTTTTTTTTTTAATTAAAAGAAAAAGTACTGGAGAAAATCATTACAATTTGTGATTTAATTTTTTTAGGTATGATACACTTAAATTAAGACATAAGTTAAATTTCATATTTTTTTTCATTAACAAAGAAGTTAATTATGTAATTTACGGATAAAGCAATTTATAAAGTGTAATACTGTTTCTTTAATCTCTTCAGTGGTTCTTTGTACAAATGGACTGAGAAATATCAACGGTAACGCCTAAGAGACCCAAAACTTGAACGGCCCAAAAAGGCCTAGTAATCCTCCCCTATTAATCACAGTATTCCAGTATTGCCGTTAAATTCCTTTTTGTTTTATTTTGGTATCATGCGAACTAAATCATAAATCTTAGTGGGAGTGATGCGTACGGTGTCCGTCCGATTGTCCCTCCCGGTGCTTCTACACCGTCGGATTGTGCCTCGCTGTGTTGTAGGAGCTCGTTCGTCGAGTTCCCAGCCGAAGGCTAATCATTCTCGCGGCGGTATCCCTCGTTTCCATTCCCCTTCTCTTCCTTCCTCTGAGGTATAGCTCTCTCAGGCATTTCGTCGAACAGCTATTGTTCTTTTTTGTTTACCGGCTTGCTTGTTTTGATCGTTTTTTTTTTTAACGAGTTGCCTTTATGCGGAATGCAGGGAGATATTGTAAGGATACAAGGAGATGAGTTCTTTCACATGACACGTGTCCTCCGCATGAACATCAACGATAGGTTGGTTTGCTCCTGCGTTTTTGTGTTTAACTATGGTTTGCTGTTTGTTGTAATTCCTGGTATGAAAGTTTAGCGCGTTTTTGTTGGATCTATAACTTGTACCCTTTTTTATAATTGTAAGAGTGGAGCTATTTGATGGGTTGGGTTGTCTTGTAGAAGGCTCTATACAGAGAATAGACAAACATGGCTCAGATATAGTGGCGGTTAAAGATCCAATAACTGTTCCTCCTTGTGGCATGCAGTGGCACGTTTTTGCCGCCTTTGGTGAGTTCCCTTATTCCCTTTTTACTACAAAGTAAATCTAAATTGTTTATTTTTGTCAACTAAATTTAAGATACTTTTTGTCAGGGACTCTGAAGGGTGGGAGAGCAGATTGGCTTGTGGAGAAATGTACTGTATGTAATTTTTTATTACATTCTTAGTGAATGGACAATGTTCCATAACAAGACTTGGCTTTCTTATGTTTTAACATTCAACATTATTTCCTGCATTTATACCAAATTAATACAATCACAGTCAATGTCAGAATGCATGGAAAATTTTTCCTTCTCTTTTCCTTTTGTTTTGTTTTGTTTTTTGTTTTTTTTTTTTTTTGGGGGGGGGGGATGTTTTGGAAGGGAAGAGAAAATGCATTTCCTAATTAATTCACCTAATGCTTGATTAATTTTAATTTTTAATTTTACTCTCTTTCACTTGTTTTCCTTCCTCAATTAGGAACTGGGAGCTAGCAGTGTTACACCTTTACTAACAGAAAGATGCCATGCTATTTCAGAAAATAGAGTCGACAGGTTACATCGCATCATGTTAGCTGCAGTTAAACAATGTATATATACTTGTGTTTTTCTCATATTATTCTGTTCGTACATTAATTTATGCAGAAGTATAATTCTAAGAATTCTTATTTACATATTCATGTTCCTGAATTGTTATATACCAGGTCAACGGCTTCAACAAATGGCTGTAAATTCTCCGATGGATATTACTGATTTTTTGTCAATTGTTAGTTCATACCAGCATCTTGTCTTTTAATATCAACCTCTGTTTATTTTACATGTTGCACCATGAGATGATAAAACTGTTGTGTTATTTAATGGTTTCAGGTTTCGCAGTCGAAACCTTCATTTGTGGCAGTAGCAGAAGCAACCCCTCTTTTTAGTGTTTTGTCAACCTCCGCCATCAAAGAAAGTGGAGTTCTCATTGTTGGACCTGAAGGGGGTGCTTACAATTTCCATTTTCCTCTTTTCATTATTTCTCTTATAGTTGGACAAGTATTCATTTATGTCAAAATTTAATCTGGCAAGGATCTTGGTATCTGTATTTAAATACAAATTTAGAAGTTGTAATATCCTTTATATGGAAGTGTACTAGTTTCGGGATGGACAGCATAGGCTCCAAGTCAAAATCCTAATCTCATACCTACTTAATTCTAGTTGACCCTGAATTTGGCAACTGTGTCTTTACTACTATACCTACAGAAGGAAGTTTGCTTTGATGGGTTTGCTACTTGCTGGGGTCCATATGCAAACTATCTCTTCCTTATAATGTGTAGTTTTTTACACTTCATTTCTGTTCTTTATTAAGAAAACATCAGTTGATAGTTAATTAGTAACAATTTATGCTGTAGATTTTACAGAGAAAGAGTTAAAGATGATGAAAGAAGCTGGTGCAACTGCAGTGGGATTAGGTGCATGCCGACTTAGAGTAGAGACAGCAACAATTGCTCTACTGTCAACTCTTATGCTATGGTCAGATGCTCATATCTTCTCAAAGAATACCTAGGTTTATTTTTACAGCTCATGCAGCATATTTGGATTGTTTTTTATATATCTGTCATAAGTTAATTGCAAGGGGCTTCATTTTGAGTTTTGAGTTGGGACTGGTGTAACGGACACCAGTCTACTATAAATTACATTTATGTTCTATGTCTAATCAATCAACTTATTTTTCAATTCTTTTCAAATCTTCATGCACGGAATAAAATTTCATTCTCTCAAAAAATCATATTTTGACTTGAACTCCGCTCTATTAATTTAAGAAATCTTCAGACAAAATTTGCTCTCACTTCAATCTAGTCTGTATCCGTTTCCATTGGTTTTTGTCATTATAATGATTTATAGTTATGGTAGCTAGTTGATGTTCCTGATTTATAGTTAGTTGTATACTTACATTCAATGTCGAAAGCATTTTTGTAGCATAAAATGATGAACGCAGCTAAGATTATACAACGGAAAAGAAAAATATTATTTCACCATCTTTTACTAGAAGTGAAGAAAAACTGATAAATTACCAGAAGCTCATTTATATCGTTTTATTTTGGAAGAGGAAAATAACAAAAAAATGACGGGTAGAAAAGCAGAAGCCTTCTTGCTATAATTAATTATTTATGGTAGGCATTATATTTATAGGCATATGACTGCACGAGTTTATTGAAATAAAACAATAAAATGGACAGGTAATTTGGGTTCTCACATGTTCTCAACCAAAAGAAGAAAAGTGCACTTCAATTAATTCAATCCACAAAAATATGGTCACCTCACGCTTAATCACATTAATCATTAGGGAACAAAGAATGACTTTGTTATGTACAACAAAACAAATCAAATACCAACCGAGAAACAAAAATAAAAGGGAAAAAATGACCTTGGATAAAAGGTCACACCGATATCACCCTTATCACACAAAATACACTGTAAAAGAAAGAACTTTTGTAGGTTTATATAATTTTTATGTCTTACAGTAACCATCGTCCTCGAGATCACTAAAAGAGACATCCTCTTCTGTCCCTATATGTATTGTAGTAATATTTTCTTGCAACTCCGTCTCTTTATTGAACCAATCCTCATCACTGTCCACTTCAACATCAAAGCTTTGCAGCAGAAGTACACGTGAATCACTGACAATGTCCTTAGACTGATGATTCCATGACGGTTCTTCTTGTATGATGCATTTGTCTACTACATGCATCTCTGTTGATAGAATAGGATGCTTGTCCATGTCAACGTCAGTCGTTGAAATACCAGTTGCATCAGGTACAGTTATAGTGAAGTAATTTTTTGTCGGTCTCTCTGCTTCTGGCTTAGATTTGCTTTGCAAGCACTGCATTAGCATTGCTCTTGCTTCAACAATCTGGAAAAAAAAATAAAAAGACATAGAGACCATTTCTCAATGCTAATTTACAACCAGATTTCAATACCAATAGCAGAATGCTTCTGGGTCATGGATAAAAGAATGGAGGGTAAACAAGAAGACCTGAGGGGTTGACAAGAGGTCAGCATCATGTTTACTGAGCCTCGGGTGCAACAAAACAAAATATATCTTCCAAAAAGTGTCTTCACTCATGTGTATTGGGCACAGCTCGATCCTCAGTGCAGCCAATCGAGGGGCTAGTCTTTCTACAGCCATTGCATGTTCAATCTGAGCCTCTGACATGTCAAAATCTGCAACAAACAAAAATAGTATATAACTGAAAGTTAGATCAATTCAAACATACAGGAAAAAGTAACATTTACTAGGTTGGCTTGTGCTCAAGTCAGAGGCAGATCTATTAACAAAGAATCGGGGTCAATTGACCCCCATTCTTTCTTCAGAACTCTTACTTTTTATATACCATATTCGTGTTTGTTATGAAAAATATCACAAATACTTTAGAATTGACCCCATAATTTTGAAAAAAATTACATGGATGAACCCCATAATCTTATCAGGTAAAAATTTCTACTTAATTGACCCCCATCTACTTGGAGGCTGCCTTCGCCCGTGACTTCAAGTAGTATTACATTTAGTGCAGATCAACAACATGTTGGTTTGACTTGGTTTTCACTCAGCCAGGTTTTTAGGTTGGCTAAGGTGTAAGGCTCTCAAGTTTCAGAACAGTCTTGATTTTGATTGCTTCTGGGCAGTGGACCACTGATGCTTGTGGTTGTATTCAAGTCAATTGGTTACTGTAGAAGTAGGTCAATGCAAAGTAGGGCTGTAAACAAGCCAAGTCAAGTCGAGCCATGCCAAACTCGAGATCAGCTCATAAACTTAGCAAGCCACAAATGCTGGCTTGAGATTGTCTCTTCAAGTTAACGAGCGAGCCGAGCTGATTTATTAACAGCTCATTTAATAATTGATAATATTTTATACAAATACTTTATACCAAAATAAAAAATAATAATAAGAATTAAATGAGAACAAAGTTTTATACATATTTCATACAATAATTTCATATATATTGAATTACAACTTTAATAGACTAAAGATCCACAATAGAATATAAATAATAAATATTAATAGTTTAACAAGCGTAATGAGCTTAGCGAGCCGAGCCAAACCTAGCTCAAGCTCGGCCCATTAACTTAACAAGCCTAACGTTAGATATGGAATTGTGTCTGGTTAATTTCAGGTTTCCAAATTCTAGTCGATCCTGAGCCTAATGAGCGATCCACAATTTACGAGTTTTTGTCTGACGGCCATAATCAAGGCATTGATGATTATTTTAATCAGTTCTGTTTATGTTAGATGTGGAATTGTCCTATAAAATATAAAAATATAATCCAATAGAAGGAGTCAAGAAATTCAGTAAACACTGTACTCACTGGCTCATGTACCACTTCAAACAAGTTTGACCAGCTTTACTGGTAGAACTGACTGTAGTATCAGTTTAGTTCTCTCAATTATGCACACAATGAAATTTCCAATTAGTAACTTCTAAACCACATTTTATGGCACCAGGGATGGAGCCGAGAAAAGTGACTTACAAAAAAACAAGCTGTCAGGTTCATCCTCATCAGGCAATAAAGGGAAATCAAGCCATGTCTCTGGATGCATTGATATATTCCTTGCAAAGGCAAGTGCTTCATCTGTAATTCCAATTGCATCAAATCCAGCATAACCACTCACACCTACTTCTTCGTCCTCCTCATATTCCTCTTCCTCTTCATCTTCAGATTTCAATTGCAGAAACGTCGAAGCAATTTTGGAGATTCCCGAAACAGTCCGATGGCTCAAATCGGACGTAGGCGAATCGAGGCCGTCCAAGTCAGCGGACGGATCCTGATCGGACGGAGCGGGAGGTGGTGCGAGAAAGGAGGCGACGCCTTTGAAATGGCGAGAGAGGGTTTGGGATAGCTCGGAGAGATCTTCTTTGACGCCATGAGCCGGTGTAGCAGTGGAGGTGACCACCTGGAGTCGATCTTCCCTGACTAAATGAGAGGGAGTCCCCGCATCGGCGACCGGATCAGCTGGTTGATCGGAATCAGGGAGGTTGAGAGAGGCGGCTAGAGATCGAGCCAACCATGACATCTGCACTTTGCTTTTTCCGATCCTATTTTTGCTTTTGGGGAATTTTCGGAATTGTATGAATCGAGAGGGGTGAACCGCGAACAAGATTTGGGAAGAGAGCGCCGAGGGGGGTTGCAGTTGCCGGATTGGTTCGTATTTTTTTTTTTTTTTTGGATGTTGCCCGAATTGGAGTGTTGTAGCTTTTCAATAAATAAAAGGCTTGTTTACTTTCAGAAGCTACTTCGATCATTTTTGAAGGTTTTATAAGATTATGAGTTCAAACTGTTAATTCTTTGTGAATCCTCTTGCCCATTTTTTACCTAGGTTTATTCTTGCTCCATATGGGTAGGAATTCGCATCTCCTATAATATTGTACGCGTAAAGTAACTGTTTAAGTTATTCGTCTCATAAATCTAAAAGATTTCATTGTGATTATTCCAATCCTAGTCTAAATCCAACGCCATTATGAATTCAGATAATTATTGTACATACAATATTAATTTATAACACATCTATTAACATAAAATTATGTAATTGATGATATTTTTCTAAACTATATAGAATTTATCAAATTTAAAATTTAATTATATATTTAAAAAAACTATTATTAATATGTAAAACCAATTAATTTGTATTGGAAGAGAATGATATTTTTAAATCTGATGTAGTAATCATCAGCAAGCACAGATAATATATTAGTTAATTAGCAAATCAACACTCCGGGATTTATTTTCTTCTTTTAGAAAAAAAAATAAAATAATTGAGCTGTCGGCAGGCCGTTGGATTAATTGGATTTGGAGAATATTAAGGTTGGAGTGACGTTGGACAGATCAGATGTATGGTCATGTTTGGACTTTTGAGTTATTGTGATCCTACATTGGCCCATATGTTATAACTAGTTGGATTTGGATTAAAGTGTAATGATAAGCTTTTAATAATGCACGGTTCTTTTGTGTTTAAATGTCCACCTCAGACAATATCGTCTTATATAAAAAATCAATTAAATATACTCAAGTATTATTTTACTAGACAGTTTAATTATATTTAAAGCTTATATAATTTGAGACAAAACTCGGATCTCGTGTTTCCATACACATATAGGTCTAAATATTTAGGAGTAAAATTTCAAAATTCAATGATTGCAAATTCAATCCAAGCAGCTCAAAATTCTATTAAAAAGTTGTAAAATGATAATTTTAATACTTTTAGAATTTTATTAGGGTTTGTTTGACATTTGGTGGAATAACAAAAGTTGAAATAAAATAGTTATTCCGACGAATTAATTTGTCAGACGAATTTAGACTAAGTAGAAGAGTGCTAATCCGGTATACCAAGTTATAGGTGGTATATCGGATTAGCTCTCGTCAGAATAGCAATTATTGTTTGATTATGTTGTATTATATTATTATATTATGATTATAATTATGATTATGATTTATTATTATTATATTATTATTATGTTATGTTATTATATTAATATTATGATGATGATGATGATTATTATTATTATATTATAATAATTATTGTTATTATTATATTAACTTCACTATTAGTATTGTTTATTATATGATTAATTTAATTAATATATTATAATAATTATGATTTTAATATTATATTCTTATACTATAATTATAAATATATTTATATTATTATTATATTATTATTATTATGATCATAATTATATTTTTTTATTATTATATTATGGATTATGATCATTATATTATTGTTATTATTATTATTATATTATTATTATTATTACTATTAGTATTTTACTATTGTTATTATCATTGTTAGTATCATAATTATCTATATTTTAACTATTCTTATTAACAACTGTCAAATGATATTTTTACTGTTCTGAATAGTCAAGAATACCACTATTCTATCACTCTTCAAAAAATATATTATTCTATCACTCTTTCAAAATTATCACTATTCTAAAGTTATTCCTTGATTTGCTAAATGAAACCTTAATGTTTTCACCTTGAAAATAATAAATATATTGATATTTATATGTTCAATTGTGTGATCTTTCGAAATAATTAAAAATACTAATACAATAGAAGATGGTAAGTTTTTTATATGAGGATTTTTTTTGAGCTAGTTGGACATGAATCTTCGGTGACATAATTTTGGAATTTGATCTATAAGACGTTTGAGCCAAATTGCTTATAAAAGTACAATAACCGAGCTCTTTTAAAACAATAGCATAAAAATTGGAATAAACAGTTTTGATAACTGAGCTTACGTATATTATTTGGTACTTCTAATTTAGAGCTTTAAACTAGTTAGGTTGGGTCAAGTTTGTGCTCAACTTATTGATTTAACAAATTGAGCCGAGTTGGTTCAATAGCTACTTCCGAGCTAAAAGTTTTGACTCAGCTTGTTAAGTTAACAAGTTAATTGAGATGACTTATTTAATAGTTCGTAATACTTTTTATAATAATTTATATTAAAATTTATATAGAAAATAATAAAATAACTAATAGCAATATATTTCACACAATTTTAACATAACAATTTAGTACATATTATACTATAAACTATTTACTATACTAAAAAACTATAATAAAATAATGCAACAAATATTATTAGTTTATAGAGCCAAATAAACCTAACAAGTCGAGTCAGCTCAAACTTAAACTTAGCTTATTAATTTAACGAGATTAATAAGCCAGCTCGTTAAAAGTCGGTCCATTAATGAGTGAGTCAATCATAAATTGATCCCGAGTGATTTTCATAGTCTATCAAAGACCATCAAATTTTTATATTAATTTACAATGATTCAAATTTAACGGGTTTTTTTCAAGAATTTTTTTTTAATTTGTCAGAGTCAGTTCAATTATTACAATTATTTTTATGTTATTTATTATGTTAAATGATAATAAATATTTTAAATGGTATTCATTTTTCTCTAGTGAATCTGATCAATATCATTTACTGGAATTGAATACCGCACCGAAAGTATTTTAGACTCTCACGCGCTTCACTTTTATGGATTCTATGGTAAAGCCAGGATGTGGTGAACATCATTGGTAAATAATTGCAGTAACTGCCATGAGGGATGGCATTACATTAATATTTCAGTAAACCTGGTGTGATATTCATTTATTTTCAGTATATCGTATCAGTTTTATTCCATATAATTCCACTGCAAATAAAATTACCTTGGCTTGGGAAAAAGGTACTTATGACAATGTGGCTATTTGGAAATATTATTAATAATGTATATTATTGTGTAAATATATGAGAGTTTGACATAGTTTTAAAAAAAAAAGTTTTTTATATGCATCAAGCTTTGCTTACATTATTATTGAATCTGAATAATTTGAATATATTTGTTAAGAAACTATCAATTTCTGTTATACGGACCATCAAATATATGATCAAATAAAATAAATTATTGTACATATAAATGATATGCCGGCAGATGATTATTCGGATTCAAACTCAGGGAACATATGTAATAATTATCACCTTATCAGTTCCATACTTCCATTTACACCCCCTCTCGGATCATTTTACCAATTAAGCATTTCATCTGTGGATTCACCCACCGTTCTGGCGTTTAGCGTCATTTTTTTGTCATCCATGTGCTCTTTTTTTATTTTATTTTTTGGAGGAGATGAGAAATTGAGATTCAAATTCAACATTCTATATTTTTTTCTGCTGCTGGTTAGGAGTTAATAATATAACTTATTGTAACGGCATGGGTAAATTAAAACGTTTGGTTGATCTATTTATCAAAACATGAATTAGTCATTAATAATGAAAATATGAAATAATAACTTGTTCTGTGACTTCAGTCTGATATGACATCTGAACAACTTAAAACCTTTTCCAGTTTTCCTAGTCATCCCACTAATAATGCGAGCTAATCCACAACAGTAACGTACATCGCATGCTCATGAATTCATGATCCTCTTGTCAGTGCTGTCCATCGCATACAACCAATTCAAGCGAACTCAATGCGTTCTTAGTTGTTAAATCATTGCTGCAAGCATATATCTCGCACTGTAGAGCAGTAGAAGGAAGAATTGAACCCACCAATTGGTCCGAATAGAGTTGGATACATCTAGTCGTTGTTGATTGAATCTAGTTTAGATATTTATAATATATAGTCTTAGTGATAAATGACAATCACTATTATTTGCTCCTTGTTGTATCTATTTTTGTAATAGAAAAAAAATATGGTTTAAATACGTATATTTATGGTTGCATCATTGTTTACTATGATAATGAACTTAATTTTACGAAAATTGATTTTTCATTTTCATATTGAGTTTATTAAATTAAATTAGAGTTGTGTTCTCAATTTGTATTTTATTATTCAAATCATATGATTATTCATATTATACACATTATTAATTTTAAATCTTCAAAAAAACTAAACGTTAATGACTAGTTCGATCTGAAATCCGTTAAAACAAAGGGGCGCGTTAACTGTTCTCCTATAAAAATCCCCCGATTTCTTAACACAACTATTGTAGATATGAGCACTTCTAAGTTTAAGTAGATATGAGCAATTCTAAGTTTCGGTATGAACATCTCTTTATAATAGATATTAACATCTTCGAGCAGACGAAAAATTATTCATGAACATGCTTCTAGTAGTCGTTATAATCGCCAACTAAGCACATGCAAATTAAATTAGCGATATTTTAAAAATAATCACATGTTAAAATCCCTCAATTTTTCAACATACATAGTAATTATGAATATTTTATTTCAATATAAATATTCATGATAGCAACTATGAACACCCATGATAACATATATAATATCTCCACCCTGTGTGTCCATCCCCTTATTTGAAAAATATAAAATACTGATATGAGTGTTTGGAGGTGAAAATTTGACGGGTTAGGTCAGGTTTGGACGGTTCGGGTCGTATCAGTTTGACTTTTAGAAGAAATCTACTCGAATCGAGTCGGGTGAATTTATGTTTGTATTTCTTAGATGATTGATTGATTTTGATTGGATTAAAGTTCATTTGATCTCGGGTTGGGTCGAGTCAGGTCAGGTCAGGTCAGTTTGAATTTCCTAAAAAATCAAGTCGGGTTGTGTTCTAGTCTAGGTGGGTCGTACGGATTTCTCAGGCCGGATTATAATCATCTGTCACCTAAATGAGTGTTCATATTTGAAATGAAAAATATTCATATCTAATTAATGAGGTATTCATACCTAATTACTATGGTGTTCGTGAAATACAAAAACTTGTAAAAAATAAAAATATTACTGAAAATGAAAAGTTGAAAGAGAAATAGTTGATGGACATATTTAAAAGTAAAAATATTATTTAAAATGAAAATTTTGAAGAAAAAATAGTTGAGGGACAAGTTGAAGAATTTTTTGTTGGGATGAAAAAATTTCCTAAATCAAAATATATGAATTCACATATAAATTATATAAATTCCAATTGAATCCGTTAAGTCAAATGCCATTTGGATGGTGGAAGCCATAATTTGGGTTAGCTTAATGGGCCAATTTGGGTTCAAAAGTTAAAGTGATCAAGGGGGGATTGTCCTGTCCAGCATGAGCTGAAGTATAAATATAACTAGGGCTACAAACGAATCGAACACGAACGAACTGACTTGTGTTTGAGTTTGATTTGAAATTTATTTCGAACTAATTTGATTTGAAATAGATAGACAGTTTCGAACTCAAACCATTGTTTGAAATTTGATTCGTTAAATATTCGAACTGTTTGATTTGATTCGTAAATAGTTTGAAATAGAATTATTAGGTGAACAAATTCCACAATTCATATCAAAATAACAGAATCAAATATAAAAAATGTCAATTTAATATAAATTCTTACAAAACTAAAAGTTCATTCAACAAAAATTAATAAATTTTATATAAATTCATACTACTCAAAGTCTCAAACAATCAAATAATTAATACAAATTCAAACAAAAATAGTTCGCGAACACATTTCGAACGAACTCACCATGGTTTGAGTTTGATTCGATATAATTTTAAACCGAATCAGTTTGATTTGAAATTAATTTCGAACTAGAATCGAACGAACTTTTTTCGAATCGAACACGAACGAACTACGAACTTCGAATATTTCTTGCAGCCCTAAATATAACAGAGGAAAAGGGAAGGTGTTTGCTTGGATTGAAAATAGAGAGAGCAGATCAGAGAGGATCCAAATGAGATCAGACAGAGTCACATGTCCTGTTCACAGTTCACTGTAAAGTATCTAAGCTCGGGTCCATCTCCCTCAGTTCATGTCCTCTCTGACTCTCTCAATGTATGCAATTCATTTCTCGCTTTTCGGCAGATCCATAACTCTTCTCTACCTCCTCTACCAGATTCCCCGGATTGAAACAATCTGAACGGTTGGATATTAGATGAAGAGACCGGATCTACCTGGATCCAGTAGATGCACTTCTAACATTGGAGAGGATCAGTGCAAGTCACTGGTTTTTCTTCAACCCATCCATCCATTGTCATTTGCCAGTACCAGTACGGAATACAGTAGGACCCCTTTTGAGGTCACAAATACTGCCACAATACTGAAAGAAAACAACGGTACATCGTATTTGTTTCAACTTGGTAATTTGTAATTTCTGTCAAATATTTTATTTTATTAAGCAGAAAATATCCTGTTGAAGTTCTTTTCTTCCACAAGCATGCAAAAAAGCAAATTAATCCTTCAGTATTGAAGAAAAAGAAAGAAATGATTCGGGGAGAAAAAGGTACCAAGAAAACTAACCCACAAAAGAATTGTCCGGATAAATCTTTTTGACCAACTGTCCCTTACACGAACACACATCGCACACACACAGACGTCGTATTAAAAGCGCTGCAATCTTAGCTTGTTTGTTGCTTTTCTTTTCTTTTTCTACTTTTGCATTCAATCCTTCTCTTTAAAGCTAACTGTACGCAAGTAGCTCTCACGAGCTATTTGGCTGCTAGCTGATTTATAAGTAATCAAACAAACAAACAAAAATGGCTCAAATTATTGGGCAGAATTGATGCACAATTAGACATTAAAACTAAATTTTGTACTGTTTACTTACAAAATTATACATTTAATTCAAATTTCGAGGTGGATGCAGAAATTTTACAATGTGTCAATTACTCATTAATTCAAATTATATCATAATTAATTTATCAAAACTTACCCCGAGTTTTGCTAAGATACTTCTATTGTATTTCGGATCGAAATTCTGATTACTCAATTTATTTTTTCATACTTGAAGTGTCAATCAAAATTAGTCAACAAAAAATTTACACCAAAATCCTATAGAATAGAATAGTTGTATCATATTTATGTTATTTTTCTTTTTGAAAATGGTCCTAAAATAATAAAAAATGTCAATATTTTTATGTCAAATAGCGTCACTTTTGAAAAAAAAACTTAGAAATAGTGAAAAGAATCTAGAAATAGTAAAATGTTTATTCTACATGATTCTGATATAATTTTTTTTATTGAGATATTTGATATTTTGAGAGTGAAAAATTATAATCTAAGTCATTAACATTTCGGTCAAAATGTAAATATATGCAAGCAAATTAACAAAACTCAACCTATCACTTTAGCTATAAAAAAACCAATTAAAGCTGTTTGTTTTTTTTAAGAAAATTGGGGCTAATTGACTGATAAAAGAGTCAAATAAATCCATCCCTGAAAATATATAAGAAAAATAATAATAAAAAATGTCCTAAGGTCGTCTCTCTACATCCACTGAATAAAGAGTCTTTTACAAAGTTTGACTACGCGAGGAGCAGAGAAAACATGGTAGTTGAGATATATTATCTGTATCAGGATTCATAATCTTATTATAAACTCCATTAACTAATGGCTCAAATTATTGGGCAGAATTGATGCAAAATTAGAAACTTAAACAATCACAAACTAAATTTTGTACTGTTACCTGACAAAGTGATACATTTTATTCAAATTCCGAGGTGGATGCATAAATTTTTACAATGTATGTCAATTATTCATTAATTGAAATTATATCATAATTAATTTATCAAAATTTATCATGTCTTTTGCTAAACTAATTTTATTGTATCTCGGATCGAAATTCTAGTGACTCAAATTTATTTTTTCATACTTGAAATGTCAATGAAAATTAGTCAACAATTTTTTAAACAAAATCCTATAGAATAGATAGTTTTACCATATTTATTTTATTATTTATTTTTTTAAATGGTCCTAAAATAATAATAAAATATCAATATTTGTATGTCAAATAGAGCCACATCTGAAAAAAAGCTTAGAAATAGTGAAAAGAATCCAGAAATTGTAAAATGTGTATTCTACATGATTCTGATATAAATTTTTCTATTGAGATATTTGATATTTTGAGTGTGAAAAAAATATAATTTAAACCATTACTATTTCGGTAAAATGTAAATTTATGCAAACAAATTGACAAAACTCAACCCATCACTTTAGTTATAAAAAACCAATCAAAGGTTATTGTTTTTTAAGAAAAATGGACCAATTGACTGATAAAAGAGTCAATAAATCCATCTCTGAATATATAGAAGAAAAAAATAATAAAAAATGTCCTAAGATCGACTCAATACATCCACTGAATGAAGAGTCTTCTACAAAATTTGACTACGCGAGGAGCAGAGAGAACTTGACAGTTTGAGATATATTAATTGTATCAGGATTCATAATCTTATTATAAACTCCATTAACGATTTGGTGTAAAAGGTCTGTTGGCTAGGCTAGCCAATTGCATTTCGCGAATGAAGATTTGTTCCCCGCGCCTTCTATATTCAGCATTTGAAGATTAGATTAAGCACTTATAAAGAGGGAATGGTTTAGTTGTTAGCACTAATTAATAAACTAATGCGCACATTCCTAAATCCAGAACGGCACTTTTCCTTGTCGGGCCCCTCCAATTTGAATAACTGAATCTCTTGACAGAAAACTGTTTAAATTGAAACTTGAACCAACATTTTTGTGTACATGATAAGTGCTTGCTCAAATATTTAATGGATGTGGTGGTGCTGATGTTGCTGACTTTTTTTTTATCATATATCCAGCATAATTATATGCTGTTTTTTTTAGAAACAGAAGGAAAGCAACACTTGTTAATTAATTTTGTAATTAATTTTTCCTTTGTTAGTCGATGCTTATATAGTTATATTCTCACCGTAATTCACCAATCGAACATAAGACCATTTGGCTCAATTAATCAATTATAAATTTACAACAGAGAATGAACTTATTGTTACTTTTTGAAATTATTACATCAGACGAGGTTTAAATAAAGCATATACATCTCAATATATCCCAATTTGAATATTTATCCTTTCAAATTTAAAAATTGAGTATTGATCTTGAGAATGTCAAAACCTTGGATATTTATCCATAACTAGTATTATCCTCATAAAAATCAAATTAACAGTTAATTAATTATAATAAGACAAAAATACTATTTCTGATGATTCGAGATATTTTTCATTTATATGTAAATCTTCTTGCTAATTTTATTACTTCAGCGATATACAAAATTATCACAAAATCATTATTATAAAACTATTTTTATCACTATAAATATCAATCTCATTGGGTAAGCATTAGTTACAATTAGGTTTGATTAGTACCAGTTTTGGATTATGTCAGTCCCAGTTCATAGAAATTTATTTCTTTATTTGAGGTTGTATTTACACAAAATTGGAGCTCAAGGAGAGAGAGCGGGAGAGCAAGGGTAAGTAGCAATATATAATATAATATGCATAGCAAAATGAAATAAGTCAATACACCGTCCTTGATTTTGTTGCAGTGCAAGTTATATGAATGATGGAAAAATATAGAAGAATATTTTTGTCTTATTATAATTTAATTTATTATTAATTTAATTTTTATGAGGATAATACTAGTTATGAGTAAATATTCAAAAAAAATTATATTTTCAGGAATAAATATTCAATTTTTAAATTTGAAGGGGTAAAATTTTAAATTAAAATGTATTGAAAGGTATATATTCAATTTTACTTAAATAAAAAAAAAAAATAAATGGGTAAAATCGTCATTTGCAAAGTCACAGTCATTGAGGTCCTGTGGTCTACGCTGCACCCACAGCAAGACCGGTTGCACGTGCCATACGCAAGTCGAGAAAATAAAAAGAAAAGAAAAATATATAGATCTGAACTTTTTCCATTTTAAAATATACAATTTCAGCTTTTGAATATCTCAATTTGACATTTTTTTTATTTCTTCTATACACGGGGGCAGGACATTTCATTATTTCAGATACCTAGATTTAAAATGGGGAACCAGGAGCAGTGTAGACATATGGGGATATTTTAATTGAATAGGCCTGGTGCACTAGGTCCCTTTCATTTCCCAGCTATTTTTTTCTTTTTGTTGGTGGGGACTGCGACTAGTGTAGAATGTAGATCTCCCACACTCAAGATCAAGACTCCATAATAAGTGGCTTTCAGACTTTGACCAAGATCCCCTTTTCTTTTCTTTTCTTTTGTTTTGTAGTCACTGGTCTGGTCTCTTGCACTTCACCATTTCTTCTCTGCTCCTCTTTTTTCTTCTCTCTTCTCTTCTCTTCTCCACACAGCAAAATCTTCCTTTCTTTTGGTCGCTTTTGTTTATTTTTCCAAACAATGATGATTTCTTGCACCAACGCTTGCTCTTTCTAAGGCAGGAGCACAGGAGATACTGGCGAGATAAGGAGATCATGCGTTCATTATTCTCTCTCTTCTTCAACACCACATACAAAAGGTAGCAATCGATAACAACTCGATTCCGAAATTGTATATTTTGCAAGGTGAAAATTAGAAGGAAAGAAAACAGAATGCCTGAGTACATCGAAGGAGGCGCTCAGGTTCTAGATCTGGCCACGGCTGTCAAAGACGGCATCCTAGGCGGGCCCACCACCTTGCTTCCCTTCCCATCGAACAAAGACTCCACTCCTGGTAAACCACCTGCGACGAACCAGCCGGATTTGAAGCGGATGATGGAGGAACTGGAGGCATCTGGTGATGAGCTGGAAGATATACCGTCCGTCTTCATCTGCCCCATCTCCCTCGAGCCAATGGTCGATCCAGTGACGCTGTGCACTGGACAAACCTACGAGTGGGCCCACATTCACAGGTGGCTGGCCATGGGCCGCCGCACCTGCCCAACCACCATGCAGGAGTTGTGGGATGACGTGGTGACCCCTAACTCAACCCTCTCATGCCTCATCCAAACCTGGTTCTCCCAGAGATACATCCGCTTTAAGAAGCGTTCTGAGGATGTAGACGGTCGTGCCTCTGATTTGGTATCAGCAATACGCAGCCGGAAAATAAAGGGCCAGGCACGTGTTAATGCTCTCAAGGAGATAAAAAGGATTATCACTCTACATCCTTCTGTGAAAAGATCGGTCGCCTCGACAGGTGGGACTACATTTTTGGCCTCACTGCTGGGCCCTTTCACGTCTCATGCGGTTGGGTCAGAGGTGATTGCTTTGCTTGTGCAATTACAGCTTGATCGAGAATCAAGATCAATTCTGATGCAACCTGGTAAGATTTCTCTAATAACAGATATGCTTAATGAGGGAACAATTGAGACAAAGATGAGTTGTGCCAGGTTGATACAGACGCTGATGGAGGATGAATCTGGATTCAGGTCTGAAATTGTCTCCAGCCCGAGTTTGTTGGTTGGGTTGTTACGGTTAATCAAAGATATACGACACTTGAATGGGGTCTTCGCTGGCCTAACGCTACTCAAATCCATATGTACAAAGAGACCAGAAACAAAGGAATCCCTAGTTGGACTTGGTGTGGTGCCAAATTTGGTGGATCTTCTGTCAGCCAATTCGAATTTGTCACAACCAAACTTGTTAGAACATGCTTTGCAAATACTCCATGAAGTTTCATCAACCATGGAAGGGCGTGTGGCGATTAAGGAATGTAAAAATGCGGTACAGAATTTGGTTTGGGTTATAATGAGTGTTTCGGAGGAATGCACGAGGTATTCGATGAATGTGTTGTGGGCTGTGTGTGAGATGGCCCCGGAGTGTGCCGGATCAGCAGTGGAGGCTGGATTAGCAGCTAAGCTGTTGCTTGTCATACAAAGTGGTTGTAGCCCTGAGGCAAAGCAACGGTCTGCTGAACTGTTGAAACTTTGTAGCCTGAATTATACCACTACACTATTCATCTCAAAGTGCAAGCTCACTAGAACAATACAATAGTGTTCATGGCGGGAGGTACTGTGGTAAAACTAAATGGTAATCAATTGAGGGCATGCTCAATTGTTACAATGGAAAGAATTCTATTGGCACATCGTCATGAAGAGGAAAGGTAAACATGAATAAGCTCTACTCCTGTCTCTTGTGTAAATGAAGTTTAAGACTTGGATAAAGGGGTAATTTTCATCAGTGATGATGATGTTGGTGCTGAGTTGGCGATAAATTGGTGCCGACTAAGAATCGTAATTCTAGTGAAGATGAGGATGTATTATATATTTTGGATAGAATTCATTGATGCTAGCATCTCTTAATTATTTTTGAAAAGATTTCTATTCCGAGGGCTGTAATTTTCAATTTTTTTTTTCTCACTGCTTTTTGGTGTAATTTTATATACTGTAAGGACAAATCAATACCCATTTGTTTATTTGAGATTTGTCAATGTTGCTCAAGTGAAAATTTTGCAATTTTGTTGCTCTTATCTTGAGCTTAGAGGCAAATTACATCCCTATATATTACATTTCTGAAAAAAAATCCCTATTTAGGCATTCGTGCTGATCAGTTTGTTATGAAGAATAAGCAGGAATTATCCATACACAGTATTTTGAAAAGAATCAGATTATTTGAACTGATACATTTTCTGGAATGTGTTGCGATGCCATTTTGGGTATATAACACGCCAAATGACATAAGAGCGTACATGGGAGCATCAATAATGAATTGATTAGATACTTGACAGAGCGGTTAGTCGGACAAGAACAACAATGGACAAACAAACATCAGCTTAACTCGTGCAATGCATTATTTACGCCTAATACTAATAGCAGAGCAGAGGCCAAAGGCGCCTAAATAGTTGTACATAGAAATAGAAACGAGGTGTTTCCATGACTCAAATCTCTTCTTTTTTCTTTTGAGAGAACAATCTCTTTTGCTCAGTGGTGATCTTAATTGAAAAGATGTATCAGACTCTTGACATGACTCTTCCTTGTCATAGACTTCTTCCAACCAACTCCTTTTCTTAGTTGTCAGACATTGCAAATTTTACAGATTGCCACGGGAAAAAATAATTTACTAAAAAACAAAGAAAAGAGAAACAAGTTGAATGAATCAATTATACATGGATGCTGTGGTAACTGTGGAGAAACATGTAGGCCTAGAAGAGGAGCTCCTGCTGTCAGTCGGTTTTCAAGTGCATGTGAAATGAATTCTTTGATACAAATCCGGAAACATTGCTTTTATTGCGAGTTGGGTGTTAGAATGTAGAGGACAAAGAAAACAAAAATAAAAAATTATCAGAAAGAAATTATATATTAATGCAAGAAGAAATCTCTAGGAATCCTTGTGCGATGAGTATGACTATGCTATTTTGATTAACTAGTAATAATTTGAATTTGATCTTTACCTATGCACGGAGCATGGACAGCGAAATGTTTGATTCAGATTTGTTATGTCATCATCAAATACAAATCTTAATCAATAACAGGACAGTCAAGTTTCAGTGCATCAAAATGATATCATTCATTTAACATTGCCCAAGGCATTTTTCAATGGCGCCTCATTTTTGTATGCCAAATGAGCGGAAAAAAAAAGGAAATTATTTAACTCGTTGAGATTTGAGAGGACATTAATGGAAGTTGTGAGTTGTGACTATTGAACGAGACTTTGAGAAGGAGAGAAGGAAAACTTTACTGATTTTCTCTGCAGGATTTGTGTTGCGAGTCAGTATATTAGAAAAAGCAAACCTATAACTTTTTTCATCGGAGAATCTCTAAAATTCACGATTTAATTATAATACAAATATAATTTGGAATAAATTTATTGTTTCATGATACAAACAATTTATAAAATGTTGTCTTTGTAGATTAGGTTAACTTTTTGTAAAATTGCATGTGTTGCTTGTATAATTCTGTAAATTCGAAAATAATTTGATAAGATGCTAATAATGCTCATATAGTACAGATAGAAACTATGTTACTATACTATGAATTTGATACACTTGATCAAGTCATCAAACATCTTTGCAAAAAAAAGGAAAAAGAAAATCGAACATCTCACCAAACCTTTTTTTTGTTTCCCAGTGCAAGTTCCGTTGAAATTTAGAAAGAAAAAGAAGTGGGCCGAGTACTAAACTAGAAATCGAGAATTAACGGAGGCACATTGCAGGTCGGAAATTGACTTTTTGCATGGAAACAAAAAAAAAGAAGACAAAACATCACAAGTAAATATTTAGACATTCGCAACACAAAAAAGAAGAAGAAGAGTAACTGAAGATTAGAGAGAGAAAGAAGAGGAGATCTGTAGAATATTTTGATGTTGCCAGCTAAATTTGGTTGGTGCTCCTTTGACCATGTCCCCCAATTAAATTTCCATTTATTTTTTTGAGATTGGTTTTCTTTATTATTTTGCCTGACAAAATTATTATGGTCCTTTTTACAATGTCAATAAAATTTTCACTTAAACGTCAACAGAAAAACATGTAAGATGTCAACATAACTTTTAATTAAAATGCAGTATCTTTTTTGTCCTTCTCAGCTAATATTAAGGAAGTCCAAATATGCAAGTGCCAGTAATCTAGTAATGAAATATCTTTGCTTTCTTACAGTTGCCACATAAAGCTGATTTTGACATGACTAGTTAACTGAAAGAAGCTCAAAATAAATAATCAGATGTCATCATAACGTTATGTCAGTTCTACCCCCCAAGAAAGAAAAATAACGGAAAAGAAATGATAGTAATAACAACAACAAAAAAAAAAAAAATAGTCATGGCTTATAACCCCTGAACTGTTGGCATCATGTCTCGGCCATATCTATCTCTAATCTAATGATGCGTCAATCTTCCATTGTTGGTTTGATTAGGTTTTGGCATGATTGAACACACACCAGTTTGGAAGAAATGGGAGTGAATCCCTACGCTCTCATCTTGCCTTTCTGGTAGGAGATTGGTTGGGTCCGCATGGGTCCCATTTTCAGGTCCCCAGTTTTGACAATTTGGGGCCCAACTGAAGATTTATTTTAGTGCTCCCTCCATTATTTCTTTCTCTGTCTGGAGACCCATTTTCTAACTGGACCACAATTGGGCCCATCTACTGCCAATATAAACAATTATTTGAAAACAGCGTGAGCAAAGGTAGTTGTACTCTTTGTTCATTTGCGGAAACTGAACTATTGCTCTCCAGTACAAAATTAGTAATAGGTCGCCTCAATGAGAAGTCATAATGAAAAAGATACTTCCCATCTGTATAATGTATAATATCATATACCCTGCGTAAATTTTGGTAAAAGTCTTATTATGCACATTATCCGTTATTAACGATCATATGCAAATTAGAGAGAGAGAGAGAGAGATCTCTTGGCAGCTTCTGCCAAGTTTTCAAAAATAAAAAAGAGAGAGAGAGAAAGAGAGATAAAGAGAAAGAAAGTTGGAAGCATTTTTTGGTGTCGAAACTACTTCTCAATACTATAAGATGAAAGCAACTGATTAATTATCTGATCTAAACTAGATGAATCCCAAGCTATAATGAACAAATAATCCACACTATTTATTATGATTATATACAAAAATTAAAGAGTACGAAAGTTAAAGCCTGTTCTTGTATAGAAATTATTTCTCACTATTGCAAGATCACAGCAACCGATTAGTATCTAAACAAGCTATAGTGAACAATATTCGATCGCTCCTGCAACGTTATATATAATTCGTGTTTATTTCTGTAATAACTCTAGCAATTTCTTCTAGTGCACCCTTATCTTTCAAAATATCTGAATGTGACACACCAGGTAGCTTGACCACATCCAGCACCTGATTCTCTGACCCTGACCATTCCGACTCGAGTCGTAACAAGCTGTTTAAGTTCACTGTCCCATCTCCATCTCCATAGTCTACCTCAGGCCCTGCATCAAACCCGCCAGTACCATAGACTAGCCTATAAGGTGTTTCCACATTAGTACCGACCAAACAAGTGACAGCAATGCCAGGTGCATCCAATCTATCAACAAGAGGTAAAATTCGAGATTTATATGGCTCAACGCCTTCTTTGAACCCAATGTCCTCTAGGAATTGTGGCATGTCAAGGGAAGAATAGGTCCTGTTGTTCAATGTTGATATCACAAGAGGCCTTGATCCATATAAACTTGGGTTAGGTAGTAGCCATTGGTTGCTTTCAGAGCTGCGCTGCTCTTCGCGGACCAGTAGGGGGTTGACGAGGGGTACCCCTAGTGTATTACCTGAAGCAAAGGTAAGCATTTGTTGTACAGTACCTGCAGTATCCTTTGTTCAGTCAGAATCGCTTGAAAAGTACTGTAGACTATGAATGCAATGTACCAGTAACGTGTCTGGATTTTTCTTGAACCTACTTTCCTAGGATATTTGCATGGTCAAATGTTCTACAACTTCTCTTTATTTCTTTTGAAATTGAACATCTACAAGTTCAAACTTCTACTATGAAAATTCATGGACATACATAATGTTTCCCAAACTGTTAAAATGACTATTTATTGATCACATGAGCTTCCCAAACTATAACAGTACTAAATGAGAGGCAAAATATAAAAAGAAGGAACTCAAACTGTACCGCCCCAAGGAGTGCCTAAAGTCACAAGATGTTTCACAAATTGTTTCCGCCATGACACGGAATTACGGTTGAGGAGTTGGAGGGCAAAGAGACCGCCTAGGCTGTGTGCCATCAGGACGACTTGCTTTCCATTGTTGGAACCTGAAGCTGATTCAATTAGATCTTTGAGGTCCTGGAGATATTGTGTGCCAACTCTGGAGGGGTGGCCTTTAGCGGCCAGGCCATACCGGAAGTCATATGGGGCACCAAAAAGAGTCTGATTTTCCTTGTAGCCTAATTGCTCTAAGGTGGAAACTAGAGATGCCATGCACTCAGTTATGTGCCTGT
This sequence comes from Schoenoplectus tabernaemontani, assembly GCA_037127355.1. Taxonomy (NCBI): domain Eukaryota; kingdom Viridiplantae; phylum Streptophyta; class Magnoliopsida; order Poales; family Cyperaceae; genus Schoenoplectus; species Schoenoplectus tabernaemontani. The sequence goes on from CM073752.1 coordinate 18,149,978, forward strand.
GCAAGGTAATGACGTTTTTTTTATCATCCTCCAGCTATAATTTCTACGATATTGGAATTTGAAATAGATTGGTCAATTTTTTTTTTAACTTTTTTCATTGTTTTTGAAAATTGTAAGGAAAGAACTCATTTTAGGCCTGCCCATATATTGGGCTAGATAGGTCCAACATTTTTACATTGTCGGCAGGGGAGGGGTGTTGAAAATTTAATTGAACGATAATCGTTTTAACAAAAAAAAATTAAGTACTTGATATAATTATATGGGTTCCCGATAGCTAAATATCTTACAAATACAAATAAAAAATCACTTCTACTAATTTACGTAATTATGGGGGGTGTCAGGTCCCCTAGCATTCCCTCGGTTCCGCCGCTGATTGTCGACTCAAAATTTGTAAGCACAAATGCTCTTCTTAACATTTTCTTTTCATTTTGTTCTCAACCATTTCATTTTTACAATTTCAAATATTTTATTGAATTATTGGCGATGCTTCTATTGGATTAATTGAACAGAAGCCTATTAGCAAGTGGTTTTGTCAACACTCTTTACCTACCTGAGTATAGACCTTCAAAGCGTTTATAACTCATGATTTCCTTTCTATACTTACTATTAAAATGAGTTTAATGTAATAAATAATAGGGATAACTCACTTAAGATTAGGATCCAGATAAAGCATCGCCTTAGTGGATCCGAAGTCAGGCACCCTGGTTTCAACCCCAGGTGCATTTTGGTAATCATCAATCTCTGAATGGTAGAAAATCATCATTCTCTCAGCAAAACATCTCGTCAATGGCGGCACCAACACGGTTGGGTCGAACCACATCCTAAACCAACCGGTTCCTTTATGCAGATGGCAGAACAAGCTTGACGGTTTGTAATTTGACGTTAGTCGTGCTTCTAGCTGGTTGCCGCCACTACCGGGAATTAAAATAATTGGGTGGAGGTCAGAATTGAGGCTGGTTATTGTCATGGCTGTGTTCATGCTCATGCTGATGCATGTGTGCAGTGATGAAAGAGAAACCATTAGGATTAGGATAGTGATGAGGTTTAGAGTTTTCATTTTCTTGTGGTACCTTTTTGTGGTACAAATATACAATTGTTTTGTTGGTTGTAGATCTTTCTCACTCCCTCCCTGTGAACTTTGGATTTGTTCAATTTTTGCTGGGTTTTTTTTTGTCTCTATTGATTGTTCTTTTGGGGTTTCTGGATTAAAGGGGAAGAAGTAGGGGTCAATGTATGGTGGAGGATTAGTCAAGATACTTGACCTACATGGGTTGTTTTTAGCCGCTGATTGTACAATCAGGGTCCAAGAGGAAATAAGAAGACCATGGTGGATATGTGAAATTAACATTCTGCTTGGTTAATAAATCAAGAAATATTAAATGCTCAGTTCATGAATGAACTATATACCTCAAAGAAACTGTTTTCAAACATTGTGCTGATTGCTGATTAAATAAAATTGATTCGTAACATCAAAATAATAGATTCTAAATTGATTTAATGCATGTTCACAAGTGATATAGAGGGGAAAAATTGAAATCTTCTGTGGAAAAATAGAAATAATCTAAAAAGAGAAAGTGGTAATAATTAATAAAATGCGAGGACAAAACCATTTCTAGCTAAACTGGCACCATTTAGAAACTATAAATAAAAAAATCAATAAAAAAAAGTAGGTAACTAGATGACATGTTGACATGCATTGAGCCAGATATCTTTCTGGAACTCTGGCCCGTTACTTGAGCGCATTTGGTCTTCGGTATCCAATCTTTTCTCTTGACAAATAAAGTAAAACCTGTAATTGGTTTAGAAAGGGCTCAAGTGATAGCAAGCCTATAAATGAAAAGGTTCAGGGTTACTACATTATTTTGAGATTACAAGGTCCAAAATTTAAAGTCCATTAAAACTGTGGAGTATATTAGGATGTGAACTGATTCAGACCTGACCAATTCAGAGTCAAGAGGGAGGCAATGTCAACACTTTTATTCCTTTCAGGTTCATATCATGGAGAAAAAGTTTAGGGGTCATTATCCACTTTGACTAGATTAATATAATATTAATAAGGTACCTTTATAAATCATAAGCATTAATCAATGTTTCTAGACTTTGACAATGTGACAACAATAAGAAAAGTCTTTATATGAGGGGCAAAAAAAAATAAATAAGATTTTAAGTTGGAATATATGAGCTCTGGTTAGAAGACCTGGCAAATGAGTTTATACATTCTGCCCTCTCTTATAAGTTGGTCAAAACTCGTTCCCCCATTTTTGAACCGCTCCTTAGACTCTTTTCTCCTTTACTATCTATTTTTATTGATTTTTGAAAACCTCCCTCTCCGGAATTCTTGCGCTGCTCTCATTTATAAGCACAGTTTAACCGACAGACTTGCTCCAAAACATAATCAATCTCTCTTTCGTAACCATGTCAGCGAGCAAGGGAATCAAGGCATTAACCATACTAACAAGGTGCATCAAGGCACCTCTGCATGTCCTCATCCGGGCCCGAGATTTCTACGTAAACAGCTTAACTCATTGTGCTGGTCGGGCCCAACAAGGGCCGGTGAGGGGGTTCGCCGGAATGGTTCCTGTATCTAGAACTCAAAGCAACGGTTTCTACCGCTCGGCGACTAGCAACAGCGAAGACGACATCCGGGATCTTATCCGGGCAGCGTCTAAGGCGGGAATGGGACAGGGTTTGACAAGGGGAGGAAACCAACTGGGTGTGGGTCCCAGGAGTCAGAGTGTGGGCTTGGGAAGGATTGATGAAGATGGGCCGGAAGAGTTTGGCGAAGATATTAAAACGGGCCTTAAGCCCAGGAGCAAGAGTTGTGCTGTTTTGATTGGTGGTGGTGGGAGGTAGGCTTTGTCAGAGAGCTAATGGACCTGGCAGTTTGGTGAGGTGGGAAGAAAACAAATATTGTTTCATGATGCTGCTTATGTAATCTCACTATTTTTTTTTTCCTTTTCTTTTGTCCCCTCTCTATGTTTCTTTCCAGGAAGGGAATTGCTGGGTTAGTTTGTTTTTTCTTAAAAGAATTTACCTTTCTTAAGAAAGGATTGATGAAGATGGTCATTTAATTCGTTCTAAAAAATAACTCTGCTTAATTCACGGGATCATGTAGACGACTTAAAACCCAAGAAGATTTAAAAAATCTAATGACATAAAACTCAATTCGATCTAAAATCCAAAATGACTCGAGGTGGAATACTCCCAAAACCCAACTCGGCCCAATTAATTGTCATCTTTAATGTTAATATATTATTTTTTTGAATAACACTCTTCTAGTGTTTGCTCAATACTCCCTTTGATGTTGTACTATTTTAGCACTTTCAACAATTTAAATTGTTCATCCAAGAAGGTTAAATTTGTAAGATGTAAAAGCACAAGCCAAACAATATTTCTATTTGTTTGTTTTCAAATGAAAAAGAAGAGGGAAGAGAGGAGCAGCCAATACATTATATATTTTTTTTCAATCAAGAAAAATTGTAAAGAAATTTACCAGGGTACAATGGACCTCTTCCATTCTACTCGGAGACCGGGTACTCTCTCCTCTCCATTTAACAGGGGCAAGCTGTTCTACTATTTCATAGAAATAGGTACTATTTCAACTTTTCAAGCATTTTGGATTAATGAACTGTTAATGCCTTATGCATTTCTATCTTATCAGGCGTGTTTGCAAAAAAAAAAAACTGGGTTTCAATTTTTTTTTTCCTTCTCCTTTGGAGAGTGTTTCATGTGTTATACACCATATGGGGATGGAGATTCTCAACCACGGTGAGAAAGTCCTAGTGCGATTCAATATATGGAAGTTGATAAGATCAATCAAATTAACGAGGCTCTTTCTATTTCTCTTTTTTTTTTTTTCACTTGTTTCTTACATTTTTAGTTATAGGTCCTTTCAAAGTAGTAAAAGCGCCATACAATGGGAGCATACCAGAATTAGAATATCATCCGTATGCTTGGACAAAGGTGGAAACCCTTTTTCCCACCTCATTGTGATTTTTGTTGCTGGTGATTCATTAAAAGTATTATACCATATCAAGTATTAACGTCTAATTATCTCTATAGTCAGCATGCAAGAACAATTTTTTTAGATTCTCCACTTGGTGCTGGGTTCTCATACTCCTCAAATCCAAAGGGGTAATGAGGTTGGTGACACTATTACTTCGTTGCAAATCCACACGTTCCTCATGCTGGTCTGTTTAACAATTCACCCTTTTTGTGTAAATTATTCATTAGCGATTTATTTTATGTTTCACTTCTACATTATTCAGATTCACGCAAACATATTCCAATAATTTGACGTTTGCTACAATAAGGGCAAGTTCTCTTTTTTTAATTATTTTTTCATCATTTTAAGAGGATATCTGTTAGAGCAGCTTACCTGAATTCAGAATGGTGGACACACAGCACCAGAGTTCTGGCCCATTGAATGCTTGGCCATGTTCGAAAGATGGATTTCATACCAGCCTCTATAGGAGTATTATATTGTTATGGGTCACAAAATGTAAAATTTAGTAAATCATCTTTATATGTTCATTATAAATTTCATTTGATGCAGTGAAATGATATTAGTTCAAATTCATGATGATTGGTCCATGAACGAATGTCCAATAAACTATAAGTCTGAGAAATCCATATGTATACATATTGTTTTCTCTAGATTTGAGACCGTCAATTATTTGTCAGTAAAGTCCGCCTGAGTTCGGCTTCTCTCCAATTGACAAATGAAATGGATAGGAATAGAAAGAAGGAAGAGCACCTCTCCCCGATCCTTCTCAATTCTAATGTGAGACGAAAATTGTGTTTTGAATTAGAATTGTATTTCGTGGTTGCTGCACGATCCTACTCTATTTTATAATGTGGTTGATTTTTGAAGGTGGGTATCAATTTTAGTTATCTGAAAGTTCGCTAAAATATTAATTTTAGTTATTTCTTCTTTTGTGTTTGTCTTTTCACTGCAATAATTAGCTGCAACCAACTTTGTCACACTATGTACCATGGATATGGGTACCAATGTTCAACACTACATATGATACTGTACGAAACGATAGTTTAAAAAAAAACATAGACACGATACTTATCTGAACATGTTAAATATTTTAAAATAATTTATATAAATTAATTGTAGAACAAACTATTTTAGAACATACACACGGCTAGAGGTGGCAGAACCCGACCCGACAAACCCGCCCGACCCGTCCGGACCCGAACCCGATCCGACCCGATTTTTTAAGAAAGTCAAATTGACCCGACCCGATCCGACCCAAACCCGACCTGACCCGACCCGAGATCAAATGACCTTCAATCCAATCGAAATCTATCAACGATCTGAAAAAACACAACATGTAAATTGACCCGACCCGCCCGACCCGACCCGACCCGACCCTGACCCGACCCGATTTCTTCCAGAAAGTCAAACTGACCCGACCCGCCCGACCCGAACCCGAACCCGACCCAACCCACCCGATTGCCACCTCTACACACGGCACATAAATTTATCGGTCGGCATACTCTAATATATATAAATTAATTGATACTTCTGCACGAACAACAAAGTGTTATATGGTTAGAGGTTTTGATGGCGGAGGTGTCATGTTCTCTACTTCCCAGGTTTGAACCCCAGTTCCTAGTTGTAAGAAAATTTCATAGTTTATAATTTTGATTCGATTTTAGTTTGAGTTAGTTCAATTAGGTTTTTTTTATCAGTTCAATTCGATATTTTTTTAATAAACTAATTCGAATTTGATTCATAATAGTTTAATATATAATTATTTACATATATTTTTAACTATTTAATTAATAATATATATAATAATATAATCATTTTATTATAAATTAATAAGATATTATTAATCCATTATTAAAATTTAGTTATTTTTTCAAATTTTAATATAAAATTAATAAAATATTAATTATTTTAGCTCTAATTATTTATCATAATATGAAAATAAATGTAAAAATCAAAAGAATTGAGTTCATTTTGATTTTGATTTCAGTTCGAGTGTGATTTAACTCGATTTCGGTTGAGTTTGAGTTCGATTAAATTTGAATTTGATTTAGTTCAAATTTGAACATGCTTGGCCATGATATCTCATAAACCTTTATGACAATAATGTACATATCTGATCTTCATGAACTTTAAAGTGTGCTTTAAAAATGTATCCACCGTATAAGATTGTAGATATCTGATCCTCATGAAATTACGATGCATATGCTTTAAGAATGTTTACTTCATGAAAAGAAAACGGTGGCATAACTAAATGGGAGTTCAAAGTTTCTATGGCTTCTAGTTAATTTAGGGATACTTCGTTGATATTGACATGCTAAACAGCCTAGGATATGAACGTAACAAAGAACTGATTAATCTATATCCACTGATTCCCCTAGTCAAAAAGGTAAAAAAGGAAAAAAAATTAAGAGTGAAACTCAAAGATACATCTGATTGTTGTGAAAAAACTGCCTATATTTCTTTGTTTTTAATACCTGCTGCTGTCAAGGCAAGAATTAAATTAGAAGCATTTAAGTCAAAACTGTGCCCACTCATCTTAGATATATCATGTCATTATGTGCTCACACATTTACTTGTCACGTGCTCCTTTGGGGAGTACATCACGCCTCCAGAATCGCAACCAGAACCTCAAACCTGCAACAGAAAAGAAACATAATATTTAACAAGGGTAGGTAATTTAACAACAGGAGTACTTCATTATGCAATTATGCTATGTTCATGTCAGCAACCGGAGATCATAATGATCCTCCAGTAGGCATGACAAAAACAATTGAGGTCAGAAAAAAGACTCGAGTCAAATTCTGTACCTCTGGGTTTTCTCGAGAAGAACTTCAGTATTTCATCAATAATCACCACCTATAGGACACGGAAACATGAAAATCAAATAATTGCTTGAATTAGTGCCATTTGACCCCAACCCAATGGCCCAGTGCTCAGCTCCTGGTAGGAGTAAATCTACCAGATAATATTTTATTACTAAAGATAATGGACACCACCCACTGACAACCTATGTCATATCTGTCTGCAATAAGGGTGCTAGTTGGATGGGTTATCTCCTGATCTCAGATCATTCACATATGGGTTCTGATTTGTCCCAGATTCGAGTTGTTCTGATTCAGTTTGTCCCCTTTCTCTGAAAGAAAGGTATCAATGGGTTGGATCAGGTAGAGCCTGTTCAGTCCGATTTTGTCCTTCCTGATCTTGGATCATGTTAGTACATGATCTTATTGTCCCAGGTCTTTCAGATTTTAGTGATATTGGATCTCAAGCCACTTCTGTGGTTATGGGTCATCAACACAGGTTTCAACTTTGACGGGATTGGTTTTTAAGAAAACAAGGTTCAAGACTCCAGTTATTTCAAATTGGCTATTACAAATTAGTCTGGAGCAGCAATTGAGTATTTTTCAGGTTAAAAGGGTCATAAATTGAGTAGATAAGTTCAGGCTTTTTGTCTCTGGGAGGTCAGATAAATGTTAAGAAATGGGTCAGCTCAGAGCTGTAAATTCATATTCAGTTTTAGTGGGGTGGGTAGGATTGATTGGATTCCTGGATTGGGTTTCAGTTATGTCATTTAGGTTCGGTGAAATTGGTTCAAGGTGCAGATTGATTGGATTCCTGGGTTGGGTTTCAGTTATGTCATTTAGGTTTGGTCAAATTGGTTCAAGGTGCAGATTGTTTGCATTCCTGGGCTGAGTTTCAGTTAGGTCCTTTAGGTTGGGTCAAATTTTACAAAATGAAGTCTGAAAGGTGGACAAGCAAGTCTATGAAACAGTTGTGTACATAAGCATTAACTTGAGGGGGAAAGAAGAAAACACACAGTAGTAATAATACTTACAGGAAATGAGAGGTAGATCACAGACTTCCAATCAGACCATGACAATGGAGTCACCTAAAAGATTACAACCACAGCATTGACTTATCAGAATATTCTAAACTAAAGGTCTAGAAGCATAAATGGATCAACACAAGTTAAAGATGAAAGAGAAATGGATGCACACCGAGAAAAGCACAGAAAGTGGCTCAATGTAGAGTATGGACATATGAAGGAGCATCGTCAGAACAATGGATCCCAGAAGCCATGGGTTACTCCATGGTGGAATCTTTCTGCCCCATAACATTAGTAGATTAAAAATCAACAATTTAATCCGGATATCATACATACAGGTAAGACTGGTTTGTGCAAGGGCTTTATATGAACAATGTACTTACAAGAGAGACTGATTTTCACTTAGGTTATTTAAGGCATTAAACATCTCGACAACAACTAGCACAGTCATTGAGATGGTCGAAGGATGTTTATCTTCATATACACTGCATGGGAACGAGGTCTGCCTCATGGCACATGAATCAAAGTTCACCTGAAACAAACTTATATGACCATGTTGAAATAGTTTTTCCTTCATGATCACAAGAAATAAGTAAGTGTACCTGACAAAAAAATTAAAAAAAATCAAATATACCAGTTCAGAATATGGCACATGGGGACCATTGTCAGAATAAACAAACCACCAGACAAATCCAGCAACAGTCGCAAGCCCAACATAAGCTGAAAAACAGTTGTGAAGTATATGTTTCTTAGAATCAAAATCATATAAAATTTTGCACACGGTTATGCCTTACATATTTCCATTTTTTTTTGGTGCAGTTTTGTAAGCATATACATAGTGATACATAAAGGTAAGCAAGTGTTGTGTATACCTTCCAAATTTGCCTTTTACAGTTTCATGTGAATGTCGCGTTTTGATAAAAGACGTGATTACACAATAAATTGTATTTTCTGTGATAAGTAATACCTCCAATTACCATATAGCGGAAGAAAAGCCACCCACTGACAACTGCTTCATTAACCTGAAATATAGAAGCCAGAGCATGCCAGTTATGCAAAATTCAAGTCACTGGAGAACAAGGGGAAATAGCAGTTTGTTAGATGTAGTACCTTGCGGGGCTTGGCAGTCATGATATCAGTGTCAGGTTTATTGAAACCAATTGCTGTAGCCGGCAAGCCATCGGTCACGAGATTTACCCATAGAAGTTGGACCTGTGTGTATCAAGAACCACCACCCATAGGAATTATTATTATAGTAACTGGGTTTTGTTTCAAAAGCAAAAGCTAGAGAAAGACGACAAATTACTGGGATGAGGGTGTCAGGCATGCCAAGCACAGCAGCTACGAAAATACAGACAACTTCTCCAATGTTAGAAGATATCATGTATCGAATGAACTGCTTTGTGTTATTGTATATTGCTCTTCCTTCTGCTACTGCCTGTACATTATTATTGCAATAACCAATATTAGCATGTTTAATTAAGCCTATGTATAAAAAGGATATTTTCTATACTGGAAGTTCAAGGAGACTTACAGCTATGATAGAAGCAAAGTTATCATCTGCCAAGACCATATCAGAAGCACTCTGAATTTTTTGATCAAAAATTGAAATGTTAAATAGTGTAAGATATAAAATCTAATTATTTCAAATATTATTTGTGAAAGATGTCACTGTTATTGATAAGTTGAATAAAATAGACCTTTGCAACAGCAGTGCCAGATCCCATAGCAATACCAATATCAGCTTTCTTTAGGGCAGGTGCATCATTGACACCATCACCTGTCATTGCCACCTGGTATATTTCATAATCATATGGTAAAACTACAGATTCAGCTAACAGTGAACTACTTAGTGCTCTTATTAAAAAGAAAAGAACATTTTTAACAATGTCAAAAAAGATTCAGTGACAAATAATGTGAGGGGGGATGCAGCATACCACTTCATTCTGATTTTTCAGTGCTTCAACAAGCATCTTCTTATGTGAAGGCTCAACCCTTCAATGTATGATATACAAAAATAGCACATGAGTTTCTCAAAGAAACATAAACCAGAGTAGGAATGGAGTGAGAGGAGAAGCTGGAGGTAACCTAGTGAAAAGCACCATTCTTTGTAAAGCGGCCATTCTAAGGAGAGAAGGTAAACTGTCAAACTCAGAAGCAGTATAGGAAAGACCACTCAAATCACCCAAACCATCAAAGACCCTTAATTTCCGGCACAATGATTCCGCCGTGGCCTAAACAAACAATATTTAAATATATAACTTATAAGTTGACTCTCTATATTTCTGCTTGATTTTGTTATTTGAAGGTGAAATAGCTAACTTTGTTATCTCCAGTGACAACAATAACACGGATCCCAGCATTCATGCATGATTGGATAGCCTCGCGTACTTCTTCCCTTGGTGGGTCCAGCATTCCAACCTAACAGCATATAAACCCAATTCAACTAGTTTTTTATGATGTCATTGATTCAGACCAGAAGGCAATTATAAGAACTCATACCAAGCCAATGAAAGTGAGGTCCGTCTCATCATCATAGGAAAGAGCTTGTAGGCCAGATGGCATTCTTTTCATTGCCAATGCCAGACACCTTAGAGCGTCCATTCCCGCAAAACTGTCAGTTACATCAAATTATATTAGAACAACGTGAAATAAAAAAAGTAAATAAATAAATAAAAATAATAAGCAACGATAAAATAATTGAATAATACTGGTTTTTGCAAATACATTGCTGTAAATGACATGCAAATCTTATACAGCCCATTGTCAATGTAGAGCTCAAAATCCAAAATATATATATACACAGATAAGTCTCTTCATAACTATCTCATATAAACAGCCAAATATGTAGATCTCTGTTATCTTCCTGGCTAGAATAGATTTAATTGAAATTATACAAATAAAAATGAAACAGAACACAGAGCCAAGGTTTTGAATATTTAACAGGATATTCATTTCTGCCACATTAAACTAATGATTAGTATGGTTTGCTGAAAGCCTCAAAGAAAACTATAAAAACTAGTCTGTACAGATTGAAAATAATAAATATATATAAAACTAGTTTGTACAGATTAGAATTTTGAGTGTCATAAAAAAGAATAAATATATATAAATAAGAAATCTGGTGTCATTCTCAGCAATCGTGAAAGTAGTTTGTACAGATTGAAAATACTGAAAACTATAAAAATTATCCTAGGTCGGAAAATTACATTGCCAAAATCATTGCTACAAAGAAACAACAACAACAAAGCCTTTAGTCCCAAATGAAGGGGGCTGCTACCTGTGGAATCTGGAGTTGAGCTCACTGCGGATTTCAGGAGTTAATGGAATAGAAGACCCATCACTGTTGCACAATATATGGGTACACCGAGCAAAAATGCTCTCTGGTGCACCCTTTGAGAACATTATGTCTTGGTCCTTCCAGCTACACAGCACACTCATCATCTTGCGGTCCCGCGAGAACTCCAGCGTGCTTATCTTTTTATAACAAAACGATTCAGATGCAAATAATAGAAAAAAAAAGTAAATAAATAGACCTCTTCTAAAGACGAGATTGAAAAATGAACCTTGAATGGTTGTAAGAAAGAAGATTACAAAGGGCAAAATTCAAATGGGTTTACCTTTCTAAATTGATTCTCCCAGTATTTGTTACAGTATGAAGCTCGCTCTAGCTTTGTCAACATATTCAGTGACGTAGGCATTGAATCAAATCCTGGAAGACCAACCTGAATAATCAAAGTTTAGAATAAGGCTTAAAAAAGTAATTTTTCTACAACAATATTTCAGAGAGGCACATCATATGCAAACACAACATCTTACTCTAACAAGCTTATTCTATCATTTTCCATCAAGCCTGCATAGTGTTTTCAACAGTTTTGATGTAAGAAGCTAACCTTCTCCACAAGTGTACGTAGAGCAACCTCAGTCGACTCCCCTATTTTTTCATACATCCTTTTGTCAGGATTGTACTGTAGTATCGACTCATTACAGAGGGCTGAGCACATGGCCATGTGAACAAGGCATGGCAGTTTTGCAGGAAACTCAAGCTGATTGAAAGTTTTAGTAACACAGAAGTGATTAAATCCTTGCAGCTTGTAAAACTAAACCCCGGAAAAACCTTTACAATATTAAGAAAGGAAGGGTACCTGTACTCCTTCATTATCATAAATAAGCCCCTCAGGAGCATATGTTGTTCCACTAACAGAGTATTCATCCATCATTGGTTGATGGTATATGGATTTCATGAAACAAACCTACACAAAATTGAAGAGTATTTTTCTCAGATAGCACCACATCACTTGCATAAGAAAGGTAATTAATCATGAGGAGAAGAAAATAAAGGTGACCTTCGAGATGGACATCATGTTTGTTGTGAGTGTGCCTGTCTTGTCAGTGCAAATGACAGTAGTGCAGCCTAAGGTCTCCACAGAAGGGAGGGACCGCACTATCGCATTCAGCCGAGCCATCCTCTTTGTTCCCAGTGCCAAGCATCTAAAATTTTGTATGATTATGCATTAACTAGCTTTGGTCTATCAAAAAAAAAAGGCATAAGAACAAGGTTGATGAACTAGTACGTTGTGACAACAGCGGGTAAACCTTCAGGAATTGCAGCAACAGCTAAAGCTACAGAAACCTACAACAAAACAATAGAACTTCCATTGACAAGATATTGGTCTATAGTGCACATGTAATAATGTTGTATGGATGAATGGAATGAATGAAAATAGGAAAAACTAAATTAAATCACCTTGAAATAATGAATAGCACCACGTAAAATGCCACCATGTTGAGGATCATGAAAATGACCAATATTTACCACCCAAACAAGCACACATATTCCAGCAATAACCTGATTTTTTTTTAGGAGTACCCAAGCATGGATGATATTAAGTTATTCTTTTAATTTTGTAAATGATAACATTAGATAATGTCCATTGCATCTTTAAGTATTAAAGAAGTTGATACCTTTGCCAGAAATGTGCCAAATTCATCAAGTTTCTTCTTAAGCGGTGTCATTTCCTGTTATTATAACACATCACATCTCATCTTTTGTAGAAATCATTAACATAAAATTTTCAAATACAATAAATTCATAACAAACTATACAATATTGATAGTTACTTTGTTCGGATTAACTATAGCAAAATTTGAGCAATAAAATTACAGCATCACATAGACTACAAAAAAAGAACATAGAACAGAAAAGTAAAAAGATACATACATCATCAGTATGTAACATGGCATCACGGATACTGCCCATGGCAGTGTTAGAACCTACACCAATCACAACAGCTCTTGCCCTTCCAGCAACAACCACCGTCCCCTATGCAAAACCAATCCATTATTATTTTTAACTTGCAAGAGCTCAAAAACATTTTTGAGAAAACTAAAATTATACATACGGAGAAGAGGATATTGGTTTTATCTTGATACACCGCATTTGTAGCTACTGAGCATTCCAGTTCTTTTGCCACTGAGCAGCTCTCACCTATATGTGGAGATACGAGCAATAAGGATTATTGGTCAATTCAACTATTATGCATGAAACAATATTATAAACACTAGATGGAGAGGAGTATTACCAGTAAGGATGGCCTGGTCAACGCGCAGTTGATTGCTTAATACTTCAACCATCCTCAAGTCAGCAGGGACCTTGCAGCCAACTGCATTACACCAAAATCATTAGGTGAAAATAATTTTTGTTGAGAAAATGATTTTTGTAAATGAAAATCACTTTACAACCATTTAAGCAACTTCATTCAGTATTATTATTACTCTGTTTGTGATCCAAAACAGCATTAACAAAATAAGTACCTCCAACTTCTACAATATCTCCAGGAACAAGCTCTGTTGCCGGAAGTATTGAAAAGCACCCTAATAATTGAAATATCTTAATAATTGAATAATACAACAATAGCCTAAAGTAGAACCAAAAATCTAGTACAGATAGTAATGGATCTCATTGCTCTACAGGGTGTTGCAGGTTCAAATCCTGTATATGGCATTCAAAGGCATCTTAAGTCTTAACTAAATGTAAAGTATGCAGGAGGGCATATGTACCATTTCGTAGAACAGTGGCAACATCCGCTTGGTATGCCTTCAACTCCTACAATTTTAACAATTACTCAGAAATGAAAACAGATAATGTCCAGTCATGGACAAGATTTGTCACCATGAAGTACAATGTGAAAAGGCATTCCCAGTAAACTAAAATTACCTCAAGTGCTTTTTCTGCATTTGTCTCAGTTATTACCCCTACAGCCGCATTTGCAGCCAGTATCATGAATATCACCTAAACAAAGTTTAAGTTAATGAATAAAAAGAGCATCATCTTAAAGTACTCTTCTTCATTTAATCTAAGCATCGGACTTCAGTTTGTTCAATAAAGCTATGGTTCTGGTATGCAATCATCAACCCCAGAATGATCCAGCGCCAATATACCAATAACTCTAAGCCAAATTTCACATAATGACTGTTATCATTTATAATGAAAATGGAAGGACTTACAGATGGTTCAATAATTGCACTAAGACCAGTCTCTCCATTCATTTTGGCCAGAATAAATGATATAATAGCTGCCGCTATTAGTATTTTCACAAGCAAATCATCGAACTGCTTCAAAACTAATTTCCAAAATGGAGAACCTGCATCATCATTTTCCAGAAAGATCATTATCTTTAAGAACACAAATCTGCAAAAAAGTACCTTTCACAACTTATTATTGGAATGCCACATTTCATTTTGCTCTTTTTGAAAAGCAAGCAACAGTATATGGCTAATAAGGCATTGTCAGTGAAAGATCAGCCCATGTCGCAGTCATCATTGTCTTAACTTACTTTGTTCTCGAGGTAGAACTGTAAATTTCAAGTACAATAAAAGAAACAAAACACTAGTCAGTATACAAGGGATTCAGAACAGGCAGCTGAATGCTATAGAAATTGATCAATATCAAAAAGTACCATTTCTCCCAAAAATCCTAGCATGATCAGCGACCTAAGATCCATAATTACAAACAAGTATGAAATGAGCAACTCTTTCGTCAGCTATACACAGTGGTAGTTCATCCACATGATTTTGAAAAAACGAAGTGAGCAAGTAAAATAAGTGACCTGAGAATCTGACAGTCCCTTATATGGATCAACGCCGAACGCTGCTAGTACCTACGCAACCACACGAGATCCCATTATAAACAGCTTATCCTATTTTGTCAATCAACTGGTCAAGCCATGACAGATGGAGAGAGCCAGAAAGGAGCGATTTTACCTCCGAGACAGATTTGGCGTAGGCGTTCTCCATTGCCGCAGAGAGAGAGAGGGAGGGAGAGGAGCGAGAGACTCTTCTCTAATAACTGATCAGAGGGTGCAGAGAAATGATGGGGGAGGAAGAGCGCCGGAGCAAATGGCGTCTGGACCAAGGTTCCCCTGCATCTGGATTTTTCCGTACGAAGTAGCCCGGTTAAAACCCAATTATCGTTTTTAGCTCCCTAACCATAAAACCATGCAACAGTTTTATGGTCCAGATCCGAGCGATATCTGGAATGGCTTTCGCTTACATGAGTTGCCACGTGGGAAACCGGTCCGGGAATACTATCAAATGCCAGTCTAGTCTGGGTCTATCCTTGCTCGGGTTTTAGGCGTTTTCAGATTAGCAAATCTTGAGTTTGTAAGGTACATGGTAGAATAGTAAAAATTAGAAATAAAATAGTTATTTGGATAAATTAATTTGTTAAATAAATTTTAGACTAAAAAAAAGAATATAAAAGAATGCTAATTCGGTATATTATAACTACGATATATTGGATTAGCTTTCGTCTGAATAGTGATTATTATTTGATTATGTTGTATTATATTATTATATTATGATTATAATTATGATTTATTATTATTATATTATTATTATGATTATGATTTCTTATTATATTAATATTATGATTTTTATTTATTATTATTTTTATTATTATTATTAATATTATTATTATATGATTAATTTTATTATTTTATTATAATAATTATGATTTTAATATTATATTATTATATTATGATTATAAATATGATTACATTATTATTATTATATTATTATGATCATGATTATTTATTATTAATATATTATTATGATCATGATTATTTATTATTATTATATTATATTATTATGATTATAATTATAATTTTATTATTATTATATTATTATATTATGATTATGGTTATATTATGATTATGACTATGATTATTATTATTATTATTATTATTATTATTATTATTATTATTATTATTATTATTATTATATTATATTATGATTATAGCTATGATTATATTATAATTATATTATTATGATTATAATCATTTATTATTATTATTATTATTATTATTATTATATTATTTATAATATTATTATATTATTATGATTATAATTTTTCTTATTATATTATTATATTATTATGATTATGACTATGATTATTATTATGATTATGATTATTATTTTATTATTATTTGATTACGTTGTATTATATTATTATATTATTATTCTATTATTAGAATTATTATTATTTATTATTATTATATTATTATGATTATGATTATAATTATATTTTTTTATTATATTATTATTATTATATTATGATTATGTTTATATTTCTATTATATTATTATTTATTATGATCATGATTATGGATTATGATCATTATCTTATTTTTATTATTACATTATCATTATTATTATTACTATTATTATTATCATAAATTCATAATCATCATTGTTAATATTATAATTATTTATATTTTAATTATTCTGATTAACAATTGCCAAATGATATTTTGCTCTTCCGAATAGTCAAAAATATCATTCTTCTATCACTCTTTCAAAAATACACTATTATATTACTCTTCCAAAATTATCACTCTTCCCAAGCTATTTCTTAATTTGCCAAATGAACAGTGTTTGTTTGTAACCCAACACATGGGAAAGCACCGAAATTTTAGTCTAAAAATTAGTTTTTTCCCATTAATGTTCGGCTGACATTTTGAAGAGTAATGGGAATGTACTATATATCCCATCAAAGCCCCTCTCTTCACAATTTGGTGGGAAAAAAATTATTTGGTTCAACCTAATTATTTTTTCCGGAAGAGAGAGAACGTGTGTTACCTAGTTATCTGGGAACCCATCAAATGATTTAAGGGAATCGTACCCATCTTATCTCATTCACATACAAATTAAGTCAACGGAACGGACCCTAATGTTGTTTGATTTGACCCACTTTTATGGTTTTGGTGTCTTGTTGCAAACATAAAAGAGGCATCAGTTCCGTTTCAAAATACTATATTATATAACAAGATCGTATTACAAAGCTTAAGCAATTGATGAAAACTTTTTCATATGTGCAAGTCCAACCAGTTTGATCCGATGCACTGGACTGATACTGATCCAAAAAATACGAATTTAAAATTTAATTAATTAATTAAGATGTTTGATGAGTGGAGAAGATCTGAAGAAGTATAGTAGTATTAATCTTTAAGGATAAATGAGAAGTTATACTAATTACAGAGGAATTAAGCTCATGATTCATATCATAAAGTTTTAGAAGAGAATGATCGAGTATCGTTTAAGAAAACTAATAATCGTCTTCAAAAATTAGTTTGATTTTATGTCTGAAAAGTTCATTATGAAAATGATTTTCTTAATAAAACGGCTCATGAAGAGATATCGAGAACATAAGAATGACCTACATATGATATTTATTGATTTGAAGAAAGCGTATGATAAAATATCAAGAAATATCATGTGGTATGCGCTTGAAAAGAAACGAGTACCAACAAAATATGTTGCCTTATTAAAGATATGTACACAAATATTGTGACTTTTATCAAAGCATGTGACAGCGAGTCCAATATATTTCATAATAAGATAGGATTACATCAAGGGATAACATTGAGTCCATATATTTTCATCTTAGTGATGGATGAGATCACAAAAGGACATACAAGAAGTCATTCCTTGGTGCATGCTCTTTGTGAATGATGTTGTGCTGATTGACAAGTGCAGGATTGAAGTCGATAAAAACTAGAGTTGTTGAGACAAATTTTAGAATCGAAAGGTTTTAGACTTAGTAGGACAAACCGAATATATGTGGTGTTAGTTCAGCTAGGACAACTCAGATGATGGAGATGTTAGTTTGGACGGATAAATAGTACTTATGAATGACACATTTTAATATTTGAGATCGATATTGTAGAGTGATGGAGAGATTGATGAAGATGTTAGTCATAGAATAATAGCCGAATGGGTGAAATGGAGACAAGTTTTTGATATTCTCTGCGATAAGAAAGTCTCAAATAAACTAAAAGGCAAGTTCTACAGAACGGCGATTATGCTTGTGATAATATATGGCGTAGAATGTTGGGTTACAAAAGGATAACACATTCAGAAGATGAGTGTAGCTAAAATGCGGATATTGCGTAGATATGCGGCCACACAAGGAGAGATCAAATCAGAAATGATGATATACGAAACAAACTTGGGGTAGCACCAATTCAAGAGAATCCGGTCCAACACCGTTTGCGATAGTTTGGTCATATCCAACGAAGGCCACTGAGACACCAGTACGTTGTGGTGTTCTAAGTCGTCCTGAAAACATAAAAAATGAAGAGGTCGACCAAGACTAATATGAGAGAAAACAATAAAAAAGGATTTGAAGGAATGAAATATATTCAAAGAGCTTGCTTTAGATAAGGGTGCTTGAAGACAGCTATCCATGTATCATAACCATAATTTAAAAATTAGAGTCTAGTAGTAGAATTATAGACTTCAAGTTTTTAGTTTTTAGTTCTTACATTTTAGAATTTTAAGATTTAGAAATATGCTTTATAATGTAAGTTTATAATATTATTTTATTATTATCATTAGCATTATTATTAACAATATTATTATCATTATTATTATCACATTATCATCATCATTATTATTACTATCATTTTTACTTATTTTTTTTTATTTATTTATTTATTTATTTACTACTATTTTTTTCATCATCATCATTATTATCATTGATATTTGAGATTCTTGATCTTATGCTTCTATATTGGGTTTCATTTCTAACATATCCCAATTTATTTGAGATTAAAGACTTTGTTGTTGTTGTATAGATTGAAATTTAAATGATTGTGTAACTGAAATTTAAATACGATTTTTGTTTAAAAAATGTGGGTACCTAACTAACTACTGTACGTTTTTTTTTACAAATATTTATGTCTTTACAATTATAATAACAATAATATTATAGAAAATTAGAAATAATACGATATTTCTGTTAAGTTTTAACTTCTTAATTTTACTTCTAATTAGAATGTGGTGTTTTTCATTTTTATTTTTCTCACGTTTTATAAAATAAAATTAAAATGGAACTGCCAAATCCGTGAAAAAGATAACTAGAAAAAACTAGAATTGAAAAAAAATAGAACTGTCAAATCCGTGAAATTCAATGACTAATATAAAACTAAATTTGAATTATTTCTATTATTAATTAAGTAATTAGCTAGTTACGGGTTGAAAATGTTCGTAACCCAACTATAATAAATTGGATTGTAAATTGGCAGTGTTTCAAAGATCATTAAATTAGAATATTGGTAAATTACATAAAATTTTGATGGACTATCAAATAATAATTAAATTATATGAAATTTGAAACACTACCAATTTATAAGTACAAGAATATATCTATATTTTTTATCTCTAAGATTTGCTTGAAATTATGTAAAGTTTAATTTTCAAGATTGTCAAGTGATTCCTCCCCTACTTAAATTATTTATCTGAAACATGATTTTATCAGTTGAAATTTTAAAGTGCATAATTTTTTAATTTGTTTGGAACAGATTCATTATATATTTTTCTTAGAATTATCTTTTAATCGCCTAGTTATTAAAAAATTTCAGTTCAATGCTGGATCAAAAGCTATCTAAATTCTAAATTAAATGAACGATCAAGTTATTTAATTGAAATAACTTTCTTAACCTGAAACGATAACAGTTATAGTAAGAATATTGATTTATCAGCGCCGTTTAATTGATAAAGTTCTAGGGTCATTTCACGAAGAAACAAAAAAAGAAAGAAAGATATTATTGATTATTCGAAAAAGCCAATCTGGCATATCTGTCTATATCTGAACCAAATGCTTGTGGTCTTTATTTTCCAGGCCATGTATCCTAGATGAGAAAATATCCTATAATCTCTGAATCTGTACAAAAGCAAAAGAAAGATATTAACTTAATTGTGAGAATAGAGGAACTAATTAACACTACTTCCCCGATGTTCACTCATTCTCCTCTTAACAAGATGGCCTCAACTCCTGCATCCTCCCTAATAGCAAACAGCAAATCAAGCACAAGCTCCTCGACTCAGAGAGTTGAGTTTAGTAGAAGGATTGTACTTCCCTTGTTAATTGCCGTTGCTGCAGTTCCAGATGCTAGTGAATCTCAGAAAGCTCTTTTTCAAGGTAAACCTTGTGCATAAACTTGTAGATGTTTTGTTGCAGATGAGATAACAGGAAAGTCTCAATGTCTCATGCTTGTCTTATTGCAATTTATTTATAGAGTACTTGAAGAGGTCTAAGGAGAACAAGGCCAAATATGACAAAGAGGTTAGTAATGTATTTTTAAGAATTTTATCCTTTATTTAAATGAACTAGCAGACTTGCGTATCAACCATAATTTTGCCAAAAATATTAAAATATTAAGAAAGAAAATTATAGTTAAATAATTCTGTTGATTGAGCCGCTACCAAACAACTATTTATTTATATGAGCTAGTATCCTAGAATTTCCAATCACTTATGTCATCGATTTCAATAATCGTCTTTAAAAAAAAGATTTATTAATTCGACAACCAACATTATTTACATTATATCATGGTTGGCATATCATGCATGCATGATGAAACAATGAATGATTTATCATTTTATTAATTGTGTAATTATAAATTTCAACCATTTGATTTGAATAATTCTTAACTTATTATCAAACAATCAGAAATAACAGAAAATGTGCTGACGAATTTTCTATTTGTACAATAAAGCAACTTATAAAACTTTTTTTTGTAGTTTTCTTTGAATGAACTAAAAAGAGTAAGCGGGGGGGGGGGGTCAAATGCTCCTGCATTTTTCTAAATGAATAATGCAATTTTTCATTTGTTAATTTCGATGGAAGTAATATCATGTCCTCCAACCCAAATTGCTACATAACGTACAAAAAAAAAAGGATCCGTTGACAATGAGTTATTTTGACAACCTCGACAATGAACCTTTAAATAAATATAAAGAAAATCTTAAAAATGAAAAAAAATTTATAGATGTGTTCTTCTACCTATGGGTTGATGGTCATTCAAATTTCATGTAATTTCATTATCATTTGATGGTCCATCCAATGTTCATTCAATTTACAGCGGTTCTAATTTAACGGTCTTTGATGGACTATCAAACGATAATGAAATTGCATGAAATTTTAATGACCAAAATAATCCATTTATCATTTTTTTAGATTTTTTGGTATTTATTTAGAGGTTCATGATCCCCATCTCCCCTCTCATAAAAAAATAGGTTAAAAGTATCTATTTTCTAATGTATATCCAAGATACAACGGGACCCAAATTTGAGACGTTCGAAATTAAAAGAAAAAGTAAAATTGTTGGTTTGTTCTCAATTATTTGGATAATATATGTATCAAGTTTGAGTCAGCTGAAAAACTTTTAGCTTTCCATCAAATAATTTAAAGTTTTTTTCTGATATATTTTTAATTATCTTATGATTAATGAGCAATAAAATTCCAAATCGACTTAAATTTAATATGGGGAGGGGTCACTTGCCAATGATATTTTGACAATCATGAGTCTTGACAATGAAATTTTAAATACAGATAAAAAAATTTAAATTTGAAAATATTTATTGATATATTTTTTAATTTGTAGATTGATGTATAGTGTTTCAAATTTTATATAATTTTTAAGTATTATTTAATAGTCTAATAAAGATCATCAAAATTTATATAATTTACAATGATTTTAATTTAGTAGTTTTTGATGATCATCAAAAGACAACTAAATTGCATAAAATTTGAAGCATAATTAATCTAATAATATTGTTTCAACAATATGCCTATAAATATTTTTCAAGTTTTATGATTTAAAAAATCAGAACTATTTAAAATCTCATTATCAAAATTGTTATGATATCCATTATGATCACTCCCCATTTTAGACCTTAAATAATTCAAAATATATCTATATTTTTTCTAATTTAAATAATGTATTCTGAATATGTGGGTCGTGGGAGTTGGATATGTACGTCAGAATATTCTCTTTTTAAATGTGACTTGGCAGTAAAATATGAGGTGTCACGACAATGGTACATGATAACATGATCCAGATGATATATTGAGAATTAATTGTGCGATCACATGATGATTGAGATTTTACGACAACACAAACGGAATGGTAAGTACATTTTTCTTTTGTTTTCACAGAGGTGATGTTGATGTTGTTGTTTTGCAAGGTAGTGCGTGGGGTAATATATTTAATCTAACTTGATACATACAGAAAGATATAAATAAATTAATTGAAAGGGGGTTTGCTACTGTTTGAAATTATATGGGGTATTTGTTCATCTTTTACCCTTTGGATAACATTTTTTAATGTAGAGAAGTATTGGTGCAAATGTGAAATGTGTTGTATATTTTGCAACTTAAAAAATGAGTTGAAATGCAAATGACTTAGTAACTCAAATAGTAACTAACTAGAATGACCTTCAAGTGATCATGGATTTAATCCCTATAAACACAAAATGAAATTTATGAATTAGACTATCATCTTTCTCAAAAAAAAAAAAAAAAAAAAAAAGAGTTCAAGTCTATTTTAAGAATTCCGCTGCCAAGGCCCTCCATCATTTAATTAAAGTGCAGTCAAATGTCTTAACAATGTCATATATATTCTTAATATTTTCCTAATTTTCTTTGTTCTTTTTGTTGTATCCGTTGTTGATTAAAGAGGCTTGATAGCTACTACAAGAGGAATTATAAAGACTACTTTGAACTCCTACAAGGCTCAGTTAAAGACAAGGACAAAGATCAACTCACAGAATCTGAGAAGGGTATACTTCAGTGGCTTCAGAAAAACAAAGAATGACTGCAATGATACTTGGCTGGATGGTGCAAAAAAAATGAAGAGTTCTTCGGTTCATTTTGTTCTTCTTGTAGCCAGATCATAAATTTTAACTTCTAACGATAAAGTGTTTTGAAAGGCGAACACTTGTGGGGATTAAAAAAAGCCTTTCACTCCCTAACTTATTTTTGTTGCAGCTAAATTTTTTGAGTAAAAATGAGAATATAAGTATTCTATTTTTTGAATATTTACAAAGAATTCTCATAGAGCCGAAACGTTGTAGCTAAATTTTAATTCGGAGAGGTGTTCCTCAGATTTTTGTTCTTAGCTAATTTTACCTAAAAGTTCCTTTCTTATGCAGTGATGGCGTCGCTTTTATCTCCTCCTTTTTCTTAGCTAATTTTTTTTTTCTATTTCTTCCGATAAATGGATGCAGTGGTCATGATGTTGCTTAATTCATAGAAAGATCCCACTCTGATGACTTCTACTTGAAGAGTGCTTTCTGGTTTCGATTCAGGTATCGTGACATTGTATAATGGAAGTAAAGGTCTGGGTGGTGTAGTTGGTTATCACGCATTGACGCTCGTCTCACACGCTAGAGGTGCCCGGTCCAAAATCGGGCGGATTTAGTGTTATAAAATAACCGTGCGAGTCCGACCTGATTTACGAGGCCGCGATCCGATCCGATCCGATCCGTCTCGTGGCTCAACTCGTGATCCGTTAGAACCGACGGATCTTGAACCGGTGCGGACAATTTTTTTTTGAAAAAACTCGTCTTGGACCCGATTCGTTTTAGACCTGTCCCGACCCACCCGACCCGTTGGACCTGTGAAAACCCGACCCGCCCCCATCCCGACTTGACCCGGAAACCTAGGAATAAACCCCCCCCGACCCGTCCCACTTTACCCGCCCGACCTGTCCCCCTTTACCTGTTATACCTGACCCAATACCCAGTAAAGCGGGTAAATTCAAAAAAAAAAATTGAAAATAAAAAATAAATTTTACCCATCAAAATTTTTCCTATAAATACCACCCCATTTCATCTCATATTCTCACACAAAATCAATCTCTCTCTTCTCAATTCTCCAAACCAAACTTTCATTCGTTAAATATTAGCAAATTCTATAATTCTATTATTCTAGTAATCTAGCCGCATTATTAAGAAAAAAAATTAAAAATATTTATATTACTGTTATTTATTAATTATTGTCAATTTATCATTCCGTAATGGTGTTAAAAATTTCGGCAATCTTCCGATTCGGATGAATAAAAATTAGTTATACTTTGTTATATTTTTTATTTTATTATTATTAGTTTCATTAATTACTTTATGTCATATTATTTTTTATAATTAGTATCTTTTAATTTGTTTCTGTTATTTTTATAATAATTAGTTTATTTTAAATATATATTTACATTCTTTATTTTTTATCATTAGTTTCATTTAATTTCCTTTGTACATTCTTTAAATTAGTTTTTTTTATTTTTTATAATTAATTCCTTTTTTATTTTGTAAATTCTATAAATTCGTTTAATGTTATATTTTTTTAGCAATGTCAAATGACATCTCCCGTTTATTTTTTATCATTAGTTTATTTTAATTTGTTTTTTATATTCTTTATTTTTTATAATTAGTTCCTTTTAATTTCTTTTGTACATTCTATAGATTCTTTTCTTTTTTAATTTTTAATAATTAGTTTTTTTATATTTTGTACATTCTTTAATTTTTTTTTGATGTTTTTTTAGCAATATCAAATGACATCTCCCAATCGCACTCATGCCGAAGAAATGACGCATCGATTGAACGTTGAAATATTTGGTGGACATTTAAGTGATCAAACTCCTAACCCCCCGCACCCATACTATCAACAAAATCATAACCCTCCGCATCCATATTATCAACACATTCCATAATAATATTATCTATCACAACCGTCAGTTGATCTTAATTACAACCTGTGTTGCACGAGTGCGGGTGCGAGTATCGTATCGGGTATGGTGCGGGTACGGCGGTACGTCAATTTTAAATATTTTAGGATACGAGTACGGTAATATATATAATATTTTTTAAATAAAAATAAATATATAATACATAAAAAATAAAAAAATAGATAAGTATAATATATATATGTCAATCACTACTAACATAAGTGAAGAGATTTTGTAGCGGTCTAATGCATTAACGGGTGTAGCTTATTTTTTGGGTATAAATCTCACTTATGCATTTGATTTTTTTAATTTTTTGAGTTTGACTACATCCAGCCGTACCGGAACCGCACCCAGCCGTACCGGATCTCGCACCTAGCCGTACCGGTGACCGTATCGGCTGGTCAAACCGATTAAAATAATTCAATACGCCACGTGGCGTACCCGGTACGTACCCGTACCGTACCCAACACGTACCCGTACCCGATACGCACCCGGTACTTGTTCTGCTGGGTATATGAAGTACCCGGGTAACATAGATTACAACCCATAAATCACTTCTTTTAGTGTTGGACAAGGTTCAACCTCATATCCCTCAAGCTTCCAGTATAACATCGATACAATAACTAGTGCTGAACTTTCACCGCTACGAATCATCGGTCGAATCTAGAAACGACAAGAGAAGGAAGAGAGCTCCCCCAACTTATGATGCACTTTGGTGGTGCTATTACGAATAAATTTTTTAAGTCCCGATGGTGTTCTAATAAGTGCATGATACAAGGTTAGTAATTGCAAAACTTTGTATAATTATGTAATAAATAATTATTTAAATCAATTTAAAAAATATGCCGATAAATGCATAGCAAAAAATGAAAACCCCCAAGAAAGACCTGATATCTGTATAGTACAAAGTTGCTTGAACTCAGACGGTACTAGAATAATTACCAAATATGATGAAAAATGAATGTCAAGTGAGTTTGCTTGATACATAGCCAAAAATGAATAACTAATAAGTATGACATATTGTATCGATTTTGTCTGATTGATAATTAGATATTATGGTCAACCATTATATAAAAATTTTCATCATAAAAAATGGTATCCCAGTTAAAAAAATAATATGTCGAATGAAAAAGTGAATTATTGACCATATTTGCAGTTGCAACATCTCTATTTGATCTTCAAAGTTAGTTTTTTTTTCATCTTCAAAAAGAAGTACACCATAAGATTGCTTGAACGATATAAAAAGAATCTAAATTTATCACATATCGGGGAGGAACAATGCGTGACCTCCGCATTGGAAAAAAATGTTCAACCTATACAACACCCAACTTCATACGAACCAAATGAATCAACTCTCTTCTTCGAATCCTCGTAACATTAGGTACTAAAATCTAATATATTTACAAAATCAGAAATTAAATATTATTGTGAGACTTATATTTTTATATTTTTGAATCATAATAGGAGCAATAGTCGGTCTACATTATCGCGAGACTTGGAGGAAGATGACGCCTCATAAATGCAAACAAACATGAATAAGTTAGTTAGCTATTATTTAGGAAGCATAGAACCTGACGACATCCTCAAGTTATTGGAAGAAAAATGAAACTACATATCCAACTCTTATCATGATGGTCCGCGGCGTATTTATCGTGCCCGTGTCAACCGTCCCTTCTGAATCCTATTTTAGTTCAACAAACTGGATACTAACAGATAAATGCAAGAGATTTGGTGCAAAGACTTTCGAACGGCTCATATGTTTAAAAGATTAATTTGATGCAGAACAACACAATCAATATGCACCCACTGAAGCACCATCATCCGGTGAATTTATGACGGAAGCGAATGGAGACTCAGATGGTATTTCAGAAATTAATCTTTGGTATATGAACCCCCAACTTCTAGATGGTATTTATAAATCCTTTTTATTTATTTTTTTCTATTTTGAATATTTTTCTAGCATTTATATTATTTTTTTTTAATTTTTTTCAATATACATTACTAACAAAAAAATTTTACATAGACTGTACCAAACCCGGAATAAAAGAGGAGGAACTTTATTTTTAACTCATTTATTTTAATTTTTATCAATTTTTAAAAAAAAATTCTCAATTTTTTAAGTTATATCATTTTATTTGAATTTTTATCTAATTTTTTGAGTCGTAGAAAAAAATCAAAATATTTTTTGGTCAAAAATATAAATGGTTATATATTTTTTTATATTTAATAATTATTTTTGGATTTTTATAATTTTTTAAAATTTATTTGAAAATTTTTTATTACTTTTGAATTTTGGAAAAAAATTAGAAAAAAAATCATAATTTTTTATTGGTCAAGAATATAAATGGTTATATATATTAAATATTTTAATAATTATTTTGAAATTTTGAAATTTTTGAGAATTCATTTGGATTTTATTGGGTTACTTTTGAATTGAAAAAAAAAACTGACCAACCCGTCTCACCTTTAGACCCGATCTGACCCGCCCTGCCGACCCGACGGATCTAGGACGGATCACGATCTAACCCCTCAAAAATGAACCCGTGCTAACCCATCCCGACCCGTCCCGCCAAAACCCATCACATCCCGACCTGACCCGACCCGTTTTTATAACACTAGGCGGCTTAGACTTTTTTTTGTTATTTATTACTTTATTTTTGTCGACGTCGTTGCGACTCCCTTATCAGCTGGAAACGATATTATCTGCTGTACGATTTAGCGCATCATACGGATCATTAGATCAGCATTTTTTGAAGAAACTGAAGTTTTATTTTAGATCCTCAAGTGATTGATTCAATAATCCACGTAATATGCTGCATGGTAGCGCGACAGAGGATCAGATCCTATTAGCTGACCTTCCCTCAAGAACAAAGCTATCAGCGTTCTCGATCTCATCAATTTAGCGGATGCATTGGACTTGATTCTGGCCCGAATGGCCCATATAATAAGCCAGCTGGTTCAAGTTGGTTGAATGAAATCGCCAGATCTATTGTGTTGACTATCATAGCAAGCTAGCAATAGACTTGTAGGAACGTCTGCTATGTTTTTGGATAAGCAGTATGTACAACCTTTATGGGATCTTCTCAAATTGATTTGTTTTCCAGTCCAGCAATTTGCAACGATCGATATCAACCATTTTAGTTTTAATGGTTTTCAGTTTGCAGTTAAAAGAGTTTTACAACTGTACAAATCTGACGTATGATCAGTTTTTTTTTTTGAGGAATTTTGAAATTAGTGTGCTATAATTGTAAAGAAAATTGGTTTGTCTGTTTACGCCTTTCCACACACACAAACAGATTTCTGCTTCTTTTTTTGTGTGTGTAATCTTCAATCATCTCCAGCAGATTGTTCCAAACGTAAAGTTAGCTCAACTTTCTTGTCTTCTTTAAACCATATTTTTCTGTCATGGTTTAATTGTTGTGTCAATTCATGAAGAAAGTGGATTGAAGCCAGTTAAGGCTCTCTCTTTAAACTTTAGGAGTGTATCCCTACTTTTTCTATACCTCCTCCAAAGGTTGTCTTAATTTAAGAAGATAGGCACGAGTCAATTGCTTAAATAGACCACATAGTAGCTTCTTCCATGAAAACAAATATTCAATCTTTGACATTAATTTAATGGTGCAAGGTAAAGTCGTAGATGTAGTGTTATATCATGGATTAGACACAACTCTGTCATCACACATCTTTTTACAGTCAGGACATTTTCAAAGAATTAAGAATGTTGGTAGCTTGTTGTGGGCCTCTAAACGGGGACGGCATGTTATTGTTGCGTTGACAAAGTTAACCTAAGCGCTAAAATATTTAATTTTTGTCAAAGAAATAAAGGCAGGACGCAGGCAGGGGTGCGTCTATGTGAGGGCAAGCTCTGTGCCGTTTCTTCATTTTAAAACTTAGCTGTCATAATATTAACATTTCTGTCGGGCTGAGAGAACTAGAGAATCAGTTTACATAAAGGTGTTGTCGCTTCATTTTAACTTGGGATATAGGATGACGTTATTTTTCTTAGCCCTACTGTAATGTGCCGTCGCTTGATTGCTATCCTGGATTCAATGCAGGGTTAATTTCACTGCATGTTTTAGGCCTCTCTTCTTGTCATTTTGTTGCAGTTATGAATCAATCATGCATGCAGTAGAGAGTTAGGCCGATAGACACACTTTTTTTTTTTTTTTGATAATGACCGGATGCGTTTGGTATTCTGATTCGATGGACCAAGCAGTTTACCTACTAATTAAGCGTGTTAATGCTTATATAAATCAAATTTTACACTAAAAAACAGTCGTGCCAAAATTGACGACTGTGATTTATTCAAATATAATAACTTTAAAAAAAATTAATTAATGGCAAATACCTCTTTAAAAAATTATTAGCTTTCAAAAACAACAAAATATATAAAAAGAAGAAAAAGAAGAAGATCAAGAAAAATAACTATAACTATAAGATCTCTTGCGATATCAAAAGCCTTAACCTTCAAGAGCACTTGGAATGGCAATAGTTGCCTAACTCATGCAAGACACCAACTCAAGGGAGCCATGAGCCATCAATGTAAAATATTTTTGAAACTTATCAGGTCAACTTTTTTATTATATTGATAGTTTAGTCTTACGATTTCAAATCACAATTAATAGCAAACCATCAGTATTTTCAAAATATATCACGAATAAAATATATGCACCAATACTAGATATATTCTTTTTATAGATTTAACCTTGCAAATAAATTGATACAGAATCATTTAGTGTTATTAATTATTCTACAAAGAAAATATCATTTGGGGCCGAGTGTGCTTCCTTTTTCTCTTTGGGTAAAAAGGATTACAACAGGCTCATAAGATGTGATCTAGAGAAAATATTTATTAGTTGTCGTGTTAATTAGATTTAAATACATCCTATAACGGAAAACTGTTGTCTAACTTATGTTTAAAGTTGTCACTAAAGGACAAATGTATTTATATTTATAAAAGTTTGCCTATTTATACATCGTTTAATTTAATTTTTACCCCCAAAATTATTGTCAAATGTCAACAATGAAAAAATGAGCAAGTTTTTATATTACGAGGTAGGAAATTGGAAAAATTGTAAATTAATTCTTAAATCTTTGACCCTCACATCTAATTTCATGGCTATGCGCCTATGCCCTTGTACATATGGGTGGCAGTGGATGCTGAATTACTTTTTAAAAATAAAAATAGTTCATCCGAAAAAATAACTGATATCTTTTAATCATTTTCTTAACAGTTGATCATATAGCAAATTCTTTATTATTGTTGAGAGTATATTTATATATATTTACTTCTTTATAATATCAAGCATATTTTCAGTAACACACACGTATTTATCTACGTGCGCTTTTGGATTTAACATCAAGAGACATTTCACAAGTCATCTTTGAAAATTGGTATGAAAGAATCCACCGGTAGGGTAAGAGGATTTTTGAATAATATGTCATGCACATTTTGCTGTTCCACATTTAATTTTTTAATTAAAAATGGTAATGATGTATCTATAAAATTTATTCATGGTTTAGCTTCTATTTATCAATTCTATAATGAGAGATCAGAGAAAATTATAGAAAGAAAAAAATGATTTATTACAGTTTTTAGGAGAATTTATTTTACATGAATAATATATATAAGAAATATTCTTAAATTTTATGATCGAATCATGATATGTTAAAGTTATTATTTTTTATGATAAATTATTTTATTTAGCTATCCGAATTATATCCGTATCCGCATTCCGTATCCGTTAATATTCAATTCGTATATGTATTCATTTATTATCCGATATGTATCCGTATTCGAAGCTATTCGTATATATATCCAAAAAATAATAACAGATATGGATACGGTTTTGTAATTATTCGTCCGCATCCGATTTGTTTGCATCCCTACTAAGATGAATATATATGCATTAAAAAGGTACTTCGATTGGTTTATTGGAGTTTTGTATCATTTGTAACGTCATTTCAACACATAAAATCATCAAATACACAGAATCACTTTGAATAATACCTCCTATTGGTTTATTTTATAAGTATTATGTTCTTAAGCCATTATAATACGAAAAGTGTTGATAGATTAACACAAAGCATTAAAAGTGTGTTTCAGATTTAAAGCATCATCTCAACACATAAAATCACTAAAATATATAAAATTATTTTAAATGATGTATTTTATGTGTTTATAATTATAATCTTTGTGTGCTGGAGCTATTAGCATATGAATTACGAACAACAATGGGTATAAATACATTAAAAACTCTACTTCTTATAATAGTTTATTCAACTTTACTTTCACTTATAGTCTCATTTCAACGCATAAACCATCAAAAACTATAAAATTATCTTAAATTATGTATTCTAAGGCATATATTATAATCATTGCATGCTCAAACCGCTATGACATAAATTACGCACAAAGATAAATACAAATTCTTTAAAAATTATACTTTATCTTTTAGTTTATTCAAGTTTTCTATCATTTAATATCTCATTTCAACAAATAAAATCATCAAAATTCATAAAATTATTGTAAATGAATTATTCTATGGATTTATACTATAATCTTTTTGTGCTCGAGTCATTAGGACGCAAATTATAAACAAAGATGAATACAAATGCATTAAAAACTCTAGTTCTTCTATTAGTTTATTCAAGTTTACTATCATTTATGGCCTCATTTCAACAAATAAATCACTAAAAAGCACAAAATTATTTTAAATAATATATTATAGAGGTTTATATTATAATCATTGCGTGCTCGACTATTATGACATAAATTACGCACAAAGATTAATATAAATGCATTAGAAATTATATTTTTGTCTGTTAGTTTATTGAAATTTTATGTCATTTTTTAATCTCATTTCAACACATAAATTCATCAAAATATATAATTTTTTGCATGCTCAAGTCATTATGACACAAATCAAGAATAAAGATAAATACAAATACATAAATCTATTAGTTTATTCAAGTTTTCTATAATTTGTAGTCTTATTTCAATACATAAAATTACCAAAAAGCACAAAGTAGTTTTAAATTATATATTCTAGAGATTTATATTATAATAATTGTGTGCTCGAATAGCTAGGACATAAATTGAGCACAAAGATGAATACAAATGAATTAAAAATAGTAATATGTCCATTAGTTTATTCACATATTCTATCATTTGTATTCTCATTTTAACACATAAAATTATCAAAATATTTTTAAATAATGATCTCTATTAGTTTATATTATCATTATTTTGTTTTTGAACTTTTATCACAAGAATGGCATTGAAAATTAACACAATTGCATAAAAATAATATTTATGTTTATTCGAGTTTTGTATTACTTGAAGTCTTATTTCAACATATAATCACAAAAATGTACAAAGATATTTTAAATGATATATTTCATGGATTTATATTATAATTGTTGTGTCCTCAAGCCATTAGCACATGAATTGAGCGCAAAGATGAATACAAATATATTAAAAACTATACTTTATATATTAGTTTATTCAAGTTTCTATCATTTCTTATCACATTTCAACACATAAAATCATTAAAATACACAAACATATTTTGAATGATATCCCCTATTTATTTATATTATAATCATTGTGTTCTTGAACCTTTATGACACGAACAATGTTGAAATATTAACACAAATACATTAAAAATAATATTTCAGTTTATTCGACTTCTGTATCATTTATAGTCTTATTTCAACTCATGAAATCATCAAAATATACATAGATATTTTAAATGATATCTTCTATGAATTATATTATGTATATTTTTGAATGATGTCTTCTATGAATTTATATTATAATCATTGTGTGCTCATTCTGTTATGAAATGAATTGCATACTAAGATAAATATAAATGCATTAAAAAGGTACTTATTCTATTGGTTTATTTTAGTTTTGTATCATTTATAGTCTTGCTTCACCACATAAAATCATCAAAATACATAAAGTCATTTAAAAAATATATTCTATTAATTTATATTATAGATGTTGTGTTCTTGAGACTTTATAATATGAATATCGTTGAAAAATTAACAGAAATATATTAAAATCGTGTTTCAGTTTATTCGAGTTTTGTATCACTCGAAGTCTCATTTCAACACATAAAATTACTAAAATGCATAAATTTATTTTAAACAATCTATTCTATGAATTTAAATTATAATAATTGCATGCTCGAGCCGTTAGCACATGAATTACACACAAAATTAATACAAACATATTAAAAATTATAATTCTTCTATTAGTTTATTTAAGTGTTTATCATTTCTAACCTCATTTCAATACATAAAATTATCAAAAATCAACAAGTCATTTTGAATTATTTATTAAATAGGCATATATTATGATCATTACGTGCTCGAGCCGCTAGGATATGAATTGTGTATAGGGATGTCAATGGATCGGGTTGAGTTATCATTATTTTATTATTTTTCTTGTCCCGACCTGATTACAATCGGGTCAAAAAATCTTAACCCATACCCGACCCGACCGAGTTATGGGACGACCTAACCCGACAGTATACAATAATTAAATATATATTAATTATTCTCATATTATTTTAAGTAATTAAATATAATTTATTTATAATTAATGTATATTTAAGATTTAATTCGTACTAAATCATAAAATTACTTAAAAAAACAAAGTTAATCGAGTCGGGTTGATCTGAACTTGACCCGACCCAATTTGGGTCAAAAAATTAGATCACATTCTCGACTCATTTATTTTCGGGTCATGTTGGGTCGGATCAAGTTTGGGTCAAATCGGGTTAACCCATCGGATCGGGATAAAAATTGACATCCCTAATTGCACATAAAGATTAATATAAAAACATTAAAAATTATATTTTATCTGTTAGTTTATTGAATTTTACTATTCTTTATTGTCTTATTCCAACACATAAAATCATAAAAAAATTTAAAGTTATGTTGAATGATATCCCCCTATTAGTTTATATTATAATTGTAGTGTTCTTGAGCCTTTATCACGTGAATGACGTTGAAAGATTAACACAAATACCAATAAATAGTATTTCAATTTATTCGAGTTTTATATCATTTGTTGCCTCATTTCAACACATAAAATCATCAAAATATTCAAATTCATTTTGAATGAAATCTTATTTTAGATTATTTTATAATTATTATGTTATCGAACCTTTATGACATGAATAAATTTCAAAGTTTAAAACAAATATATTAAAATAATATTTTTATTTATTTGAGTTTTTTTCATTTGAAGCCTCATTTCAGCACATAAAATCATCAAAATATATAGAATTATTTTAAATAAAATATTTTATGGGTTTATATTATAATTTTGACATACTCGGGTCATTAGACATGAATTACGCAAAAAAAAATTAATACAAATAAATGAAAAATTATACTTTATCTTTTAATTATTCATTTTTTTTTATAATTTACAGTCTCATTTCAACACATAGAATCATCATAATACAAAAGTTATTTTAAAAGATGTGTTATATATGTGCTCAAGTCGCTAGAATATAAATTGGGTACAAAGATGAATACAAATGAATTAAAAATTATAAGTTATCTATTAGTTGATTCAAGTTTTGTATCATTTGTCGTCTCATTTCAATACATAAAATCATCAAAATAGACAAAGTGATTTTGAATGATGTCTTCTATTAGATTAGATTATAATTATTTTGTTCTTGAACCTTTCGAGTGGCGTTGCAAGATTAATACAATTGCATTAAACTACATTTTAGTTTATTTGAGTTTCATATTACTTGAAATCTCATTTCAACATATAGAATCATAAAAATACACAAAGTTATTTGAAATGATGTATTTGATGAATTTAAATTATAATTATTGTGTGCTCGAACCATTAGGATGTAAATTGTGCACCAAGATGAATACAAATTTATTAAAAAATATACTTCATCTGTTATTTTATACAAGTTTTCTATCATTTCTATCCTCATTTCTGATGTCACGCATTTATATACATATTTTAACCCCTATTTGTGTCTAAAAAAGATCAAAACTCTCAATATCATGTTTTATTTCATTGCATAAGTATATGTATTTTTAGATTTGATTCTGCTCTGGCCTGTTACTTATTTCAGGGATATAAAGCCAAAAAGTCGTGGAATCGGGTCCCAAACTGAGCTTCCACGCCAATCGACGAACCACGAGACCAACAGAAGTCATTTGCCGCACCTACATAGAGTATACGACCCGTATGCACCTGCATACGGGCCGTATGGTCTCTATCTGGATAAGATCTCCAAAGAAGGCAGTGATTTAATGTTGTGATTCCCTTCCAACTTGGCGGATCCCTCTCCATAAATCCGCCAGAAGTCTAGGGTTTTGGGAGCTCCATTTTGGCCACCATTTTGCACACCACTTTCATCTCTTACACTCCACCTTCGCAAACCCTAGCCGTCAGCCAATCTCAAGGGCAGTTCGAGACATCAGAGGCCCGGAGTCCCGAGAGAAGGCAAAGATCGAACAGAAGATTGGCACAAGACAACATCCAGAGTTTGATTATCTCTTTTTGTTGTATTCTTTGTTGTTTAGATAAGTTCTGTAAGATGTCTTTGATCTTGGCTCTCTGTATCTTTACTATATTTTTATATGCCGCAATGAGCGGCTAAGTATTTTATTTTTTAGGGATTTTGGATGTGAAACTTGGATTATGATTATTTATTAAAGATTATTTTAATCTATGGTTGTGATTGTTATGTTGTGTATTATTGTCAATTTCTTGTTTGATCTACTTGTCCAACTGCTAAGATTAGGTCTCGAACCGAGGCCAGGCTCTTGCACCGTCTAAGGTTCAGTAGTTTGTCAAAGGTTCTTTCTAAGTACAATAGATAGATCTGAGACCCGAAAAGATAGATCGGGCTTGTGCCCGAAAGGTTGAACATCCGCTCAGATCGAGAGATCTGAACGTACCTATAGGAAACCATACACTCAATCTAAGTGATCTAAGCCAACATACGACAGTTAAGGTTTATGTGAACTTAGAAATTATGTTCGACCACATGCTACACTAACAGACCAATATGTGACAATTGAGGTTTGTTGATCAGGTACTGGTCAGTTAAGGTTCGCACAACTAGCGAAGAAACCAATCTTTAGGAATAGTCGTGACTTGTCTGAGTCCATACGGACCTGTATCCCTAAGAACTATTATTTTATAAAAAACCAAAACACAAAAAAATTTAGTTATTGTTTTCTGTTTTTCTCTGTTTTATATAAATCACCAAAAACTCTTGAACAAACCCCCCTTATTTTACTTAATCGTACATCTAGAGATCAGAGTAGGGTAAACTCAGTAGTCACCTCCTTCCTTGCGGATCGACCCCTTACTATACCAACGTAGGCTGTGCGCTTGC
The DNA here is from genome assembly GCA_037127355.1 of Schoenoplectus tabernaemontani. NCBI lineage: Eukaryota > Viridiplantae > Streptophyta > Magnoliopsida > Poales > Cyperaceae > Schoenoplectus > Schoenoplectus tabernaemontani. The sequence continues at coordinate 18,186,268 of CM073752.1, forward strand.
GGCTGAACCAAGTAGCGTATGGGTATTAAAAATTTTAATAGCACAGAGCCGCGCGCGAACACCCCCGCGCACGCAACAATTTCAACATATTTATCAAAGAATATAAAATTATTTTGAATAATGTTCTCTATTCATAATTATTGTGCTCTTATACCATTATGACACAAAAAAATATTAAAAGATTAACACAAATGCATACAAATAGTATTACAATTTGTTCGAGTTTTGTATCATTTGTGATCTCATTTCAACACATAAAATCATCAAAATACACAAAGATACTTTGAGTGATATCTTACATGGGTTTATATTATAATTGTTGCGTGCTTGAGCCGTTATAATATGAATTGCACACAAAGAAGAATATAAATGCATTAAAAAGTTGTACATCATATATTATTTTATTCAAATTTTTTTTATCATTTATTATCTCATTTCAACACATAAAATCATCAATATATATGGTCATTCAAATTTCATGCAATTTTATTATCGTTTAATAGTCCATCAAATACCATGAAATTTTCATATAATTTGCAACGGTTTCAATTTAACGGTCTTTGATGGACTATCAAATGATAATGAAATTATATGAAATTTGAATGACCATCAATCTAAATGTAGAAGAACATATCTATAAATTTTTTTCATTTTTAAGATTTTTTTGTATTTATTTAGAAGTCCATTGTCAAAATTGTCAAAATAACCCATTGTTAATGTCCCCACTCATATACTAAACAGAATAATTTTGGGAATTGAGCTGGTTGCAACTTGCTTGCAAAAGATGAAACATATCAAATTTGTCTAAAATTTCAAATAGCATTCATCCAGTCCATCCATTTTGATCCGACGGTCCCGAATTAGAATGATATATAGCTCCATTCTCATTCATTCATAATTACAAAAGATACGGATCCAGATGGAGAGATTGTCCTTTTGACCTCTATAAAGTGATGACCACAACAAGGTAGCTGAAATATTGGCATGTTTGTTCAACCAAGTCACTGGTAAAACCGCGCCAACCACTTTGATTTTAAAAAAATGTTTAATATATACATGTATTCAAACTGATATTATAATGGCATTAGTTTATCTATTGAGTATTAGATTTTGGTTGTTTGCTTGATTGTGTTTACTTACTTGGCATTAATTTATAGCAAACGCACTTCCATCGGTCGATATCTTTTGCACTGATGGCCACACATTACCATTATACAAGAGCCAAAACCTAAAGAAAACAAGGGATGGATAACTAGATCAAGCAAAGGAAAGCAACATGATTGAGGTGGGGGATGAGGAAGAAAAGGACTTGTTTGAAAGAGACTAGACAGCCTTGTTATCACTTCTAGTATACTTCTTTTTTTCAATTTTCTTGGATTAATCAATTATTTTGGATTTGAAAGTACCATTCCATCCAGAAAATTTCACCCTTTCAGGAGAGGTATAAATTTCTTCCTAGTTTGCTGATTATATGTGGTACGTATGGTACAATCCGCTACATGAATTGCTATTCGGATTAATTGCAAAAGGCCAAAATCGATTATTAGTTTATTACGAGGAAACCAAAATCGATATTTCTCATTGCTTGGCAACGTCTCTGATAGGAATAATATAACTGATGATTTTGGTATTGGCTAGCCTAACACATCGTATTATTCACCATACATTGGCATTTGACTGTGTCTTTATGCAACACAACAACAACAACAAAGCCTTTAATCCCAAATAAATTAGGGTAGGCTAGAAATGAAACCCAATCGGAAAACATAAGATCAAAGATCTCAAATATCAGTGATAATAATGAATATGATGGAAGAAAAAAAAAATAAAATAATAATAATAATATATAAATAAAGATAGATAATGATAATGATAATATGCTAATAATAGTAGCAATAATAACAATAATAATAATAATAATAGTACAATAAACCTCTATTATAAAATCTATTTCTCAATGCTAAAATCCTATTTTAAAAATCTAATTCTAAATTCTAAATCCTAAAGTTCTATCTAAACCTCTATTTCGAAATCTATTTCTAAATTCTAAATCCTAAAATCCTAAAAAAATCTAAGAATATAAAGTCTATAACTCTACTATTAGACTCTAACTCCTAAATCATGGTTCGGTGCACATGAATCGCTATCTTCCACGCACTCCTATCCAAAGCAAGCTCTTTGGGTATATTCCATTCCTTCAAATCTCTTTTTATTGTTTCCTCCCATGTCGCCTCGGTCGACCTCTTCCTCTTCTTGTATTTTCGTGACGACTTAAAATACCGCTCGTCATCGATGCTTCAGAGGCCTTCGTTGGATATGACCAAACCATCGCAAACGATGTTGGACTAGCTTCTCTTGAATTGGTGCTACCCCAAGTTTGTCCCTAATATCATCATTTCTGATTCGATCTTTCCTTGTGTGGCCACATATCCAACGCAACATCCGCATTTCAAATTACACTCATCTTCTGGATGTGTTGTCCTTTTGTAGCCCAACATTTTGCGCCATACAACATCGCGGGTCTAATCACCGTCTTGTAGAACTTGCCTTTTAGTTTGTTTGGGACCTTCTTATCACAAAGAACACCAGATGCTTGTCTCCATTTTACTCATCCAGCTCTTATTCTATGACTCATATCTTCATCGATCTCTCCTTCACTTTGCAACATCGATCTCAAATACTGAAATGTGTCACTCATGGGTACTACTCGTCCATCCAAACTAACATCTCCGTCATCTAAGTTTTCCCCGCCGAATCGACACCTCATATATTCGCTTTTGTCCTACTAAGTCTAAAACCTTTCGATTCTAAAGTTTGTCTCCACAACTCTAGTTTCGATTGACTCCAATTCTCGCTCTCGTCAATCAAGACCACATCATCAAGAAAGAGCATACACCAAGGAATATCTTCTTGTATGTCCTTTGTGATCTCATCCATCACTAAGGTGAAAATATATGGACTCAATGCTCGACCCTTGATGTAATCCTATCTTAATAGGAAATGTATCGACTCGCCGTCACATGCTCGACACAAGTCACAACATTTGTGTACATATCCTTAATAAGGGTAACGTACTTTGTTGGGACTAGTTTCCTTTTGAGCGCCCACCACATGATATTTCTCAGAATTTTATCATACGCTTTCTCTAAATCAATAAATATCATATGTAGGTCCTTCTTCTTTCTCGATGTCTCTCCATAAGTTGTCTTATCAAGAAAATTGTCTCCATAGTGGACCTCCTAGGCATAAAACCAAACTGATTTTTAGAGATAGTTGTCAGTTTTCTTAAACGGTGCTCGATCACTCTCTCCCAAAGCTTCATGGTATGACTCATGAGCTTAATTCCTCCGTAATTAGTACAACTTTGAATATCTCCTTTATTCTTGAAGATTGGTACTAATATACTTCTTCTCCACTCATCGTGCATCTTATTGGACCGAAAAATGGTATTAAATAGTTTAGTGAACCACACTATTGCTATATCTCCAAGACATCTCCATACCTCAATCGGGATATCATCCCATTCCTAACGTCTTACCTGTTTTCATCTTTTTTAAAGCTTCTTTCACCTCAGACTCTTGAATTCTCCGAACAAATCTCCTATTGGTGTCAATTGAGTCGTCCAACTCGATCGCGGTTTTCTCACTCTTGTCGTTGAATAGCTTGTCGAAGTATGCTCTCCATCTGTTCTTAATCTCCTCATATTTCACCAAAAGTCTATCAGCCTCATCCTTAATACATTTAACTTGGTGGAAGTCTCTTGTCTTCCTTTCTCGAAGTTTAGCCATCTTGTAGACATCATTTTCACCCTCTTTCATATCTAATTTCCGATATAACTCCGTGTATGCCTGACCCCTTGCTTCGCTCACAGCTTTCTTTGCATTTCTTCTAGCTTCTTTGTACTTCTATATGTTTTCATCACTCTTGTTGTGATGTAAACGTTTATAACATTCTTTCTTCTCATTGATAGCCTTTTGTACTTCATCATTCCACCACCAAGTGTCTTTAGGTTCACGTTTATTTCCTCTAGTTACTCCAAACACCTCTATAGCCACCTTCTGAATGTGAGTCGCCATCTTCTTCCACATATTATCTGCATCCTCACCTTCATTTCACGATCCTTCTACAATAACTCTATTCTTAAACACCTGAGAAACGTCCCCTTTGAGCTTCCACCACCTCGTTCTCGTTATTTTCATGCCTCTATCTCGCCGAACGCATACCTGAAAATAAAAATCAGTGACCAAAATTTTGTGTTGTGTAACAACACACTCGCCAGGTATAACCTTACAATCCATGCAGTTTGGTCTCTCCTCCCTTCTAGTCAGGACAAAATCGATCTGGCTCAAGTGTTGGCCACTGCTGAAAGTAATTAAATGTGATTTTTTCTTTCTAAAGAAGGTGTTCGCTACCATGAGGTCATAAGCTATAGCGAAGTTCAAGATGTCTTCTCCCTCTTGATTTTGTTCGCCATATCCAAAACCCCCATGTACTCTCTCAAACCCCCCTCTACGTGCGCCAACATGACCATTAAAATCACCTCCAATGAAGAGTTTTTCACTGCTAGGCACTCCTCTAACCATGTCCTCTAAGTCTTCCCAGAATCGTCTCTTGACATCATCGCTCAAACCTACTTGTGGGGCATACGCATTGATGACGTTCAAGATCAAATCTCCAAAAATCAATTTGATCATGATGATCCCGTCCCCTTGTCTCCTAACTGCGACAACTTCATTCTTGAGGCTCTTATCAATTAAGATGCCTACACCATTTCTACTTCGTTCTTTTCTCGTGTACCACAATTTAAAGCATGTATTCTCCACCTCCTTAGCCTTCTGACCCGTCCATTTAGTCTCCTGAACACACAAGATATTAACGCGTCTCCTAATCGCAGTATCAACTAACTCTCTTAGCTTACCTATTAAGGACCCTACATTCCAACTACCTAAACGAATTCTACTTTCCCCGACTAGCTTCCTTGCCCTTCGCACTCGTCGAGTCAAGTGCGAAGACCCTTGTTCATTTGACACTACATCCGGGCGCCGATGCAGCGCGTCACTAAGATGATGACGATCCGGCCCTCGCTCACTTGTCACCATATTCGGGTTCCAATATGGCGCGCCACTAAAGCGGTGACGACCCGGCCCTTGTTCTCCTATCACCATATCCGGGTTCCAATATGGCGCGTCGCTAAGAGGGAGACGCCCCAACGAAAATTGATTGTGTTTCATTTCCATAAAGATTGACTATTTTAGTGCATGGCTCGCCACACCCACCGCAACCCTCCTCCTTTATTCTGGCTTGGGACGGACTGTACAGAAACTAGTCCACACAGGCGGAGTTTGACTGTGTCTTTATGATGTTATAAATTTCTTATGCTTACCAGTTTTTATTACGACGACTATTTCAATAATTGTGACCGCGAAACTACGAATATAATTCGTCTCCCCTGAAGAGAAAAGGAAGGGAAAAATATATATTCTTACAGAAAAAATGTCATTTTAATGTATTATATGTTTATTATTTTAATTATACGCATCCATATTATAATCGTGTTTAAAACATGCGTCTTTGCAATTAACTTATGACGACAAAAACACTGACGGTGAATCAAATTTGATGGTATCAGTTTTCACAAATGCTCATATCAGTTTTCATAGTATTTGCATTGCATGTGAAACTACTTTCTGTATTTATAATTGCAATGCTAAATTATGTCATAGTGACAAATAATTATATTATTTCACATAGAAATAAAAAAATAGAATCAATGCAAACACTCAATTTAAGGACTTAAACAGTATTTTTGAAATATCAAGAATCAATTTTTAAATAAATGATACTTAAAAGTTATCTATTTAATATAATTTTAAGTAATAGTAATTCTTGCCCTTCAAATTCTTTACCTCTTATTTACACTCAGTTGAACTGTAAATATTTTTCGAAAGTACAGTCTCTAATTTAAAATTTGTAAATATATATTTTCAAAAAATAGGTATATCTAATATTCAATGCAAACGAGGGTGCAGATGAGAACTACAATTATCGCTTCTGTAATTAATAAAAAATATTAAATCAATGTTCTATATGCACTCGCAACAGTACAGCCGTTGGAACCTCATCAAGAATCATGTTGTGGTAACTTTCAACAGTCACGCCATAATATGGTGTGCCCCACCTTGCAGGGAAGACTAACCACTCCAATTATGGATTTGCATTTATCATTTATGAATTCTGAATTGGATTTGGTGTTGATCTAAACCGGAGACTTATCCCTTCAATCCCGGAGAAGGAGAACTTAAGATAGACCTGGTTTTATATTGCGTCTGTCATGCACCGATCAGAGCTATAGAATCAATCCTTTTTTAAAAGGATACTGTGGTCTTCTGGGTGTACTGATGCACTTCTTCCAGCCGAATATGATTGACTGATATTCTGCAATGAATACTGAATCCGAAGTTTCAAATGCCATACCACCAAAAAAGTCAAAGAAATAGCCTAACTGGAATAAATAATAGCAACATGAAGCCCAGTACAACGTGTTAGGTTTATCTATAATAATTATTTTTATTTTTATGGCGTTTTTTGCACTTCTAGAGTTCTAGTACTTGTCCCGAGATCAGACCTATTCTCCAGTTTTTTTATATAATAATTATAATAATTAAATTATTAATAATAAGAGTGATAAAAGCAAATTTTGAAATTTACGAATGGCAACGTGTCACTGATAGTGGCGTCTTTAAGTAAACGCGCCACGGACAGTGACGTCTTTGTAAATGTGTCGTTGTCAGTGGCGTCTTTGGTGGTTGATCAGCGGTAGTAATGTTGATCCAACGGTAATGATCGTGATCATGATGAGCAAAAGTAAACACACCACTGCTATTTTATATAAAGATGTCATTGATAGTGGCGCGTTTGCTCCGCACCACTGGCGCGTTGTCATTCGTAAATTTTAAATTTTAATTTTATCACTCTTATTATTAATAATATAATTATTATAATTATTATATACAAAAAAACGGCTTGTTCTCGGTTGCCTCATGGCTACATCACAATTTACAAGAGGCTTTCAGTTTTTAACGAAAATAATTATTAGTAAATTAATATTATTAAAAATAAGAGTGAGAAACGGTAAGTTCAAAAATACGAATAGCAACGCGCCACCGGCAGTGGCGCGCTCATTTTTTTATTTTTTTTTTTTTACGAAACGCGCGACGCGCGCGGCGCGCGTTTCCATTTTTTTTTTTTTTTTTTTTTTTTTTTTTTTTTTTTTTACGAAACGCGCGCACGCCGCGGGCGCGTTTCCTTCTTATATATACTGAAATGGAGTCGCCGCGCGGGGTATGGACGAAACGCGCGCACGCCGGTGGCGCGTTTCATTATTTTTTGAAACGCGCCACGCTGGCGCGCGTTTCGTCCGCGCGCATCGCGCGCGCGCGCCATTCGTATATTTGAAATTTTACGGTTTTTACTCTTATTTTTAACAATATCAATTTACTAATAATTATTTTCATTAAAAACTGAGAGGCTTTTCTTCTATTTGTTTTCTTTTCTCCCCCGAAACGTAGCCTAATAACTAACAAGGTCATGAATTAATTAAAGAAATCAAATGGCACAGGATTCATATGTAAATAATATGTTCATTACAAGCATGTACAAAAACTGAAATATTTTATTTTATATTAAATATATTTTATTCATTTACTTTAAATGATGAGAAAAAATATAAATAAATTGTTGGATTTAAGTTAGATAAAAAATTAAGTATAATATATGACATAGAAAAGTGATGGCGTAATATGTTTGAAAATTTTAAAAGCTTAGATTTAAATCAAAATATAATATTAGCGTTTGTAAATAACATAACTCTTAACTATAGTTTCAAAATGATTCACAGAGGCATAGGTAAATTTAGGGTGAACTAACAGGGATCCGCCTTCTATGAAATTAACATTTATACGAAAAATTAAAAACTAAAGTGTATTTTGAGAGATTTTATCTGCTCGGCGCCCCTCATATTTATAACTAATGTCTGATATAACACTAAGCATTCCTCAAATTAAAATTTTGATTCCGCCCTTACACACAGGACATGACAATTGACTTCCTTGCTTCGTTTTCTCACAAAAGTATGATTCCACGGGAACAACAATTAATTGGAGTAAAGCAAAATTTATGTTATCTGCAATTAAGATAATAATACAGATTTTTCCGTACGACTAATCAAGTAAGCAGTGTTTGATTAGAAATAAAATGTACTATGTTGCTTCTTTGCCGAACATAATTTCGGCTCAATAAAATGTTAGACGCCTTTGCAGAATACATGAACCTCAGGGTAAGGCTGCAAACGAATCGAACACGAACGAACTGACTTGTTGATAGAATGAGAGAGTAAGAGGGAAATCTTTTATTATCTTTGAGTGAATTGATTACAATGTCTAAGCCTCTATTTATAGGCTAATGATCTAACAAACTAACCACTTAGTCTAACTAACTAATTCCAATCACTAAACATCTCTCATATCATACATCACACAATATCTCCAACTAACCTATACAATTCTATTCCTATACTCTAACATCCCCCTTCAAACTCATCGTGCGGTACGCATGGTGAGTTTGCACATCTCACGAGTTCTAACATCTCGATTCATGAAGTTGATCTCCAATTACATCACGGTCGTCTTGAAGGGAGGTAGAAGGAAAAAGAGCTCTTTTGGCTCAAGAAACAAAACTATTGATTGCTTCATGCTCTTTTTGAGTCATTTTGAAACATCAATAGAAGGATCGTTTGTCCTTTTTAACAACAATTTGAGACTCGTTTGAGTTCTCTTGAAAGAAAAGAAAAGAAGAAAGAGACGCCCGGTGCATGGTTTGATTGTTGACAATTTAATTGGGAGTAGAGGTTTTGGCTTTGAATTGTAAGAAAGTTTTGGAGAATTAGAGATGAAATTAGGTTTTAGAGAGTTTATAGCAGCCCTTGGCTTTGGGCTTAGCTGCTGGTTTGGATTTGGTTTTAGTATCTATTAGAAATCATCAAATGTCTCAGGAAGTGGGCCCTGAGTAGCAATAAATTGTGAAATATTTTCTTGCTGTTTTCTGGTTAATGTGGAGGAAGTAATAGAAATTTGAAGGGGAATAAAAAGATTCATGTCTCTTGCTGGAAACACCTTGTCTTCAACAAAGTCAAGCTCAAGGTCTCTGAACTGTCGAATCATTGGGTCCCTAACCATTCGCTCCTCCACAAACGGGGTCCGGGTCCGATCAAAATCCCAAAAAACTAGGATCCTTCCTGGTCAATTTTCGACGGCGCCAGACTCGGCTCACATTGCGACGTTCTTCTCCTCCCTGAGCTCTGATAGAGACAGAAAATCCTCGCTGGTACTAGTTTGTGCGATTCGAAACAAAGACAGGAGCGGTGGTAGCAGTTCCGATTAGGTGGTGGTTCTAGCTCAGACTCGACATAGCCATGTTTTGTTATCCTTCTCGTGCTTTGTTGCTCAAGGAAAGAGTGTTTCTTGGACGGAGAAAGGAATGGGAGAATCGCTGGCAAGAAGAGGTTTGATCACCTTGAGATTCTTGCGAAGGCGATTCTGCTTGAGCGGATCTTGATCCTTGAGTCACGAGAGGTAACACCAGAGAGATGCCACGCGAGGGGAATAAGGGATAAGGGACCAGGAGAAAGAGAGAGAATAGAGAGTTATTTTTGAGAATAGGCTAAGAATAAGAAGGATTTATACTGGAATAGCTAAGAAAAGTAGTATAATTTCTGGAATAAGGGCTGGAATAGAGTGCATAGTGTCTGAAATAGGCGTGAGCCTAATTCCAGCAGTTAACCTGCTCTGATACCATGATAGAGTGTAACTGAATTATATTGATTGAATTGAATTCATTACATTGAAGCATACTTGTCAATGACGAACGAAGCCAGCCTAGAAGCAATTGATCTTGTCGATGCCAAGGAAGGTAAGCTGGGTTTAGTTCAAGGTGTCCGGTACTAGTGCGAAGTGTAGTTTCAGGCGGCGGCGAGTCAAGAAAGCGACCAAGATTGTGGCCATTGATCAATGGCATGACTTGTGATTTCCAGGTTATAAAGTTAGAATCGTTCAATTTGACAGCAATGGGTAGATTGAGAGAAAAAACGGAGTCAATTGACATGGATGTATGAAGTTCGGTGGCAGTAAAGTTGGAGTGAGAAGAGGATGAAGTGGGGTTGAGAGCTGGTGTAGGATCAGTCATGGTAAAGATCCCAAAAAAAAAATCTTGAATCTTAGTTAGTCTAATGGCTCTGATACCATGATAGAATGAGAGAGTGAGAGGGAAATCTTTTATTATCTTTGAGTGAATTGATTACAATGTCTAAGCCTCTATTTATAGGCTAATGATCTAACAAACTAACCACTTAGTCTAACTAACTAATTCCAATCACTAAACATCTCCCATATCATACATCACACAATATCTCCAACTAACCTATACAATTCTATTCCTATACTCTAACACTTGTGTTTGAGTTTGATTTGAAATCTATTTCGAACTAGTTTGATTTGAAATAGATAGGCAGTTTCAAACTCAAACCATTGTTTGAAATTTGATTCGTTAAATATTCGAACTGTTTGATTTGATTCGTAAATAGTTTGAAATAGAATTATTAGGTGAACAAATTCCACAATTCATATCAAAATAACAGAATCAAATATAAAAAATGTCAATTTAATATAAATCATACAAAACTAAAAGTTCATTCAACAAAAATTAATAAATTTTATATAAATTCATACTACTCAAAGTCTCAAACAATCAAATAATTAATACAAATTCAAACAAAAATAGTTCGCGAACACATTTCGAACGAACTCACCATGGTTTGAGTTTGATTCGATATAATTTCGAATCGAATCAGTTTGATTTGAAATTAATTTCGAACTAGAATCGAACGAACTTTTTTCGAACTTTTTTCGAATTGAACACGAACGAACTACGAACTTCGAATATTTCTTGCAGCCCGACCTCAGGGTTATCGTTGTGAATTATTTTATTTTTTTCTAAAATTAACTCCCTGCAAAAAGAGAAAAAAGGAAAAACCAAAATTTAGAAACCTTTCGTACTAGTAAAAAAAATATGACAGCAGAGGTCATACTTTTAACTGTGCCGAGGGAATTGTCTATGCAATGATTCGTTCATTATTGGAAGCACGGCCGCAATTTGCTTCTTAAAAGTGTGTTTGGTAATAGTAATTTCTTATGAAATAAAGAGATATTTTTTTCTGAAAGAAAATTTATTTTATCTAATTTTAAAATTTTATAAAAATATTTGGTACTAACATTTGAGAAGAAATAAGTCTTTCATTTTCTTTCTTCTGAAAGATGTGATTTTCCATCAATTTGGTGGAAGAAAATATTTCATCTACTTCTATTTTATTCCGCAGGTGTTTGATACTTTTTCTTCCGAAATAAAGCTTCTTCGAATTAATTCCATAATAAAATCTGAATGACAAACAGCCCCTTAAAAAATTCCATGCTTACTGCACTATGTTTAAAGAGCGATTTGAATAATCTAGATGAAAAAGAACAACAATAATATTTATTTAGCTAGAATATGTTTTCAGCCATGTCGTAGTGTCACTGTATCGCATTTCACAACATGTGCTTTTCGCACGAAGTGTATTAAAAGAAAAAAAAACATTGAGGGAGAAAATCTATTCTGTAGAAGTTCTTAAATTCAAAATTCAGTTAGAAAATTTTAAAAAAAAAATTGAGTTGGAAATTTTAATTTCATTTTTACTGTGCCGATGAAATTTCCGGCCGTTCAGTCTCAAGCGGAATATTTAATCAGCAAATTTATTCTTGACAAACTCACTTATCTAAAAGTCTAAATTAAAGTTGAGAATGAAACAAAAGAAAGAGTCATCGGAGGTTAGCATTTTTAGGCTTCGAACAATGCGGTTGACCTCTATAGTAGATCAATTGGATGTGAGATGCCTACATAAGAATCATAATTATTTCTCGCGAGCAGTATGAACACTCATTTATTTGTTATATTTTTAACTGTAATATAGATGATAATACTCGTAACTCTTACGACTGACAGCGGATGTAGGATTTTGGTCATAGTCAATTATCGGATTGTAATAGCTTTATCGGGTTCAAAACCATTAACTAATCGTGCACTAAATAAAAAATAATAATTTAATATATATTCATACCTAATAAAAAATATTAAAATAATAATATTTTATATATTAAAAATAACAACAAAATAAAGCTCAAAGTAATAGATAATCAAGAAAGTTTTCGTTTACGTAACTTATACTTTGATATATTTGCATAATTATTTCATTATGCATGATATTAAATATTTTTTCTTAATAAAAATAATCAGACAATTTAGGGAGGCAAAAAGAATTTTCGAGGGGAGAGAGGGGCAAATTACCAAAAGTATTACTGAAAATCACTAATTTTCAAAATCTAGGGGGCACGTGCCCCCCTGGACAATACTGAATCCGCTCATGCTAACATGGATATATGTTTTAAGATTGATATATAAGAATATATATATATATATATGAGAGTTAATAGAATTTTTTCTTTAAAAAATAAAAAAATCTTATTTTTACTAGCTATTCGGCTTCAGAAACCTTAGCATATTTATTTAGTCTCCTTATCCTCTGATAATGAAAAAAAAATTATACATATTATTTTTTATTCAATTTGTTGAATTATCAAAAATGGTTTGTACACTTTTTAATCAAGTAATTGAATATTAGTTGATTTTATTTATTTTTATTTTTATTTTTCTTTTTGGAGTATGAGTAAGTTAAATTTTAGGATTTTAAACAGTACAAGTACTACAATATTCCGGTTTTAAACAATTTGTATCTTGATTAGTTAAATATAGATTGAAAATATTTGAATCCAACTATGATGAATCGAATTGACGAATTGGACAATATATGGCAATCTTGACTAGGGGTGTTAATGTGTAGATCATCATTTATATTATTATTTTTTTAATCCGATAGGATCTGATCATTTAAAATTGGATCATAATTTATTTTACCTAATTCAAACGGGTCACAAATTAACTTGACCATCTAAATAGAATAATTAAGTGTTTATTATTTTTTTATTTTTTAAGTAATTTAATGATTAATTCATATATAATTTATCTTAATTAATGTATATATTTGCTTTAATTAGTGTCAAATCATGAAATAAATAAAAAGTATAATTAAATGGGTCGAGTCGATCGACTTGATCTATGATGGGACAAAAGATATTAATCTATATTTGTCCTATTTATTCTGGGATCATTTTGAATCAGGATGAGTCAGGTTGACCCGTCATGTGAAACCCGCACAAATTAAAATAATAAAATATGAAATATCTAATTAAAACAAAATATGAGGAACCACATAGAATAAAAATTTTAAATTTTAAATGTTACGAATAAAACCCAAAATCAAATTAAAACACTATTAAAATTTAATAACATAAAACTTAATTGAGAAAATTAAATAAAAATATCTTGGTCAAATGAAATTGGATACCCGAATCAATAAGAATTTAAATTGGATACCCCGTACTATTATATTATAATATTTTAGAATTATTCATTTTTGACTATTATATTATAATATTTTAGAATTATTCATTTTTGAGGTTATCCTTGATAAAAATCATCATCACATTCATGTAGTGTATTTTTATAAACTCTTTCGTATTCTTTTTATACCATACTCATATATGATTAAATTAAATTTAAATAATTAAACTAAAATTTTACGTACTTATATGTTACTATTATATTTATTATGAAAATAAATTTTTAACGGTTTTAAGTCTAAGCCTAGAGATTTGTAATATTTTGGTGCTGAACCTAAAACCACACTGAGTGACTTATCACTCACGTTTTCTTGGTGGTTGTGGAGTCCAGGTTTGGAGCGAGATAACAGACCGTGAGGATCGACTTTGGTAGATGTCCATGATTGTACTGCCGCCGTTTATTTTATTTTATTTTATCCATTGGAGCTATTAGATAGTTATATTTGAATTTTGGATGCTCTTGCGGCACTATCTCGTTTTGTATTATTTATTATTTTTGCTTCCGCAAAATTCTGACATTTATATATTTTTATTTATTTTGACATGTATAAATGAATTGTTATTCTTTTTATTGTGATAAATGAATAAATTATGTATTTTTAAGTCTTACGTACCGATGTACTTGTGTTTTCGCGGAAAGCGGCTGTCATCCCGAGCAATATTAATTTTGGTTTGGAATGTCACACGTCAAGTCCGGTCAAATTTAGAGAGTTCCTTTTATACCCCATTGTAAAGTATAACTTTCGTGAAAAAAATGTTAGCAAGCTATTATCTACTGATGTTATGTATTATCGATACCGACTTTGTTAGTCAGGTTAAACGGGCCATTATTTTATGTCAATATTTTTTATTGTGAAATTATATTTATTATTCAACTTGAATGCTTAAAATATGAATAATTACTCATTTAAATTAAATAATAAAAATATTTGGCAAAATAAATTATATAATAAAATCATCAATATGACTCATTTAACCTGAACAACAAAGTCGATATTAATAACCGTATCATGACAATTATTGGAAGAAATTGACGTAAATGAATTTAAAATTATAAAAAAAAATATTTATCGTTTAGGTGGCGTGCTTACACATTTGACGAGAATTCATTAAATGTTAATTAAATTAAATCGTGATTTTTTTTCCAAATCATTCAATAGATGATTTATTGAGTTCAAGTTGCATCAAATATGAGTATATGACGCAAGGACTTTCCATGAAGATTATACTTAAAATTTGATTATTATTGTATTGGTTATCGTTGTTCATGTCAAATAATTTTGTTATTATTGTTATTATTATTATTATAACAAATTAATATAATTATTTGCCATGATAAAAATAAAATTGTTTTCCCCATGTCACTTCTACCGGTCAGTCCGAATATTTTTGTTCGGCGTAGCAAATTAAAATTGAGGTTTAAATAGTGTCCACCCTTATAACTATTCACCTGTCAACTTTTATATGAGCCGAAGATATTATTACATGGATGGGTCTATAAATTGTGCGGAGAAATTAAATCTACGTAATGATTAATAAGTGAATTATTTAAATTAATAATTAAATATATATATTTAACAGATATAAAAATATTCACATAATATAGTAAAGATTTGGACGGGATTTATTAGGAGACATCATGAATGTTACTTACTATTATTTATTTATTAATTTTAAATATTTATCATTAGTCATTAATTAATTATTGCATACATTGATATACGTGTTACTTTGATGTAAGTCTCTTTGTTTGAGCATAAATTATTTTTAAATATAGATTTGATGTGTACTATATATAGATAATCATGAATTCAAATCGTCAAGAGTACTTTGATATGTAAAATATTCAAATAAAGTGAGTCTCATAAATACAAGGGTGGAGATATGACTGCTCCTGTCCGTAGTTTAGATCCAACGACTGTCATGATTTTGAGTAGTTATTCTATCATAGAGTACTTTAGAGAAGATGAATCCCAGAATCATGTGTGTCTAAATCCAGTATATTAGCTTTATTTATATTGATAGACCTTAGAAAGTCTTAGGATGGTGGTATTGAAAAGTCAAAATAGTGCAAGAATGTAAAAAATCTAAGATAGAAATGTATAAATCGGTTTGAGACTTAATGTTCAAGTGTAATGGCAGCGGAATACAATTTAAATCAATTCAATTCTCACAAGAATATAGCAATTAAAGAAATGTGAGAAAAGAAAAATAAAGATAAAACAAAAACACAAGATGTAACGGAGTTCGGCTTTAACAATGCCTATGTCTCTGGGACCCTCAACCTCTAACAATTGAGGTTGAGCCGATATATTAAAAAATATTTTTTTTACACTTGTAGAACTTGGTCCCTTATAAAAATGGGCTGTTAAGCCTATCAGTAACTAGAGTGACAACACACTCAAAAAGGTTGAGTGCCAACACACTCAAAAAGGTGAGCACTACAGCTCAAAAAGGGAAGCACTACGGCTCAAGAAAATATTTACAAGAAGATCACAAAGGATCAAGTTGGGAGAATAGAGAGAAACTAGATTGAGCTTGAACAAGGATTTGGCTAATTGAGTGTTTTCAATATTTTGATTTTTCTCTCTCTCTTTGAATATAGCTAGTAAGCACTCTAGACTTATATTTTTGCTAGATAGATTAACTACAATAATATATTAGTGAGAGATGTGATCCTTTTTAAAATAGATCTTCTGAAACAGCTAAAAAAACTATTTTTCGGCCTGAACCGTTATAACGGTTTACGAATCGTTATAATGGTTTAGAAAGAATAGTCGTTGGATCAACTAAGCTGAAACGTTATAACGATTTATCAAATCGTTATACGTTTCATGAATCGTTGTAACGATTACAGAATCGTTATACGTTTCATAAATTGTTGTAACGATTACTGAATCGTTACATAACGATACGCTCTGGTTTCTTTGAGAATATATTTCTGCCTTAGAACATTTTTGAGTATTGAGATGAACCGTTATAACGATTCTCTGGGCAGAAATATTTTTCTTGTTGTTTAAGCTCAATTTATTTTGACTAATTAAACTCAGTTTGAGTCTAACTAAACCTAAGCCTAATGCAGTTTTGATTAAGCTCTTGTATTCTAACACTAGTATTGGTTCTTGTGCACTAGTCCATTTGCATGTTAATCCATGTACAAAATTCAAACAGAGCAAATTATAAAATTCAAGATTGCTTTGCAAATCGATAAATCAAAGAAAATATTAAGTGTAATAATATTTAATATATAATATACATATTACTATCTGTTAATTATACGTTCTTAATTGTTAATGACAGGAGCTTATTAATCAAAATATTATATCTCTGGATGCTTAAAGGATCACTCATGTGATAATGTCTCTACCGGTTGATTTAAATATAAGAAATGAATGAGTGGATAGTTACGAGGACACGAGATGTTTTCCATTAAAGTATTTTGTTGATATGGTCTGATAGAAGTAAAGGATTTCGGGACTGGATCCTATTATCAATTTTCCCATGACATACATTGTATATGGGCAAAGGTTACGATGTTTGTAAAGTAAATAATTATTTTTATTTTAGATTGAGATTTTATATTTGATTTAAATGATCAATTTAAGTTGTTCAATGATTACTTTATGTTAATATCTTGTGATTTTTAGATATTTTTTAAATTATTTTTAAAAATAATTATTTAACATAAAAATGGTTTATTTTAAGACAGTTTTTAAAAATAATTTAAAAAAGATTTAGAAAGCTCAAAAATCATAAAATTTAATATTTCATGATATTTTAACATAAATTTTTTTTGAACAATTTAGCTTGACCATTTAAGCTGTCAGAATATAAAATTTTAATTCAAAGTAAAAATATTTTTTTTTGCAAAGCACTATAACTTACTCTTTATATATGTTCAAGATTTAATATAAAATAATAAGGCATTAGTATTCTAGCTAGTATATCGTGGGGATCTGATAAATGATATATACGGCTCATTGTCCCGTCGTTCGGTGAGGAAAAATTAGTAGGGGTGTAAACGGGTCGGGTTGGTCGGGTTTTACATAAGTTTTCAATCAGATAGATACTATTTAGATTATAATATTTTCAATACGTAACCAATCAATTAAAATAAAAAAATGTTAAATCCATGTTTCTTTTTGGCGGTCAGGTTTCACGGGTTTCACAAGTTTATGTTAATTGACAAAATTCTGTATATAAAAAATGATGACATAATTAATAACTGAAAGTAAGTCAGATGCAACATAAGCACAATATAGTGATGAGTTTATTAGAAAGTTCAAATTCAAAGTAACACGATATAGATGATAATAAGTCAATAACATCAAAGTTACTTACATAATACATAATCTAAGAAACAAATTATTCCTAACAATATCAAAATAAAAACTTTATTTTAATAATTAATTATGATATCTAAATAAAATAAGAACAAAATTTTGGTCTAAAAAGTAAGGAGCTCATTTATGATTGCCTTGGCAGCACCTACTTGTTGTTGTTGCTCCTTTTGCATTTTTTCTTGAGTTGAGTTATCTTCAATTGAAGCAACCACCTATCATTAGAGACAAATAAATAAATACTTATTGAAGCAACCATCTATCATTATAGACAAATAAATTAATACTTAGCTTTTTGCTGGAATGAACTTTTTTTTCAATACCAGTACTAAACTACTAATCTAGATTCATCAGAAGATATATGTGCATTTAACGATCAAACAATTACTCTTTTATTTTTTCCTTACTATTATGCATATATTAAAAAATAATTAAATAAATATACCATAATTCCCCCCATAAAGTTGATTTCATCTTAAAGAACTTTGCAAACAATATAAAAAAATTCTTTGTCTGACGCACCTCCTAATCTAAATAATAAAGTTGATTTAGTCAAAAGAGAAATTGAAATCACAACACAACTCTCTGACACAATTTCAAAATTAACAAGTTTCAATATGAATAACAAAAAGAAACTTACCTTTTATCGTTATGAAGAAGGAATAGTCTGGGTAAAAATAATTCCTTGTGTCGCTGGATTTTGTCAAGCAAAATTAGGTTTTGATGAGCAATTTGTAAAGTTAGGTTTTGAACGAGTAATTTATAAATTTGGTAGAGAATCATTGCCAGATGGAGTAATTTAAAATCTTTATAATTTCTGAAATTGACAATAGAACTTAAATGAGGTTATTTGCCATATGGAAGGAACGAAAGAATTTAAGGAGTAAATTTTGCCATCTGAGAAGGGCGGAGGAATTTAAGGAGTAAATTAGGTGGGAGTTGAAGAGAATCGAACATACGCGATTAAAATTAACAAACTGTAACTGTAATTGTAACTGTCTAATATTAATCGGGTTGGCTAAAATACAATCCTTAACTAACCATATAAAATTAAAATCCTTTAATATTCAGGTCGGATCGGTCGGCTCAGTCGGGTTACTCTTACAGCCCTAAAAATTAGTAGTAGCTCGTGTGTCCAACATTAGCAATTACGAATATATCTACTTTTAATTAATACATGCAGCGGTGCATGCTATATAATCTATTGACACCTGGAAACGTTCAACCTGAGGAGCACGCATTTAAGATACTCGTGATGCAATTATTATATATAGGGAAGAGATAACTTGACAATGGTTATTTTTACGATCCGATAATAAATTTTCAAATAAATATAAAAAAATTTAAAATAGAAAAAAGTCTTATTTATAAATTTTTCTACTTATAAATCGATGATAATTAAAATTTTATGTAATTTTATTATCATTTAATAATCTATTAAAGAATATTAAATTGAAACCGTTGTAAATTGTATAATATTTTGATGGTCTTTAATAGAATAGCAAATGATAATAAAATTATATAAAATTTGAATCACTATCAATCTATAAATAAAATATATCTATAATTTTTTTTTCATATTTATTTAGAAATCTATTATTAAAATTATCAAAATAACTCATTGTGAAGGGATCTTCCCTTATATATAATGTTTTTGGACTAATTATGCGAGGATGGAATAGATAACGTACTTATTATTGAGCAATGATTTGTATGAGAAAGAGAGTACGCTGATGCTCAACGTAGTAATATGTACCTTCGCCTCATCATTAGTGCGGTTGGATTTAAAAAATAGTTAAGTATTAAAGGTGCTTATGTTGTTGGCTGCCATTTGGAGTTTGAAGCGTAGTAAATTATCTTCCTTCGGTTCGCAAGAATAGTAAAGCTAAAGTGATGTAAAAATTGTTGAAAGATTTTTTTTTTGGGTACTTTAATCTTGAAGTACATATAAAAATATTTAAACTTCTAAAACATTTAAATCACTTCCGTTTGATACATCAAAGAGTGAGGATTCATTGACAATGTGTTATTTTGACAATCTTAATAATGGAACTCTAAATAAATATAAAAAAATTTATGCATGTGTTCTTCTACCTTTAGATTGATGGTCATTCAAATTTCATATAATTTTATTATCGTTTGATAGTCCATCAAAGACTGTTAAATTGAAATCGTTGCAAATTCCATGAAAATTTGATGGTCTTTGATGAACTATCAAATGATAATTAAATTACATGAAATTTGAATGAATATCAATCTAAAGATAAAAAGAACACATCTATAAATCATTTTCCATTTTTAAGTTTTTTTTTATATTTATTTAAACGACCATTGTCAAGGTTATCAAAATAACCAATTGTCAACCGATCCCTTCTCAACGTTAAAATGCTTTAGAGTATTTACTATACCTTAGATGCACCAATCAGAACGGGGAATTTTTTCTAAAGTCTGTGCTCAACTTTATTTACTCAAAACCACAAAAGTTACTATTAGACCCATTTGTTAATTAACCCCTTTAATATCTATTATTCTGCTGGGTCAACTTTACCATGTGGCACAGTGGCAGTATAAACATTTGTCAGTGAAATCCGATCTCAGATTTAGTGATTTACCATTATTCTAAGCATCCTCATCGATAAGATTAATTAAAGTAAAATAAGTACTGGTTTATCGTACTAAAGAAGTTTCAACAGAAAAAAAAACACACGAGTGAAATAAAAATGAGCTTTAATTATGAGCAGCGAATAGAATGTTGAAAAGGCAAAGCTAGTAATTTCCTCATCTGTCACATTCGGTTTACAAACATGAAGTAATTATATAAAGGGTGGGGTCACTTGATAATGGTTATTTTGTCAATCATGAAAATGGACTCTTAAATATATATCAAAAAGTTCTTAAAATATAAAACAAGTTTATAGATGTATTATTCTACCTATAGATTAATGGTCATTCAACTTTCATGTAATTTCATTATCACTTGATACTTTATCCAGGACTATCAAAGTTGTATACAATTTGTAACGGTTCTAAATTATATAAATTACATGAAATTTGAATGACCATTAATCTATAGAAAGAAAAACACGTCTATAATTTTTTTTTATTTAAGATTTTTTTTTATATTTATTTAAAATCCATTATCAAAATAACCATTGTCAAATGATCGCCACTATTATATAAATATGTATTATATACTGGAGTGACTACACACTACACAGTAACGTAGGCGTTTTATGGATGCTAGCTAGGAGAGTCCAGCTTTTGTACAAACTGGAGAGAATAATATATAAGATGCAGACAAGGTCCCGGAAAATTAGTTCGCATAATTAATAGGCTAATCCAAATCTAATCCACGAGGACTTAAATATTTGCACCATTTTAAAAGCAATATATCCTCATAATTGAAGCATCATTTCCTCTGTACTCCTACTCCATACAAAACATAACGAAGTTTTTATTCAATTTTTAATTTAATTAATTTCAGAGAAACTTAAAATTTGATCCTCAATTGGGGAATTTTTTAAATGTAATCATAAATTAAGATTTCAGTATGCCAAGAATGGACCGTGCAATAATAACTTTTATTATTATTGTTGTGCATACAATAATATAATCTGATTGTAACTTCAGGATCAACCTTCTTCTACTTTTTTCTTTGTAATAGTAATACCTCAGGATTATTTGATGAAAAGTAATACCTCAGGATTTATCTTTCTTTTTGCTAGAGAGAAGAAAACTATGCTAAAAGTAGAAATATACATGGCTTCTTTAAGTAGAAATTTTTTCTAACTCAATACAAGCTCGCTTGCTTTTAGTGTCACCTCCACCTCAATAATATTGTGTTTTAATTCGTGGAATTGGGGAGACGAACAACCGTAACCTACAACCATGCATTAAACTTGCTTAAAATTCGTGCCATTTTGCATTCCACCTAATCAAACCAACCCTTTTTTAAATTTAATTCCTCATATCCAAAATTCTCAGCACAAAGATATTTGTAGGATAGTAGCTCCAACAACTCGAGAGACCAAACAAGATTAACCAAGGCGTTTGTCGAATGTATCATATCCGTGCATTTGCAATCGGATTGATTTAAAAAAAATGATAACGTTATCCATTTAGTTTGATTGAGTGAATTATTTGTGATAATAATAAGTTAGCTATGATGTAGTAGTTAATTATTATTTTGACATATTATTTTCATTTATTTTTAGACGCAAAAAGATGTGTCATAGACAACAATCAATCAGAATATCAGTGGGTCAACAATTAAAGTCAATAGCCTAGTTAAAAAATATATATTTTTTGAAATTATAGCCTAAATCTCTGCAATACTTCGTGCAACAATTGTGATTGTGAGGAAAAGAAAACTTGAATACACTTTTCATAGTTGCAATACTCAAGTTTGAAAAATAGCTCAATCAAATGGCTGATATTGATTTCAAAAATGTGAAAATAAATATAAACCACTGTAGAATTATGACACATAGATGTTTAATAAAGAATAGAAATGATTTCCGAAATTTGTGATAACAAATAAGTTAGCTATGATGTGGTAATTAATTTCTACCATTTTGACATACTATTTTTATTTATTTTTAGATGCATGAGATCTTTTTGTATCGGAGGAAACAATCAACCTAGTTATTAGTGGGCCTACAATTAAAGTCAATAATATAGTTAAATAAGGTATTTCAAAATTGCAGCTTGTAGTGTACTCCGTGTAACAATAATGATGATGAGGAAAATAAAATTTCAACACACTTTTCGTATTTGCAACACTCAAATTTGAAAAGCAATTCAATCATATAACTGATATTAATTAAAAAAAATGTGAAAATAAATTTAGAAATCAGAACTCTTAAATGTTTAATAAGAAGAAGAGATAGAGATAGAAACTAACAACCTCCAACATAAAACAGTTCAACTGTTTTGATGATTACCGTATAAATTAAAATATTTAAAGCATACAAAATGATACGTTTTTGTTTTATGGAGAGATGAATTTGATTCTTCAAGGCGTTTTTTTAAAATATCGAAATCAATGATATCCTCACTTCGAAGAAGGGTCATTTTATTATATTCATAAAATTTAGATATATTAAACAATATTTTCACATATCAGCAAAATACTGTCATAATTTATACTTCATGATTATAAAATCTACATTTAACTATAACATCATAATTAAGTGAATGTGGTTATGCATGCAACTATTCAAGTTAATCTTCCCTACATATACAAAATAATTAATCTAATATACAATGCAATACAAAAAATAAACATAAAATTTTATTACATCACTACTTCTATTTTTTTTTTTTTTTGATAAATAAGACAATACGAAAAATAAATATAAAATTTTATCGCATATCAACTTCTAAAATTTTGATCTCATAATGTGGATTCACATATAGTACAGCCTTTCACACGGGTAACTATCCTTTGAAGAATATTTTCTGTGGAGAGTTTTCAAAAATTAATCACAACGGCTCGTTTTAATCACAACGGTTATGAAAAAATCTAAATATAAATTTTGATGCACCCTATTATTGTTAAATCAGAACTGTTAATCTCTGATCGAACGGATCAGATTAAAAGTACTATTTTTTTTTTGCTCACCAAGAGATATTGTTCCCTTTCACACACCCAAGTTACTATTCCCCATGTATACCAGTAAACATAAATGCATGCTCCAGGCGTAGCCAGTAGACCAACAAAAACCCGTGTTACCGTAGTACCTAATAAAGGCAGCACGCTCCTAAATTAACTCCAACCAAGGGATCCTCATTTTTTCATTGTTTCCTCTATTAAAGTACTCATCCAGACAAATTTCCTTCTCTCTCCGTGTAAAAGCACACTAATTTTTTTTTTTGAAAAACTAAATCTCCGCACTCACTAAGCTTTCTATTCTTTCGTGGATCCCTCCATATATATCTTCGTGTAGTGGTCCCGAACACTCCATTAGTCTCTCTGTA
Source organism: Schoenoplectus tabernaemontani (assembly GCA_037127355.1). Taxonomy (NCBI): domain Eukaryota; kingdom Viridiplantae; phylum Streptophyta; class Magnoliopsida; order Poales; family Cyperaceae; genus Schoenoplectus; species Schoenoplectus tabernaemontani. The sequence continues at coordinate 18,210,191 of CM073752.1, forward strand.
AACAGGATCCGCTCTACAAATTGTTATAGGAAATAAAAATAGATAATCTGAAGTAGGCAACTTTACCTTCTTCACACACCCAGTCTCTGTAATTTCTCTCTCTATAGACCTCCCAACCCATTCCTCTTTCTTCTCCTTTTTTTCTCCCCAGGTCCAAAAAGCCTCCGTCTTTTTGTGTCAATCTCCTCTCCCTCCGGACCCAACTTGGGTTCTGTTTCCTGACCGCCATTGTCGCGGTTTTGTTCTTCCATTGTTGGATCCTTAAAGTTCCCCCAAATTGAAAGGATTTGAAAGGGGTTTGCGAGCTTCTTCAGGAATGCCGAGTCTCCACTGAGAAAGAAGATGCGTTGAATGGAATCCGCGCTTCTAGGGTTTAATTTATGGAGGAAAGACCCCTGCTTGAGCGCAGTTTCGGATCCGGTTCGGCACTGAGAAGTTCGCTTTGCCTTAGATTTTTTCTAATCGAGGTTCGCATATCTCAGTTGTGCTATATAATATTTCTGTGTTTTTTCCTGATTTATATGGCTTAGTGGAAGTTGTGCACGAACTATTTTGGATTTATAAGTGACCCAAATGTGAAGTTTTATTCATAGTTACTTCGAGTTATTTGTTCTTGCCGTTTCATTTTTTTCCCCACAAAACTCGCTGGGTTTAGTATACGATTTAATAGTATTTTTGTTTCGTCCCTTGTTATATCTGTAAATAAGGGCTAACTGTTGGTTATTTTATTTTTTGTGAGGTAAAATTGGTTCTCTTTTTTCTTTTTTTTTTCCAGTGGTGAGGAGGGTTTGTTTGCTGTTGCGTTTGGGGGGGGGGGGGGGGTTGCACATTTCGGATTTTTGTGCCGTGACAAACATAACGCCTGTGAAATATTTTTGTGTAATTGATGCGAACCCGTTTACTTAAAGAATGACACTTGCAATTTGGTTTCCTATTCTTGTCAAACCGTTATATAGAACTGTATGATAACGAGCTACAATTTACTATTAGTTCGTGATATATTTCTATGCTCTCACAAACAACATGATTGTGAACAATTTTTAGTCAATTAAATCAATGCAAAACCCATTCGAATAATGTTCTCAATTTCAATTGGGGTTTCTATTTTTGTCAAACTGTGATGTAAAGCCATAGATAGCGAGCCACAAACTACTTCATTAGCCTCCTACCCCTTAAAAAGAAGGTGGAGACGGGAGAGAGTAAGATAAAGGACAGCTATAAATATCCTGTCTTTATAACTGCCAATTTTTTTATTGATTGAATTTAGCTTTTCCCACCTTTTATTCTGCCATGGGAGTGCATTAATTGAAAAAAACAAATTTGTAATTACTTTTTCAATCATTGAAGACATCCCTAACCTGCATCTTTTTTCTTTCTTTTTTTTGTTGGCTTGGTTTTTGATTTACAGATTGTGTTAATTCTAGTTTGTATACAAGGAACCTTTACTGACTCTAAAGAAGATGCCAAACCATTATATTATGAAGGTCCTGAATCAGAAGACACCAATAATATATATCTCACACACTCATGCATACATGATGAAATACTACACCAGAGGCGGCGAAGTGGCAGGAAGGAATACTCGGTGACGCCCCAGGTGTACATGGGCTCCACATCATCAGAAGACCACCACAAGGGAAGGACCTTGCTTGGTGTGCCAGAGAAGGTTCAGACTCAGTCCAGTGCAAGGCAGCCTATCAGGATTTATTTGAATTACGATGCAGTGGGGCACTCTCCTGATAGAGATTGTCAGAAAGTTGGTGACATCGTTAAGGTACTTGTTGAGTTCACCGTTTTTTTTTTTTTTACTAAAACCACACTGAACTTCCAAACTCTGATTAGCCTTTTTCTTTGCAATATAATTTCATTCCAAGTATATGTAATGCACATTTAAGTAGAGATATATTACCTGTGCATTTTGTTTGTTATAGCTTGGGGAACCGCCAATATGTCTGACCCCTGGAATTCCATTTTGCAATCCACATGCATACCCTGCTGTGGTTGGAGATTGTTGGTATAATTGTACTAGTGATGATATTGCTGGTGGGGACAAAAAGCAACGGCTTCACAAGGTATGATCTTTTTAACAAATATTATTTTAGAAAGAAAAACAAATTGTGTTATTTTTCTACATTAAAAAGCTATTTTTGAAACTTCTGTAGGCACTTGGGCACACTGTACAGTGGTTCAAGAAAGCACTTGCTGTTGAACCTGTTAAGGGTAATTTAAGATTAAGTGGGTATTCCGCATGTGGTCAGGATGGAGGTGTTCAACTTCCCCATCAGTATGTTGAAGGTAATTTTTTTCACGGCATGTGAAAAACTTAAATCTTCATTATCTTCTAAGGTCACAATTTAATACAGAAATTGTCTCAACACATGCAGAAGGGGTAAGGGATGCAGATCTAGTACTTTTAGTAACGACTAGGCCCACAACTGGAAACACCCTTGCATGGGCTGTGGCTTGCGAACGGGACCAATGGGGTCGTGCTATTGCAGGTTTCCTTTCTTTCTGTTATTGTTACAATCTTTTTTGTTATTGCTGTTTCAAGAGATTCCCTGCAAGACAGCAAACAATTGTGTATCCCCCATTTCCTTAGACAAGAAAGAGAAACAAAAGGGCATTTTGGGATGCAGGAACATCTGAATTCCTTCTATTAATTTATTTATACAAGTATGGTTTTGTGCTTAGATTCACTTATGTTCTTAACATCTATTATCTATGTCGCAGGGCATGTGAATGTGGCACCCCGGCATTTGACAGCAGAAGCTGAAACGCTTCTTTCAGCAACTTTGATACATGAGGTGATGCATGTTTTGGGTTTTGATCCCCATGCTTTCGCTCACTTTCGAGATGAAAGAAAAAGAAGGCGTAGTCAGGTTCAGTTTCTTCCTTCTTTTATCTTTTGTTTCTTTTTTTTTTTGCCTTGAAGTAATCACAATTTCATGTAATGACAATTTTTTGTTATGGTGCAGGTAACAGTACAATCCATGGATGAGAAGCTAGGAAGGATGGTCACACGTGTCGTTCTTCCCCGTGTTATCATGCATTCTAGGCATCACTATGGGGTGAGTTATAGTTTGGGTTTGTTAGAACATCTTTGCTTTATTATCCCGATAAAAAAAATCATGGAAACTTCCTGCATGAGTTTGGAAATTTTGCTTCAATTGATGGCCAATCAGAAGGAACTATGCTTCATACCAAAAATCCAACTCTTGTTGTCCCCAAATACCATGTGTTGGTTACTAGCCGAAATTTATACTACACATTTATGTGCAGGCATACTCTGAAAACTTCACTGGTCTGGAATTGGAAGATGGAGGAGGCAGGGGTACCTCAGGTAACTAAAGCATGATTTTTATTTTTATTTTTTTATCATATCCAGCTACACTTACTGGATATATGAATAAACACAATGTTGTGTACAGGGTCACACTGGGAGAAGAGGCTATTAATGAATGAGATAATGACTGGTTCGGTTGACACAAGATCAGTTGTATCAAAAATGACATTGGCTTTGCTGGAAGATAGCGGCTGGTATCAGGCAAACTATAGTATGGCTGAAGGATTACAGTGGGGTCGCAATCAGGGTACAGAGTTTGTTACTTCTCCATGCAGCCTTTGGCATGGAGCTTACCGCTGTAATTCAACACAGCTGTCTGGTTGTACATATAATAGAGAGGCTGAAGGATACTGCCCTATTGTTAGCTACAGCGGCGACCTACCTAAGTGGGCTCAGTACTTTCCTCAGCCCAACAAAGGCAAGAGCAAAATGCCAATAGCATGATTGTTGCCAATTTGACTATGATGAAAACCAGATTAATGGTGATTCTTGCATAATGCAGGCGGGCAATCCTCATTGGCAGATTATTGCACTTACTTCGTGGCATATTCAGATGGATCATGCACTGACACAAACAGTGCACGCTCACCTGACCGAATGCTTGGAGAAGTCAGAGGAAGCAGTTCTAGGTTAGCACACCTTCAACTGCTAGTTTAACTGCTAGAATGAAAATCAAGATTTGTATTGGATCTGTTTTCTGATATAATAAGAAATGTCATGTGAGTAGGTGCATGGCTTCAACATTGGTACGAACTGGATTCGTGAGAGGTTCTACCACTCAAGGAAATGGTTGCTACCAACATCGTTGCATTAACAATACTGTTCAGGTAATCTTCTCAGTTTCTGACTCTTATTTTCTTATACTTGCATTAACAACACTCTCAACTAGTCAACTTATTTTCTGAACCCTCATCTCTCTTGTATTAATTCAACGGAGCTTGGTATAGGTTGCAGTTGATGGGTTGTGGAAAGCATGTCCATTGGCTGGTGGTCCAATTCAATTTCCAGGATTCAATGGTACAGTATATCATGTTTATAATTTTTTTTAGCATCCACATCGACGATGAGATTCTAATTTTTGCTGTTCTTCATTGTGACTTGAAGGGGAATTGATATGCCCAGCATACCATGAGTTATGTGGGAGTAGTAGAGCAGCAGCAGTAATCGGACAGTGTCCAAGGTCGTGTAGCTATAATGGAGACTGTGTTGATGGAAGGTGCCGCTGCTTCCTTGGTTTTCATGGTCGTGACTGCAGTAAAAGTGAGCCTTCTTCCTCAAGTCTACAGTTATTATCCTGATCATCTCTCTCTCTCTCTCTCTCTCTCTCTCTCTCTCTCTGTCTTTCTCTCTCTTTCTTTTTAATAAGTGGACTCTGCTCTTGGCCCCTAGATGGTCACATTTAACTTGACCTTTACATTTTTCTTCATTTCATTTAACCTGTTTGAAATTTGGTACCTCGTTCAATCAAGGCTCCCCTTGCATTAGCATTTGATTATGCATGTCCGGTGCAGATTTGGCAATGACATGGCGATTAGGCCAGTTGTATTCTGAAGCTGATTGAACCAAATGTTGTAAGGTCTCTAGAGAACCAAGAACAATAGTTAATTGGGTGGGGCCCTTAAGTTGTTTTTTCTATATTTCTCTCTGTAATTTTTCACAATAAAGTTCGAGACTCAAGTTATTACATTTCAGTAACACTCTACTTTGATATTTATTATGGCAGGATCATGCCCAACTGGATGCAGCAGGCATGGGACGTGCATGCAAAGTGGGATTTGTGAGTGCAAAAATGGATGGACCGGGATTGATTGTTCTACAGGTACTTGGTTTTAAGCATACAAAAATAGAATGATTGCATTATAATTGTTAGCCTTGGATAAATGAGAGGAAATAAACTTGAAAAAATATGCTACATTTTTACCATGAATCCCTATAATAGAAATTGAGTTTTAGTAAATGCACAAATAAGCAGTTGAATGAAATCAAACCCTCAAATAAATCTCAGCATTGACAGAAATATTAACTCTATCCGAGCAGTACCCTCCATATGCATGTACTGAAATAGCATTAGGATGGGACAATTGACATAATCAATGAATTCCTCTTTGGACATGCAGCGGTTTGTGATGAACAGTGTAGTTTGCACGGAGGGGTATGTGACAATGGGGTGTGTGAATTTAGATGCTCTGATTATGCTGGTTACACATGTCAAAACACCTCATCTCTCCTCCCTTCTCTCTCCATCTGCGCGGATGTCCTTGCCTCGTCATCTCCTGGGGATGCGGTGGGAGATGTTGGTCAGCACTGTGCACCCAGTGAGCCCAGCATATTGCAACAGCTGGAGTCAGTGGTGGTGGTGCCCAACTACAATAGATTAATGCCTGGTGGAAGGACCCTTTTTAGTATTCTTGATAGTGGCTACTGTGCAGCAGCCGCAAAGCGGCTAGCTTGCTGGGTAAGTCTGATCCCGCTCCCTGCTCTCTCTCTCTCCCCTTCCCTCCCCTCCTCGCCCTACACTGTCTCTCTCTAACATTACATAATCTTGTGGAAACATTTCAGATATCAATACAAAGATGTGACAGAGATGGAGACAACAGGCTAAGAGTTTGCCACTCTGCATGTCGGTCATACAATGCAGCATGTGGAGCTGGACTGGATTGCTCTGACCAGACACTGTTTAGCAGTGAAGAGGAAGGAGATGGGCAGTGCACTGGTTATGGTGACATTAAACCCTGGTGGTTTAGACGCTTTAGAACTATATACTCCCAATAGGCTGTATCTACTGGCCTTACCCTTCTTTTTATGGCCTTGGTAAATGTGGCCAATACTCCTTGTAAAGTATCTTCTTTTTTCCCTTATTTTTTGCCCTTCTTATTTTTGCCCTTCTTTTTCCAAATTTTTAGTGTAGGTTAGGAGTAGGATATTGGCGAGAAGAAAGTAAAGGTTTAGTAGAGTCTAATTTGAGAGAACCCCTGACATCCAAAGAAGGTTGTGTGGGGGTTGCATGATATAATTATGTTTCAATTGCTAGAAAATGTATGGATATCTGTGGGCCCCCTTTTTGGGTAATTTGTAATCCTCCTATTTTGTTGTTATCTCATTTATCAGTTTGTAAAAAAAAAGAAGGCAATAGTATGTAAGAAAATCTTTATCACATTCAGAAAATGGAAAACAGATTTAGGTTACACATAAGTGAACTGTTTTCCGTGCTTGAATGTGGCAAATAATGATGCTGTTGCCCATACGATTGGTAACGTTCATCTCAGCATTTTTGTCTGCAATATTTTGCTGTGCTCCTTGCAATCTAGCGCCAACTTAGGAATAGGCATCTCTTGATGAATTATGTTGAAGTCTCTTTCGAAGTGCTCGTAATGACAATTTTATCTTTTTTTTTCCTAACATAAAGATTATATAGTTCTCTTTAAGCCTACCCCGATGTTTCAAATGTTTGAATCACATAAATCAATATGCATTAAAATATTTGGCAACTACATATTTGTTTTCCTAGACGTATGCATCTAGAAGCTATATGAGATATATTGATGCTTTCAGATACCTAGAAGGCTAGAATAATGTTCAAAATTTTCTACGCGCAGAAAGAGGTGAGTTTGGTTGGCTTCATCTCGTTTTTAGGATTTTTTTTCGATATTTTTTCAGCGTGTTGAACGTGCGAGTGCAGTAAGAAGTATTAAATGCACGACTCAGAAATAAATAGTCTTGTCGAACTTCTATTGTTGTGTTGAACATTTTGAAAGTTTGAGAAAGACGAAATAGGAGGAAACTCAACAGTAGCCAATGGAATCACAAGGGCAATTTGTTTGGTTTTGTATGAACTATTTAGGAATGGTAGCCAATGGAATCTCCCCTGACATGCTTTCTACAGATTTTTTAATATAATAATAAGTTAAATCATATTATTATTAATAATAATTAAAATTATCAAATTTTAAAACTAAAGATGACAGTGCGCCACTGGTATTGGCGCACACGATATGAGCCACTGACATTGGTACACACAATATGCGCCACTGGCACTAGCGCCTTCCATTGAGTATTTGAATGCGCCACCGGGAGTGACGTCTTCCTCCCAGTGTACCAGTGGGAGTGGCGCCTTCAACAGTGCGCCTATTGCACTGACGCATTATTCTCATTCTATAAATAATACCAGTAGCTCGTCTCTTTTATCAAACCACACTCTTGTATTTTCATTCTATAATAACACGATTACTCGTATCTTTTCTCAAATGACAAATGTGAACTTCAATTATCATCAGTACGGTAATGATGACTCAAATTATTTTTTGAAAGTACATAACAACAATATCGATTTTGATTAATTATGCTCAAACTAGCTCCTATACAAATGAGGTATCCATTTTTAATCCAATCGGATACTATCTGAATTATTCAAATAGTTTTTTATTTAGGATTATATTCACCAGTGCAATCAAATTATTTTGACAATAATAACACTATTTACCAATAACCAAACCCGATAATTCAACTTTGTCCTACTATTTATAATTTTTTTGAGGTGGTAGTAGTATTTATCAAGAACCAAATCTTTCTGAAAATACCTTTTTTTGAAGATAATTGTGATATTGATACAAATTTGACTCTTGTTATAAGTAAAAAAGACCAGTACTGTTGATATTGATAGCGGTAGTAATATCAATATTTTATCACATATAATAGAAAATAATTATGATGATAATGATGATGAGGAAAATGATATCGGTCCAGATCATTTGACTAGATTGGAGACATGAGAGGATTACACCAAAGATTCTGATATTTTGGATAGCAATTCCGAAATTGAAGAACCCAAAAAAATCGATAATACATTATCAAAATTTAGGTTCAGATCAATATCAAATACTAGATTCAGATCAATATCAAATTCTAGGTTTTAGATTAATATTAAATTCTAGGTTCAGACTAATACCAAATTTTAGGTGAATATTAATATCAAATTCCAGGTTTAGATCAATATCAGATTCTAAGTTCAGACTAATATTAAATTTTAAATTCAGTTCAATACCAATTACAACTACAATAAAAAAAGAACTATTTATTTATTTCTTTCTTCCTCTTCTCTTTTTCTTCCTTTTTTTTTGTCCTTCTCTTTTTTTTTTCACGGCAACCACCTTCTCTTACACATGTTGTGGCGTATTGACTTTATGTAGAGGAGTAAGACACCACTCTCACTAGTGCATTGGAAGAAAGGTGTCACTCCCAGTGACACACTCAGAGAAGATGCCAATGCCAATGACGCATATTATGTATGTCAATATCAGTGACACACTGTCATTATTAGTTTTAAAATTTAATAATTTTAATTATTATTATTAATAATATAATTTAACTTATTATTATATTAAAAAAATTCGTGCATGCTTTCGGTTTTGAGCAAGGTGGGGTCCCTCTTCTATTTCTCAACGCGTTTTCTACAACCGCGATGCATAGACATTAACAAAGCATCTCTAATTCTAGTTTGAATATGAAAACAATTTTTTTAACAAAAAGAAGGAAACAAAAAATATTGCCAAATTTTATTAATATACTTGAATAAATTTACAGTGATTAGTCGCATTAATCTCTTCTTCTTTTTCCAACCTAAAGTAGTTTTGATTTTCCAAATTCCTGTTAGAAAAAGTTCCTTTTGGATAGACCTCACGTAAATGCATCTCCTCGTAAAGCTTCTCAACTTCTTTCATGTCACCACGCCTAATGTAACCCTGTATCAAAGTCCAATATATCACATAGTTTGGGTCCAAGCCACTCTGTATTAATTGGTCTAGCAAAGCAACTGCTTCTTCCATATCTCCTTCAGTACATAAACCACGTATCAAGGTAGTATAAGTAATTACAGTTGGATTAACCCCTTCTTCTACCATCTTCTGTTTCAGCTTGAATGCTTCCGTGATTTTACCCAATTTGGAATATGCATGAATCAATGTGTTGTACGTTACGTGATCTGGCTCTACACCCTTCGAGCGCAATTCACTGAAAAGATTTAGTGCCCGTTGAAAGTTGCCAGATTTGCACAAACCATTGATCAGAGAATTGTAGATTACTATGTTGGGGTTTAAACCAGCTCTTAGCATCTCAGCCTTCAATTCAAATGCTTCATTTACGCGACCCAAAGCAGAGTAACCATGCGTAAGTGTTGCATAAGTGAAAATGTCAGGAACAAACCCATCTCTCACCATATTATCGAACAGATTTTTAGCATGTTCTATCTTTCCAGTCTTACAAAGCCCACAGAGTATCACATTCCACATAATATTTGTTGGAACAAGATCATCATCAAGGTTTATATCAACATTGTGACCACAAGCTGCCATATTAGTAATCCCATATTTTTCAAGCATGTGTGTATCAACCAGCTTTTGAAGCATCAAATTGGCCTCATCAAAATTTCCTTCTCTATAAAGACCACTAACCAGGGCGCTGCATATAAATATATTAGGAGATAGCCCTTTATCTTTCATTTCAAAAAACAAATCAAAAGCTTTATCTACTCTACCTTCTCTACACCATCCTGCAATTAGGGCTCCATATGTCACAACATTTGGCTCCAAATTATGCTTTCCAATTTCAATTGAAGTATCTATGACCTTGTCAGGTCTGTTAGATTTGAAATAACCCGTTATAAAAGAATTAAACATTTCAATAGAAGGAGAAAATCTCAATTTTACCATCTCAGCTCGGATCTCATTGGCCTGGTCTAAATCACCTAATTTGCAATAACCATCAATCAGAGTTCTGTAAGTTAATTCATCTGGGGCTAATCCCCATTCTTGCATTTTGGCCAAAATACCCTGCGCTTCTTCCATCCTTCCCATCTTACAGAAGCCATTTATTACTGTATTGAAAATCACCACATTCTTTGCTAGACCTCTGACCAACATTTGATTCCAAAACTTTAGACCCAGTTTGAACCTACTTGTTTTGAAAAGGCCATCCAATAGAGTACTACAACTGATCTCATTTGGCATAACACCCCTCTTGAGCATAAAAAACCATAATCCTAGAGCATTGTCTATATAACCAATTGCACAAAATCCTTTCAGAAGTGTGTTATAACTTACCACTGTAACCCTTAGTCCCTTAGCCAGCATCACATTGCATATACCAAATGCTTTCTTCATATACCCGTGTTTGCAGTAACCATCTAATAAGGTATTATAGCTATATAAATCAGGCTTTACACCATTATTGTTCATTTCTGTAACCAACTTCTCCGCCTCTTTCATTTGCCCACTCTTGCAATACCCATTAATCAAGGTATTGTAAACAAACACATTCTCTTTCAACCCTGAATTTACCATTTCAGCTCTGACTCGGTTTGCATCTTCTATCCTATTTATTTGGCAATATGCATTTATGAGTTCTCCATAGGAGACCTCATCGGGATGTAACCCATTTACCAGCTTCATGTCCCTCAAAACCAGCTCCGCTTTATCTAGCATACCAGATTTGCAATAACCTTTGATCAACAAAGTATAACTAAAAACATTGGGATGAAAACACTTCTGACAGATTTCATCGAACACCTTCAGGGCGTTATCCATCTGTCCAAAATTACAGTATCCATCCAGCAAACCATGATAAACCACCAGATTCAACTCAATGCCATATCTTTCCATCTCATAAACAAAACCTCTAGCTTTCTCCATATCTCCGGTCTTTCCATAGGCATTGACCAAGATAGAAATCATGAACACATCTGGCAAAATACCAAGTCTATTGATCTGGCCAAAAACCTGGATTGCAGTTTCAGCCTCTCCATCCTTAACCAAACCACTCAACAAACTATTACAAGATCTCAAGCTGGGTTTACACCCACACTTACCCATATTATCAAGCACAAAGAGAGCATCTTTCAACTTTTTACTTTCCACATAGGCCTTGAGGAGCATATCAAACACGACAGGCGCAAAGGAGAAATCTCTATAAACCTTAAGCAACTCATTGAAAACCAAAGAAGAGGATTCACAAGTTGATATGAGGTCCTTCAAATAATATCTTGCTTGGGGGAATTGGCGGCCGTGAGAGAGAATATGGATGATCTGGCAGTAGGACCTCGCGCTGGGTGTAAAGGAAGAGGTGGATTCGGAGTTAGAAACGGATATTTGGAAGAAGCGAAGAGAGGAGAAGGGGTGGAGGCGGAGACGGCTGAGCACCGCGGAGAGGAGATGGTCGGAGATGCGAAGATTGAGAGACTGTACAGCGGAGAAGCGCTCAAGGGTTAGGAGACGACAAAGACTGTCTAGGTTCAGGCCAGAGATTTTAGGATTCGGGGGCATGTGTTGTACAGGCTGCAGTGCAGCTGTGCTTATGGCTTGAGGTTTTGAGAAGAGCGGGATGGGAATGGGATGGACGGAGTCGCTGAGGGGGGGACGAAGGACAGGACGCGGTTCGTGAGCATGAAATTAATCGGACAAATCATTGAGAGCCATGTCTCGCGTGTGATGCATTGGTAAATTTTCTCAAGTGTTTTAAGCATGTGATTCTAATCCACCGGGCTTGAAAAAGTACAGAAGGGCCCATTGTAAGGGTAATTAGGCCTCTATCTCCATGTACATCCCGGTATTAGAACAAATTATATTCACATTAATTCTCCACTCTTGATCTTACCATCTTACTTTGATAGATGTTACATATTTAATCATAACTGCGTTAATTCATGTTGTCGCTTGATCCCTTCAGACTTGAGAACTGTCATTCAATATTCACCTAAAAGTTAAAACCTAATAATAACGTGCCATGACTACCTCAGGTCATTCGAGCGAATTCACAAATCTAAGGTGACCGAAAATGATTTTAAATAGCAAGCGTGAAGAAGACTTTTTAAGCTTCAAAAGAAAACGCATTATAATCCATACCTCAGAAAGAGGGTTAGATTTCCTATTCAGCCAGGCCATAATTGTTAAAAAAAACATTTGATAGATCTTCCTGCATTGATTAATGATTAATTTGATGAATATATATTATGAATGAAAATTTAATAATTTCAAAGCTCGCTCTTCCATTTCCATGCACGTTTAAATACTCGAGTATAAGCCATGTTAGCTCGTCCGACAACTGACTCGTATACTTGAGCTTATCATATTTCATATTCTATTTAAATATCATTATATTATTTAAATTTATTTGGTTATGTAATATGTTTGTTGTTATGTAAGTTATTTATTTATTATGTAATTTATTTTGATTTGTTAGCTATTATAATTATAATTTCTGTTTAAAATTAATTGACAAATAAAAACACAAAACGAGCTAAGAGCTTGTGAGTTGGTTCGAGTTAGATACGAGTTGAGTACAAATTAATCTGACATTTTAGATTAACTTTGTAGGTTCGAATCAAACTAGGCTCGTATAATTACTAGCTCGAGTTTGAGTTTGCTTCTGATTCGGCTCGTCTCGCTTGTTAAACAACCCTATCCACCGGCCACAGCACGAGAGAGCTTACCTTGTTTTCTGAGCCATATGCCTGCAGATTGCATGTTTTGAAAAAAAAAGCTTTTCCCATTTTGCTGCTTTTCTTTTTTTTTTTCAAAAAAAAAAATACAGTGAAACTTATTTTACTGTCGATTCTACAACATATTAATTACTTGCAAGAGAACTGATTACATTATTGTTTGGCTGATAGATACAGCACAATAGTTATTACATTAGTATCTTGTTCGTACTTTACTATGATGATGTCTTTTAGAAAATATAAAAATTATATTTTCATGAGAAATAAAGAAATTAAAAATGAAAATAATTTAGTAATTAATGTAAATCTCAATCATGAATACATAAGTAGTGTAAAATAAATGTAGAATTGAGAGGAAAGTTGATATTTAAAATTTTAAAAAGTTAAATTTATAATTGATGACAATCTAAGAAAAAAATTAAAGCAATTATACTTTTATATTATGCCGCATTTTATGTAACAATCAAAATTAAGAGGAAATAATAACTTCAACACAAATGATCATAGAGATAGTAATATTATTTGACAAATAACTCAATCTGATGACTAATATTAGCTATAAAAGTTTAATAAAAATGAATCGTTACAAAATCAGAACACTTATGTGCTTAATAAGGAGTGAAATTGGTCCAATTATTTTACAAAACAACCACACCTATTCCTCACAAAGTGTTCACACAAGTTGCGAGTATTGTGCATTCTTATCTTGTTTGGATGGTGGAAGGATTAGTGTAATGATGTGTATTCTACTAAGCTAATAAATACCCTAATTTATACTCAATTTCAGTCGCAAGCGCATGACTTAGTCAAGTAATAGTCGGGGTGTCGAACCACAAGAACAAGGGTGAATTATCGGTTCTCACAAGTCTTACTAATCTAGACAATAGAACGAGAGTTTTGTATCAAATTAAAAATGCATAAATCTAACAACAACGACTGAAAAATTTATCAAATAGAGGATTCTAGGGGCTTTCGGCTTCACTCTCACTCGTTTGACCAATTCACTCTATTTGATATTTTAATATGTTCTAGTGTTTGTCGGGGATTTAATCTCAGATTTTAGTATCAAATTTACACTTTTGTGAATTGATACCGTACATAAACAATTCGGGTTTCACGATTAAGTACCTCACCTTACAAGTCTAAGTCCATTAAGATTAGTGAATCACTTTGGCATAACCTAGATTTTGTAGTTCGTCTTTCGGTACCACACACAATTTTTAGGGTTTCCTCGATTTTTTTCCCTTAGATAATAAATTTTACGATTAAGTACTTGGCCTACGACCTAAATCACTATTTTGGGTCAGAAGATTCAGCTCCACCTTTCGGTTTCCGCTTTCCCTTTTAGGGTAACACGCAGTTGATTAAAACTAAGCATTCAATTTAGACAAAATAACAATCACAAACAACAAGAACTAAAAGATCAACACACGAGTAAAATTAAACCATCAGAATTATTGAGTTTACACCTAGACACCTAGAAGGGTGTCTAGCCACAAATAATGTCAAAGATTGCATAAAGATTCATGTTTAAACAACAACACAACATGAGAAAAGAGTAAAGAAAAGAATATACCAAGAAGATCTATGATTTCTCGCCCGGTTCTTGAGTTCTCCTTCAAATCTCTCTCCAATGGTGTTCTTCCTCTTCTTTCTTGCTTGGGATCTATTCTCCAGTCAGTTTAGAGATGTTTTGGATGAAGGGGCGTTAAAATAACTTAATTTTAATGAGAAAACCGCTTTAAAACTGCAAGTTCGCGCTTCCAGCCCCGAAAATTACGGTCCGACATTTTAAAATGTCGGTCCGCAATTTTTATACTTTCTTAACAAAGTGAATCAGAGAGAAAATCCCATTATTTTGGTCCGCAATTTTGATAATTTTGGTCCGTAATTTTTGTCCAGAAGTGATTTTCACTTGATTTCTTCGTGTAGGTTCGATCCATCTCGTTCCAAGCATCATTTCTCATGTTGGCATCTTTGTTTACATTCTATAACCTGCAAAAATTAAGATAAAAACTGAATAAATTCTTAACAATTAACATAAAATGCACAGTTTTTGAGATAAAACCCTAATCGCACATGATATATAATTGAGGCTTATCAAATTCCCCCAAACTTAAACATTGCTTGTCCCTAAGCAAGATTCAGTCGGAGACCTAGGGTACATCTCTAAACTAAGTCAAGTTCCAAGAAAATATAACCTATATGCAAAAGATCGTGGGTTATTTAAAAAAGAGGTGACTAACCCTAAGACAAATTCTTTCAAATTTGTTCAGCCATTAATTGGAGTTTTGGGAATTGTTCGTTAAATCTGACTTCACGCGTGGTGTTTTACTCGACGAGTTTTACCTCAGACTCATACTTTCAATGTAATGCCCTAGAAGTTTTTTTTCAAAAATGATGAATACTAAAGTCTTTCCTTCCCCTCAACTATGAAATGAAACCAAAAAAATTTATAAAAGAAGAAAAAAAATATAGTGAATATCCTGAACCTCACGCGGGTTATTTTTGTGTAGCTCAAAGCTTTATTAAGAAACTCTAATTGTGCACATGAGGCTGCCCCGTGCCGTATTGGGGGTTAGGGAGTTCCATAATACCACCCTAACACATTTAAGACTTAATTTGATCTTATTTAAATCAGAATTTTTTTTATTTGTTTGCGAATGTCACGGCATGTGTACTCTTAACCATGATGTCTCGATAATTTGGACCTTCTAAAGATTTGCATATTGATTTTCAGGTCATTTTGATTTTTTTCTTATTTTCAGAAGCACCGGTCGACATTTGCCATAAGCACTATTTTTCAATTAAGTTTTTCCATTTAAAATAAACAAACGAATTGGATTTTCAAGGTTTGATAAAATTTTTTGGGAGAATGTCAATTCTTAAACACCCATCATTCTAGAAACTTCTTAGGGCATATCTTTTTCTGATTTTTCGAACCCAAAAATCTTTTTCATTCACCACATGTTATTTTAAAAAAGTTTGTATATTCCCGTATTAATTTCCTAAAATTTCCAAAAAGACTACTCATTTGCTAAAATTTCCAAAAAGACTACTCATTCAACAATCAATAACAACTAAATGCCATGCAGAAACAAGTAAGTTTCGAATATCCCAAACTTAAATCAAGTATTATCCTCAATGCGTGATTCACTTCCATCTCCTCCAACCTCTGTGACAAAATACATACATGTATTACATTCAAAAATCTATTGTCACGATTGTGAAAATAACTGATGTCACTCCTTTGAATAGAGATAATTTCGAAGTTCTAGATTGATTATGTTTAACATTTTATATATTTTAAGAATCATTGGATATTTCATTGAAGAACACTAAATTTAAATTATTATAAATTTATTAAAATTTTAATGAACTTTGATGAAATATCAAATGCTATTTATATTTTATTAAATTTGAAATACAATTTTATGTTTATTTTTTTGGGTATATTCTCATCCTAAACCTTAGTTCTTATCCATGTATACTTGTATTGTGATTCTCATCCTAAACCCATCAGTAGCTCTTCACCATGATCTTAAGTCTTAACATACCCCTCTTAATTTTTCACTCTTGAATGAGCTTAGTATATGGCAAAGTCATTTTGTATTTTGCTAAATTTATATTTTTCATTCGATCGGTTGCTATGCAGAATTTTTTCTAGTTTTATATGACGATCGAATGAAATATATGACAATTTTTGAATTCACCACTGAAAAAAATATAAAATTTAGTATATGACATTAAGAAGTGAAATATTTTAGTATATTTCAGGTTCTTTAGACATTAAGAAGTGAAATATATGACGATTTTTGAATTCACCATTGAAAAAAAAAGAGATATGTGACTATACTATATGACCGTCACAATTAATTGTGATGACTTTAATAGTATATGGCAAAGTCATTTTGTATTTTGCTAAATTAGTATATTTCATTTTAAAAGTTTCAATTAATTGTGATGACTATATGTTCCGGTCACATACCATTTGCTAACGGTTGCTTATACTTTTTCTAACCCTCCATTATTAACGTCGCAAAACCGTTAGGAAATCCATTTAAAAACTGTTACCAAATGTCTTTTATGCGGTAGTGATTTTTCATTCGAATTTTTAATGTCTGAAGATCAATTTTATAAGATGAGAAAATTTCGTATAATTATTTGAAAATTACATACAAATTTTTATTTCAAATGAAATGGGATGACATTAATTAAAAGAATTTTATGCATTGAACGTAGAAAAATATTCAGCACCTTTAATCAACTAAACAAATTTTCAAACTTATTTCGGAAAAATGTTTCTATTAATTATTAAATTAAGATTTATCTACCGGGGACAATGAAAAAGCATTAAGAGGATGAAAATCTAATCTTCTGTTAAAAAAATAATAAATAAGAAGTAACTTAACGATAAGATATTTCATAAGGAACCTCAAATCTTATTCCTACGTGTTTAGATTTCTATTTTTTAATGCCTTAGTTAAGCATTGAGATTTACCAATGTGAAACATGGAGAAAACCAAAATAAAGAGGAAACTTTTCTTTCAGCTCTCGATATTGTGATTTTAACTCTCAAAGTAGCAGCCCCCCTAAAAAAAATGGACTTATTTAAAAAATCAGAGATCGATGATGCTTGTGTTAACTTTCTTCTATTTATTCATATCCAGGACAAATGTAAATTTATATTTTCTCGATGGAAATAAATTTATTTCTCAGTTCATATGTAAAGATCAGTTCATGCATTCGTCTTCACGTATGGTATGGAAAACTGTAGTAGTCTATGCGCTTTCTAAATTAACATATAACATTATTGGCCATGCATAAAAAAATACAAATATTTTTTTATTACTATATGCAGAATGTGCACCAACCCTGATATAATTTGGAAATAAATTAGCTGACAGTAGCTATAATATTATTTTTTTATTATTAACAAATTTACTGGTAATAGCAGCAGAAATAATCATATAATATTTAATGTCAATTGTAATTTATCCATTATGAAGATTAAGTTATATAGTTATCATGATTTACTATATATGAAAATAAAAAAATCATCATGTTAAAAAAAATATTGAGACGATTCAATTTTGCCACCAATAACTAGCTAAAAGGAGACGCCACTATAAGTGACATAAGTTTTCATTAGACAAACTAAACTATAGTCATTATAAGCATACATTAAAGGTAGTGTATTATGTTATCATAATTAGATTAACAATAAAGATGATATTTTACGAATGTCACTATAAATTTTAATTAATGGTGATGACTTATAGTAGAGCCACTAAAAGAAGTGAAATATATGAAAATTTTGAATTCATCATTGAAATAAGATATGTGACTGTCACTATAAATTTTAATTAATAGTGACGACTTTAATGTATCATCATCTAAAAAAAATGTATTACGATTTATAAACTCACCATTAAAAAAATAGAATACACTGTGACTTTTGCTAAATCAACATTGTATAAAAAAATGGTGATGACACTTATTAATAGTCAGTATTTGATGATATTATGAGGCAATATGGTTCTTGCCACCAATATGTTGTCAACGATTGATTCTTTTTGTTGTAGTGTATGTATACTTGTATAGTCATTCTGTACTGTAATTGGACCAGGGAAAGTTTAAAATCCCAGAGGATTACAGAATTGATACTTAGGTGGTAGCATTCACGTCTTCTGCTCTTTAGCTTTAACCAAACAGCTGGCTTTAAGGCTTAAAATAGAACTTCAAATGGTTATTGTAATAAAATAGGGATGTGGAATGTGGCAATTCAATAATTATTGCAGCAGCTAACAAGTGACCGTCCTTTGTTTAAGCTAGCACATAGTAGTTAAGAAATATCAAAGATTTCTTAACCGTACCAGAACTGCTTGTATTCAACATATTTTCCTGTATTTTTTTTTAAAATACAGTAAAATCACGCCATGGTATTGTCACTCTGCAACTTATTAATTACTTATAACATTACTTGATTACATTATCATCAGACAGATATAGCACAATCTTAGTTGCAGGTTTATACAAATCTTGAAGCACGGAATTGTACATAAGCAGATTATTGGTCTAATTAATATACCACAAAACTACACGTACTCCTAGCAAATGTTTACACAAGCTGTAAGGATTCTGCACTCTTGATGTCAAATATTCTGTTAAGAGCCTCCTCCACAGCCTATATTTACAAAAGAGAGGAGCACATTTATAAAGATACTACATCCAATACTAGAGATTCACAAATTTATAAAAACTACAGCTTAGATTTTAATTTGATAAATAACTGACCTTATCAGGTGTGGAGGCACCTGAAGTTACACCAATTTTGATGGGACCTGATGGTAGCCAATTCTCCTTCTCAACGAGCTCCCCATGCTGTGAATGGGACAACAGTTCCATAGGTTTAGAAGTGGGCATTTTGAAAATTACATTTAATGCAACCATATCTTCAAATGATCAGCCGTTTTTCTCATGTTTGAAACAAAACCAAACATATTTGGTCATAAAAGATTTAGACTGTGTCATAGAAAAGGCATGGACTGTTAAAAGTTGGTATTTTACACCTAGATCTGTTAAATTTTGTTTCTCAGCCAATTCTCAACTGAAATCAACAAAATTTGGATGCCAATACAAGCCAAATTGCTAAACCTTTTAGCATAGCCGCTAAAGAAAAATCGGTGATTTAGTAATATGGTCAAACTTGAAGTACTTCAAAAATAAGGTGTACATGCAAAATATCCAAAAACAAATTTATGATTGTCAATAATATGAGCAATGTCAGGTGTTATGTGCACATATAGTAAGACATTTGATGAACAAAACGAAAAAATATATAGTAAAACATGGTTGGTGCTTTCAATCTTTTAGGTGATGGCGTGACACTCATGTAAAAGACCCAAAGAAAACTAAAAAGTAAAAGCATACACTAAGCTTATAGCTGATCTTGTTGCCGGGTCCAATCCTAACTTCACTGTCAATCCAATAAGATGGGATGCCACTCAGCTCACCAATCTCTTGGAGATGGGATGTGTTACTAGAGTTCCATCCTCCAACTACTAGTATCAGATCCACTTTCTCCTTTACAAGCTCGTACATGGCATCTTGCCGCTCCTGCTCATACCAACATCACTTGTAAGTAATAAGTATATTTCTCATTCATTTTCCATTACTTAAAGAATATGAAAAGATGGTTTCCAAGAATCACCTGCCTCTGAACTTGGTCCCTTAAGTTTCTAAATACCCATTTAGCTTAAAAAATACATCTTTTTTTTTTCCAGTTTCATGTTTGGCAGGGGTGGGAGACTAGAATATCTATTATTTTTCTTTCCCTTATTAATGAGATTATTGACCAAAAGCAAAGACAACAAGAACATATGAAACAGGATGATACAAGTAATTTTAATGTGTTACTCCACCAAATTATGTATGCCTCTACCAAAATTGACCGACATACCTGGGTAGCATCGCAAATTGTATTGAAGCTAATGAAGTGGTTGTTTACATTCTCTACTCCATACTTCTGCATCATTGTCCTCTCCACCAACTTTCCTGTATTCCATAATGTATGTACATGCAACAGAAAACTCTATCAAAGTCGCAACTAGTGATACATTGTTAAATACTACTACTTAGTGTACAAGTAAAGACATGCCTATTTCTTCAGTTTCTCCTTTCAGCATTGTAGTTTGATTTGCAATTCCAACTTTCACCAAATCTACATCAGGGTCAAATCCAGCAGAAATAGCATTCTTAAATTTCTGCAATAAGGTCACACAAAGTTAACATCTATTTAAATTGAGTACAAAAATGATTTTACATATTACTCCAATACATTGAGACAAATGATAATTGAAGGTTATTTGGTACCTCAAGGAACTTCTCTTTTGTAGAACTTGAACCATCCAGTTTACCTCCAAGAATGTAATCACACACATATGTAGCCTGCAATTGATCAAGTGTCAGTAAATAATTCTTCCACAAATGAAGCATTTAATATAATAATTTAACAACTGAAAATGGTACCTCTGCCATGTTCTTGACAATAATGTACTTTCCAGCAAATGAGGCAGTGGCAACAGTCTCTTCATGTGAATATTTACCATGAATAATCGAAGCATAATCACCCTTCTTGTGCTTTTCTACCATGTTCCATACCTGTAAGCATTATAACCAAATAAACTAAATGATAGTTGAGATCAATATACAGCTGAACTACCAGGGAAGAAATTTTACCTTAGAAACCCAAGGGCAAGTAGTGTCAACAATTTGAACTTGTTTCTGGCTTAAAGTGTACATTTCATCAACAGCAGCTCCAAAAGCAGGTAAAATGACAATATCACTCTTGTCGACAACCTGAAAATCCTTCTTACCTTCTTCTACAGGAATGTTGTTCACTTTCATCTCCTCCAACCTCTGCCACCCAATACATGCATATAATGTTATTTTAAATTTTAATAAGTGGAGTTTACTCCCTTGGGATTCAAAAAAGTTTCTCCATGTCTAGAGATTACCAAATATAAATTCTCAATTTGATTTGAGACTGATTTGAGGTTAAATAACAAGAATAGGAAATACTGGGTTTATTTCCATGCGCATCATAATTTAGCATGTATATTCGCCGTCATTCCTCCCAGAACATGAAATTCAAGGACCAAAGTGTTAGAATTAAAAAAAAAACTAACCTTGTTTACAGTTGGGTTGT
The DNA here is from genome assembly GCA_037127355.1 of Schoenoplectus tabernaemontani. Classification (NCBI taxonomy): domain Eukaryota; kingdom Viridiplantae; phylum Streptophyta; class Magnoliopsida; order Poales; family Cyperaceae; genus Schoenoplectus; species Schoenoplectus tabernaemontani. Next base: position 18,231,731 of record CM073752.1, read on the forward strand.
GGATGATCTCATTAGTGATCCAGATCTTTTCTTCAGGAAACTGCTTTCTGGCTTCATAAGCTATCTGGACCGCTCGTTCAACTCCCCAACAAAAACCATAGGCCTCTGCTAGCTTCACTGTCACATTGCCCCATGTGTACACGTTGTTGTTCTCCTTTAACGTCTTTATCACATCGCCTACCATTAACAAATAAAATTTTATCAGGACCATAGAGCAAAATGTAATACTATGAATTGGAATAAGTTCACAAGATATAACAGATAGTCTATTATTAGTTATCATTAAGAAAAATTCTTGGAACAGAATAAATTGATCAGGGTGATTCATGTAATACATCAAATTTGTAAACTACATCCTACCGTTAGCATATATCCTGAATAATAGCCATTGACTTCAAAGAGCAGAAAAAGTCATTTTCAATAATATTATCAAACTGAGTACTTTCAATAATATTATCAAATTGAATATCTTTTATAATAGGGGATCTTTCTCATTTAGGACATATACCTTTCAGATAAAAAGGAAATCTGTTTAATCATTTACGTTTAATTTTTTTTACTTAAATACTATAAGGTAGGATGTACTTTATCACCTGATTAGATTATTCATTATCAGCTAGAACATGAAATATCCAATTAATTAAATCCTCCCTACATTGAGCACATATGAATGGGAGAACAAGTTCATAAAGTACAGATTGTATATCAAGTAGCTTACACACTAATCAGGGCATATCTTAGCTTATTACTTGAACATTAATCCAACAACTCCTGGTTTATTTTACATGATAATTAAATGAAAAAAAGAAAACACAAAGGAATAAATAAATTCAAAAGAGACTAACTGGTATATTCACGGTCCATGAGCGCAAGCGTCTCCTTCTTATACCCAAACCCCTTCCGGTTGTAATTGTCGCTCCTCGTCAAATTATGCCTGAATTGCTTCTTATCGAACTCAGTCGAGTCCAACGGCACAGATGCGGCGGACGATGACTCTCCTGGGGCGGCGCACCGGACGCTCATCGGTGGTCGGACTCCAGCGGTGGACGACCGTACTCCAGTCGCTGGTGGGGCCAGAAGGCCAGAGGTGAAACGACCCAATCCAAATTGAGCTGACATCGCCATGCCTGTGCGTGTTTCTTAGCGTTTGCTTGCGTATTTGTGCGTGAGAGAGAGTGGAGAAGCTAGGGAACGGGTGTTAATGGAGCGAGCGTCACCGATCTATTAAGGTTCCCATTATTTATCCGTCTCCGTCCCCATCGCATTTGTTTGGTCGTTTCCGCCACTTGTATTTTGTACATTAGACCCTCAAGTTAACTAATTTTGAACAACCATTTCCTGATTTCGTTGTTTATTTTTATTATTAAGAAAATCTGTACGGACCAATGAGGCAATAACTTATTTATCCCTCAAAATTAATCAATTAAATACTAAATAATTAATGAAGTTTATAGAATTTTACAATAAGTTAAAAATCTCTGAACTGTTACCACTCTGGAAAATATGTATAGCTTCGTTTGTTTCAATTACCTCCATTTATCGTTATTTCTATTAAATATCGAACTAAATAATATTAGTTCTGTTTCTGTTTCTTTTAAATATCGAACTAAATTATTTAGATTGTTAAAATTAATTTCATAATTAGTAAAACTAATGTGAAAAAAATTACTAAATTACTGATGTGACAAAGAAAATCATTTTTTTACAATTGCAGAACGAAGATGCCCTTGTAAAGAATTTTCAGAGAGCTAATATATATATATATATTTCATATTTTAAAGCAAAATCTGATAACTTTAATTGATTTAAATTCTGGTGAGAATAATGTGTTCAAGGATTTTAAAGGCATATTCTCTCACTGAGCAACCGTTGTGATAATTTGGTAAAAATGTTTTATTGCCATGTAGTTTTTCCCAACTTGTCAGTGCTGTAAATTTTTACCAAAGCTATGAAAGTGTATTTCTTTTATATGGGTGTATTAACAAAAGTGCCTATTTCTATTTAGTAATTCTGGTCTTCACTTCCACATTTCCACTCACCGTTATTTCTTCCTTACGGAAACTGTCAAGTCTGATGGCGAACATCCGCATTTTCCACCTTCCATGTGTTGTGTGTTTTGAGGATGACATTTCTTAGTTCTCTCGATCTCAAAAATTGAAAAATCAAAATAGAAATAAGGTCAATTTTTGTGGGGGAGCGTACGTTTTAAAACAAAAAGAGAACAAAAGACAATTCCAGAAGCCAGTAAAATTAATTATATCATCATTATTAATTATAGTTATTACTGCTAATATTATTATTACAATTACTACTACTACTATTGTTATTATCTGAGATTACGATGGAGTTCCTTTTCATATCGACTAAATATTTTATTCGAATGCAAAATTTGAGTAATTTCCTCTTGCGTACATTCTGAATATTAACAGAAGCAAAAATAATATTTTCAACAAATCAATTATAGCTCACTAGATGATGCAAAATATGAAAATACAAGAAAAATTACACGGATTTTTTTGTAATATAAAGACTAAGAATTCAACATTGTGGGTCTGGCCCTCAGATTTGAGCTGATTAAAAATTCCAGTTGATCTAAACCAGCATGTATGACAAATATGACAGCATACCATAAATTGTCTATTTTTAAAGATAAAATGGAATTTGAACATTACAATTTTATATATTTATAAGAAATTATATAGCAGAGTTTTCTATTAATCCCACATGGACGATATCATATGATGAATGGCCGAATTAATGTATATATATATATACTTTTATTTAAAGTGGTTTCACGTGATTTATTTTGGTATTTATTTATTAAATATAGAAATTTAAAATTCCTGCGTCAGTCTTCAATTCTTCATAGATATTTTTGCGAGACTTGTACCAACCAAGGCGTCCCTTGAATTGAAGGTTTGAAGTCAAAAGACATACAGGACGTACCGACAGATGGGCATATATATTTCAAATTCAACTGCATGCTATTTACGCCGTTTGGATAATTTATATAATTGCACCTGCTGCCTCATTTGACTAAGTAGGTGCCTTTGAAGTTTGAACACATTTCAATTAACAATTGGAGATCAACATTTACTACCATTAAATTTCCGCAGTAAGCCCAATATAATTCTGATCTATGGATACATAGTGTAAATAATTAGGATTGTGCTGTTTTGCTGTTAGCCTACTACTAAGCAGAATGGGCTCCAAGCCTATTAAAAATAGTAAAGTACAAGTTGGTGAATTAGCCTATAAAAGCCCAATAGTTTATAGGAATACTTTGTTTGATATTTTATCTTATTAAACTTTTGGGCCTCTATGTAGGCGTGTACAGGGGCATGGATGCGCCTTTGTTTGCCTGTTATATTATCAAATCCACTTTGTTTTCACCTCTAATAATCAATAGGAATCCAATATATATAATAGCTAATAAGCTTTAAACGTGGTTTGATATTTCATATATGTCTGCAACTGCAAGTTCTGGCGGACAGCAAAATATGCTCCTAACATGCGAAGTCTACTCATTGTTTGTTCCATGCAAGATTTTGAAACATATTGTACATGCAAAAGCACATGCAGGAGCGTACTTGCGAAAGGGTCATTGTTGCTCCTGAATTTTTCATTCCCTGTCAATATCATGCACAGATTTATAGAGAGTATGGCCCGGAAAAAAAGCTATGACAACCAATCATAGCAAGCCCACAGCCCATTAAAGCCTTATAGTCCAAATAGAAGCATGTGGGGTGCCACTGATTTAAACATCAGACATGGACAGCTCAATGTGCAAATTGTTGAATATGCCTTTACAATTAGACAAGGCCTGGCCCCATGCACTGTAATTCATTTAAAGCCTCCTCCTCGCCTTATGGGGCCCATGCTTTGAGCTACAACCACAACTTCAAAAAAAATTCTCTAACAAGTCATAACAAACCTACCAGGTTCTGGCCAGTGGCAACGTGCCGAGTGTCGACACAGTCCAACATTTGTTTGTAGCGTCAATGTGGGGACCGCCTAGACAGGTGTCGGTTCCTTGTTTGTCCGTTGCGTCCATGATGGGTCCATGTCAACCTCACATTAATTTCTGAAAAATATGGTGAAAACCAATTACCAAGGACATGAGATCAAAAAGGGAGGAAGATCCTAACTTCAAAGGTACATATGGGGTCTACCTGCACAATTTGCAGTTATTCCATGTCACTTTTCTTATCTTGGCATTCATCATCTCTCTCTTAGTTCTCTCCCCTCCCTCTACCCCACCCCTCTGGATCTGGAGATGATCATGAAATAATGATGTGGCAGAGTGAGACCTGAAACCAGTAGGGGCCATGTCATAAAAAGGAATGTTAACTACGCTATACAATTTAAACAATAATAAAAAAAAACTGATAGAAAGGGGTTCAGGCCAGGAAGGAAAATGACTAACAAGAGGATATGTTGACCTATCTAACACCCAAGGGAATAACAACAGCTAGACCACAGGACAAGATTAAGTTGGGGAAATAACCAACAGTTGTAATATTAATTGTTATTATTGATATTATACAGAAAAGAATAAAAGGAGCGGAATAAGCTTGCCCGTGATTACTGGACCACCGTGCAGTTTTCCAATCAACCATTCTGGGGTCGTATTATATAAACACAAAATTTATTATGGATTTGCTTTGCTTTATTCAGCTATGTACTGCACGTCATGTAATTGCAGCAGTTGTTCTTGCAGTTACTGCCAAATCGCAGTTGCAGGGAGCTGCTGTTGCGGTCTCCTTGTACGGATATACAAAATTTTGGGTAAATTCCAAACGAACATATTCTCATTGGTAATACTGTTTTATTGTGCAGAAAAAGAAAATGTATACTGTTTTACTGTGCAGATTTCACTGAGAAAATCTAAAACAAACTATTCCGACTTCTCTTACCATTTTGTGTTTAGGAATCCAGAAACGGCATGCATTGAGTTTTGTGACTTGATTTAACAGAGAATAAGAATGATGAAAAGATGATTGTATTATTGCTTTTCTGATTATTGAGTAAGTTATTATATGTACGGTGGCTATTGCTATTTATACATCTGTGGTACCAACAGTAATGTAACAGTACTATTGAAGAAAAACAGAAAAATGGATTAGATGGAGGTGATTGTTTAGTAGCTCTTTAATCCATTATTGGCCGATGATGAGTTGTTTTTGAGGCCCAATAAGCTCCCCAATCTCCTTGATTAGCTCTAATTATCTTTAATTCTCAACACTCTCTCTCAAGTTAGGAGTGTAAACATTAATCATTCCCAACTTGATTGTATTGTTGTTGAATATTCTCGTCTCGAGTTCTTTTATTAAAACATCGGCTACTTGGTCTTTACGTCTCATGAACGGTGTTTTAATGTCCTTTGAGCGGATATTTTCTCGAATGAAATGACAATCAACTTTAATATGTTTTGTTCGTTCGTGAAACACTAGATTGATGCAATGTGATGAGCCATTTGACTGTCATAATATATCTTCATTGATTCTTGAGTCTCTATTCTGAGATCTGCAAGGAGTTGCTTGATCCATATCAATTCACTTATCGTGGATGTCATGACTCGATATTCTGTCTCGACACTTGATCGAGCCACAATATTTTATTTCTTTCTTTTCCATGTGACTAAGTTTCCGCCTACAAATGTGTAAAAGCCAGTCGTTAATTTTTGATCGAAATATCCGACTCAATATGCATCAAAATAGCCACATATTGCATTAGACTCATTATTTTTCATGCAAATCCCTTTCCTGAGTGTCCCCTTTAAGTATCATAACACTCAATTTATGGCTTCTAAGTATTTAGTTCGAGGTGAATGTATAAATTGACTTATTTAGCTTGTTGAAAAAGAGATATCCAGTTTTGTTATGGTGAGATAAATTAATTTACCGAGCAATCTTTGAAATTAGTTTATATTATCTAATGATTCATTGTCTTCAATATTCAATTTGATTTTATTATCAATTGAGATAGAAATTGACTTACATTTTATTTTTCTGGTTTCCCTTAACAAATATAAATATATTTTCTTTGTGAAATAAAAATCCTCTTGGGTGAGTGTGCTATTTCTATCTCTAGAAAATATTTTAAAAGTCTTAAGTTTTTTATATCAAATTTCTCTTTTAATTATATTTTAACTCTCTTTATTTCCTCCAAGTCATTCCCGGCTATTATTATGTCATCAACATATATTAACATAACAATTATGAAATTAGCACTCAATTTTAAAAATAAAGAGTGATCGCGTTACTCATTTCAAAATTATAAAAAATAAATAAGAGTTTAGTTTTCTATATCATGCGCGTGGAGATTGCTTGAGTCCATATATCGACTTATTAAGCTTACGAACTAGATTAGGATTATTTTCTTGTGTATAACCGGGTGATAGTGGCATATATATCTCTTCTTCAAGCGTGCCTTGAAGGAATATATTTCTTACATCTATTTGGGGCAAGACTCATACGATGTTCATTTTAGCTATAGGTGTAAATATTTCTTTGGTGTCCATTTGGTGCAAGACTCATACGGTGTAAATATTTCTTTGGTGCAAGACTCATACGGTGTTCATTTTAGCTATAGAGAGTAAAATTCATACGGTATTCATTTTAGCTATAGGTGTAAATATTTTTTCGTTGTCAATTCCGTATGTTTGAGTGTAATATTTAGCTATCAATCTCGCTTTATAGCGTCAAATGGTGCCATCACTATGATATTTAATTTTATACACCCATTTACACCATATTGATTTCTTATCATTTGGTAACGAGTCTAGTTTTCATGTCTCATTTTTTTCTAAAACATCAAGCTCTTCTTTCATGGTTTTACACCATACCAATTAATTTTTCCCATTCTCAAAATTACTTGGTGCTTAATTGCTTGGAATTGAGGTTAAGTATGTTCTATATTCCTTTGTAACATTCTCATATGATATAAAATTCTCAATAGGATATTTACCTCATAGGTGATGAATTCCCGCAATCAAGTTGATGGTTGAGATATTCGAGGTGGCATTATCTCAAGATTCCCATCCTCTTCATTTTCATTTTTATTTTCACTTTCACTTTCATCCCAAATTTCATTTTTATTTACTAATTGTGTCTCTTTTCTAATGGGAATTAAATAGTGTGGAAAGGTAAACACATTTGTTTCTTCTTGATTATTGACCTCATCTTTCAATTTAAAATAAAACTCATTTTTTGTGCAATGATTAACATGTAAATGGATTAATGCACAAGAACCAAGACATATGATGTGATACAAGAGCTTAATCAAGACTGCATTAGGCTTAGGTTTAGTTAGAATCAAACTGGATTGAATTGGTCAAGATAAATTGAGCTTAAACAACAAAGAAAAATGTTTCTGCCCAGCGAATCATTATAACAGTTCAGTAATCGTTATAACGGTAGTAAGAAGTTTCAAATATGTGTATTTTATAATTATTGTTGTCATATTGGTCATATCTCACTTGATTGTAAACTTAGAAAAAAAATAACATCGTAAATGTTGTTTGGGTTCCTAAAATTAAAAATTAGAGACCCACAATGCTTAATTTTCTCTTCAAAACATATATGTCACATATTTAGGGGGAGTTAGCTAATTTCTTCTTGAATGATTTATTTATTTATTTTGAAAGTATTTTAAATTCTTTATCTTATACACGGTGCATATATTAAGGGGGAGCAATCAATTTAGGGGGAGCTAAATTGAAATAAATTCTTTATTCACACCCTTTTGCCTGATTTTCAAAAAGGAGGAGAAGTTTTTGGGTAAAATCCACATCATATGTTATATCTATACACCCATGCATATTTTGCAAATTGACAAAATGAGGATATTGTTACACTTAACATCTTCTTTAATTTGTCGATTTACAAAATAATCTTGAATTTTATAATTTACCTTGTTTGAGTTTTGTGCAGGGATTAACATGCAAATGAATTAGTGCATAAGAACCAAAACTAATGATGTGATACAAGAGCTTAATCAAGACTGCATTAGGTTTAGGTTTATGTGCGACCTTTTTTCGTGCGCTCTGCCCGCCGCCGGGGTGGCGATGGGGTTTGCGGAAGAAGGACACGGAGATCCCTCCTGAACGTGCATTTTTGTGTTGATGCCGGCTGGTGCCGTCGTCTTAGGCTTGTGGGGATGCACATTTAGGGTTTTTTTAGTGATTGTGAGTACTTGTAGATTCCGATGGGCGCAAGCCCCCACCGTTAATTACCCTAGGTTGTTAACCCCGAGGAACCTCTAGATCTTGAAAGGGGAAAGTAAATAGTATAGCTAAATAATAGTCAAGTGGTCGCATACCCTTACGATCAGAGATCATTAGGGTATTCTGGATTCGCCAGAAAGATTGGTCCAGTGAGATACGGGATGAAAAGACGAACCTACTACAGATCGGTTCAATCTTTACCGCTCCGAGAGATAACCTTACTACATATCAGATTAATCTCTGCAGAGGGATGGGAGGTGAGTCTACTACAGAACGACTCGACCTCAGTTGATCTAGAAGATAAACCTACTACCGAACGGTTTAATCTTGACTAGTCAACAACCAATTACACAAAATACAACTCGAAGCACTAAGCTGGTTGATCTTGAGGTTGGTGAATCAGGAGAATGGCGGATATGGCTCACATGGTACTTCTCACTGATCTTCTAGATTATGAATTTCAGGCACTAAGCGGATCCATAAACTTAGGAGCACAACTGCACACAAAGTCAAACCTGAAGCGCTGAGCCAGCTTGACATTGAGGCGTGTGTCAGTGAAAGAACCTACTACAGAACGATTCATTCCACTGTTTGAGGATGAATCTACTACAGAACGATTCGATCCTCTGGACTAGAAGACAAACTTATCGATGGATTAGTTTGATCTTACTAGCTTGACTGGTTATGAATTACTTGTTCATGACACAGAGTCATCATGATGTCACCTCCTTGGGCTTCGTGATGTTCTTTCGCTTGTGCTAATGTCATAGTCTTGGTCGTTCTTCGACGAGCGTCAAAATGTTCTTGTCTCAACTGACTATTCTGAATGTTGCATTACTTGTGCAAAATCATTATGTTACTTCACATCATCTCGTGTGGGCATGTTTAATCACCTTTAAATCATGGGTTCTGAGTATTTAGCTAATTCACAGATTCAGGGTTATCCTGTGCACAATATTAGACTCAAAGCTTTTGGCTGGTTTAACATTGAGACAGGTTTATTAGAGGATGAGTTTAAAAACTATCATACATGTTATGTCTCATCAATCACTCAATCAAGGTATATCATCACCTCGTTGATCATTCACATTCTAGAAATCGTGTAACGATTCAACAAACCATTACAACACTTCAACAAATCGTTATAACGTTTCCACAAACCGTTATAACGCTTTCAGAAGATATCAGACTTGTCAGAAAATTGGTCAACAGGGGTCAAAACGTTGCTAACGCTTTGTATATCGTTTAACGTTTTAGAAAGTCGTTACAACGATTCTCTAATATATATTGACTTATCAGAGAATGGTCAAAATATTGCTAACGTCCTATAAAGCGTTATAACGATTTGATGAATCGTATGACGATTTAGATAATCGTTACGACGATTCCTCAGAACATATTGACTTGTCAGAGAAGAGTTAAAGCGTTGTCAACGTCTCATGAAACGTTCAACGCTTTGGTAAACCGTATAACGATTCAAAGAATCGTTATAACGATTCTTTATTATTATTATTATTTGTTTTGAATTTTATTTATAGAAAATTGTTTACAAAGATGTTAAGAGATGATTTAATTCTTATTATATCTTTTATTTGGATTTTGGGCTTTATATGATAGCTAAAAGAATAAGATTTATTTTATTATTATATTTTTATTTGAATTTTGGATTTTTATATAATAACCAAAAGAATATGATTTGTTTTATTATATGGTTTTATTTTTGGATTTACATATGATAACCAAGAGAATAGAGTTTATTTATTTATAATAATTTATTATTGCTATTTATTTTGTTTTTATTAAAAGATTATTCAAAAGAATATTCAACTATTATTAATGATTTTCTATTATTATTTTTATTCATAATAGCTAAAGAATATAATTTATTTTATTATTATTTATTGAATTTTATTTATATTATTATTATTTATTTTATGGAAAATCATTTGAAAAGACAGTAAAACATATTTAGTCATTATTTATGATTTTATTTGGATTTATTTGGAATTTTTATAATAGGTAAAATGACAAGTCAAAGCTAAGTCAAATAGGAAAATGTAAAATAATATCTTTTGCTTTTAAATTGTTTCAATATAATGGTATTTTCAAAATTAAAATATTTTTATATAGAAAAATACTATGGAAAACAAAGAATTTTTAGAAATAAATTTGAATTAATTTGGAGTTTAGAAACATTTTTAAATGATTTATTTACTCTATATTTTATTCTCTATTATTAATTAATTATTGAGTTTAATATATTGGGCTCAATCTGGGCCTTTGGATCTGCACCGAGATTAACACATATCTTTTCTTCAACTTTATTCTTATTTGGGCCGTTAGATCTGTTTTGAGATTGAATCGCATGAGATGAGAGGCCCAGATTCATTCTACAGCTTTCATTTAAATTCAAACTTATTCACATCGTCAGATTATCCTCAAGATTCGCACACGTATATCAAGATCTAAACTCGCGCTTCAAGGGCCGTGCGGTTATGCCTCGTTGACTGTCTTTCTGACCGCTATGTTGAGATTCATGTCGATGGGTGTTTCCGGCGATTAGAGCTTCGTCTCCTTGATCGGACAAGACCGATGACATCGCCTGTCTTTCTTCAGGAGTCCTTCTATGGAGATTGATTGAAAACCTATACGGTGATTGATCGTGCATATCGGTACCGTTTAGGATGAATCGGTACAGTTTAGTACCGAGGTTCTTGCACCTCCAAATTCGTCCAAATCAACCAAAATTTCAAGAAATTAATATTCAAATGCACATCAATCTAATGTATCAACACAAATTATCATGATGTTAATCAATTATACCCCTTTGTGATCTGTTAAAGTTAGATTATCAATTAGCATTATGTAATTCTGATTAATCTCAATTACGATCTAATAAAGGCTTGCTGCTTGTACCATTGCTAGGTCATTCATACCTTTAGCAACCTTAATGTCATTATTAATGATTATACTACACTTATTCCAAATGCATTTGGTTTTTCTCTCAATATTCGACTTTAATTTTATTAAAATAACACTTATAATGAAATGAAACTGTTCTTGCTGAGTTCTCAAGTTATAACTGAGATCGATCAGCTCAAATAGGGATGCATTCTCCTTTCATGCTCATGCCATAAGTACTGATAGTAAAGAAAAATTCAATATGCATCGAGTTCTCAAGTTATTCAACCGAGATCAATCAATGAAAAGCTTAACATAAGACTCAAATCTAGCTATTGTAAGAAAAAGAGCAAAGAAATTAGATGTTCAAAGAAATTCTCAATTTGAAAGACAGTAAGAAAGTTCAGAAAAGAAATGAACTTTATTTCTTTATTCAAAGAAAAAAAAATAGAGCAATCCATAAGAATTTAGATCTTGAAAAGTTGAAAATCACTTATCTGAAGATTCCAATGCAGCTGATGGGACTCGTAATGCTTCAATTTGACCTCCTTGCTGCTGGATTAGGGCTAATTGGCTAAGGTCTTGGCTGATCTTGCTGAGTTCTCAAGTATTCTACCGAGATCAATCAGCTCAGGGTGCTTGATATGAATAGGTTTAACATCTCTCTGCTTGTTCCTTCCTCAGATCATGTTGTAAGATAATCAACTGAGTTCTCAAGTCTAGATACTGAGATCAATCAGTTCAGTGGAGTGAAAGATAGTGAATTTCTGGTAGAGAGAGATTATGGACCGGGGGGGTTGCTCACTTGTTGCTTCAAGATTTATATAGGCTCAATCATACTCCAATTGTGGCCAATTATGTTTCTTTTTGCACAATCTGTGTTTTCTCTCTCCCACAGATCGATGACATGGCATGGCATCCGGCCTTTCATCCAACAATTCAACGGTATAGATCAATCCCATGTGTGCTTGTTGTGAGCAAAATTCCGAGGTTTGGATCGATGACATGGCGCTGTGATCATAATTTACTTCTTTCCTGCTCTTCTTTCTTCAAACGCCAAATGAATTGGCTCATTTTAGTGGTTTTCGGTCTTGTGCACCAATTCTACTATGAAATTTATATAAAGAGGAATTAATTCATGCCAGTAACTATCTCAACAGAATCGTGGGACCCACACAATGCTTCCCAAACTGTCAATTTGACTCATTTCCATCTGAGCCGGCCAATTCCATTTCCTACCTGATTTCCTTCCCCTCTAATGCGAGTGATGCACAGTGCACCAAAGTAAAAATTGATTGCCTTAACATGTTCTCCTCATCAAGAGCTTTCCATTGATATATATATATATATATTGCAAATTATCGTTGAGTATTTTGATTTCCCACCCATGAAGCTCTTGCTTCATGAGAATCGGGTTAATAGGAGAGTTCTTAGCCGAAGAGGAAGATGAACTGTGCTTGGGGCCCTTTGTCAGCGAAAGAAATGAAGGAGGGAGGTAGTGCACTTCGGGTGGACTCGGTGTTCATAAGCTGACCCCACATGTCATGTATAATGAGACACAGTAAAGGTGCGCCGGGCTCATGCAAATATTTGCTCCTTCAAAAAAAACATCTCCAGCGCCAAACACCTAAATGTGCTGTTTATCATCCTCAATTTGCACCCAATTAAGTGCTATCCCTAAGTTGCACCCTTAAAGATCCTTGATCAAATCTCAGCCTTCTGATTGATCAATTTTTATTCTCCAAATTTATTCTAATAGATCCCTTCATCCAAAAATCATGAATTTTTCATCAAAATTCTATAAATTCATGATGATCATCTCTGTATCTTTAAATTCCCATTTACCCCTGTTTGCTTGTGTTAAAAATTCTCTGATCACAAAACCCTATTTTTTTCAGTTAATCCCAATTTCTCACAGTTGTAGCTCAGTGTCTCTGCCAAATAAACTCTCCTTGCGGAAACTCCCCCCAATTAAACACCAATATTGATATTCATTAGGGTTTGATTTGATCAAAAGCTAATTACTTATCAACAATTGATACAAATCTAGACTTGATCAGATGGTTACTCACAGCTTTGGCACCTGATCAGTCTTATGAAATTGACTTTTAATCCATTCTCATGAAGTTGACTTGGTCAAAAGCTGATTACTTATCAACAATTGGCATAGGTCATGGCTTGATCAGATGGTTGCTCACAGCTTTGGCACCTGGTCAGCCTTGAAATCAAAATCACATTGAGATTTTTTGTGATTGGTTGTATAAAATACTGGCTTGGCATTGACACAATTCTTTGTTGTATAGGGATTGTATTGGTTTTAGCTCCTAGGGTTTGATCTTGTCTTTTCTCTTGTATTTCTTCCTTCGACCTTTCAGAGGTAAACAATTTAGTTAAACTCAAGCTGAGTTGAATTGGTCAAGATAAATTGAGCTTAAACAACAAAGAAAAATGCTTCTTCTCAGCAAATCGTTATAACAGTTCAGTAATCGTTATAATGGTTCATCTCAATACTCAAAAATATTATAAGGCGGAAAAAATTCTCAAAGAAATCAGAGCGTATCGTTATGTAACGATTCAGTAATCGTTACAATGATTTATAAAATGTATAATGATTCAGTGAATCATTATAACGTTTCAGCTCAATTGATCTAACTACTATTCTTTCTAAACCGTTATAATGATTCCCAAACCGTTATAACGGTTCAGGCCGAAAATAGTTTCTTCAGCTGTTTTAGATTATCTATTTTAAGAGGATCATCTCTCTCACTATGGAATGGTACAAGAAGCTGATTCATCTAGCAAAATCATTACTCTAGAGAACTTACTAGCCATATTCAAGAGAGAAAGATAACTTAAAATATTGATACACTCAATTAGTCAAATTTTTGATCAATCTCAATCTATCTTCTCTCTATTCTCCCAACTTGATCCTTTGTGATATTCTTGAAAATATTCTCTTGAGCTGTTGTGCTCAACTCCTTTTTGTGCTGTAGTGTTCACTTCTTGTTTTGAGTGTGTTGTCACTCGTGTTATCAACAGGCTTGACAGCCCATTTTTGTGTAAGGGACCAAGTTCTACAAGTGTACAAACCCTTTTTAATATATCGGCTCAAGCTCAATTGTTGGAGGTTGAGGGTCCCGGAGACGTAGGCATTGTTAAAGCCGAACTCAGTTACATCTTGTGTTCTTGATTGATCTTTTCTTTTCTTTTCTCATATTTCTTTGATTGCTATATTCTTGTGAGAATTGAATTGATTTAAATTACATTTCGCTGCCATTACACTTGAACATTAAGCTCCAAATCGGTATATACATTTCTACCTTAGGTGCTTTACATTCTTGCGTTACTTTTGACCTTTTAATACCACCATCCTAGAGCTATCAATATTATTATATATCACTAGTTATTATTTTTTAATACTAATAATGATTAATTTAATAAATATTATATTTATTTAATACTACTTTGTATTATTATTATTATTATTATTATTTTATTTGTCGAAGAGGAGCTCGCCTCTTGGGTTGCTACAACACTAGAAAGAAATTACAGAAAATGGATAGCCAAAATCGAGAGTGTTGCTCTTGAGACTCAGTTTATGAACTATTTATGAGTTTATGTGTTAGGGAATTGAAAAAACTACAGAGTTTCATATTATTATTATTATCACTAACTTCAACATTCCATTAATCTGCAAAACTAATATTTCGATGACTGAACGAAACAACACTATTTAACAATTATTATAATTTTTTAAATTATATTTGAATGATAGTACTATTGAGATTAGTGTTGTTATTCTTAAAATAACACTAACTCTACCATCCAAACACATCCTATACATTATTGTACAAGTTCTAGTTAATTAGTGCCGAACTACCGATAAACAAGAATATAGGAATAACGTATTATTTTCATAAAAAACAGACTATCATTTAATTTGCTACTTGAGTACGTACGTCAGCAATAACTACTTTTGGGTGGTAGTATTGTGTTTCCCTGTCAACTGATCCAAGTAGAAACATGATTGGATAAGACATCTAGTTACTACTTAGAAAACAAACATTGATTGTAAAATTAAGCAACAATGGGGACTTGTATCTAATTCGATTAAGATCCATACCTCGCTTTTGAAGGACCATGCAAAGTGCCATCTGTCCTATGTAGTATTGTCTCTTTTATTGAATTTTGACCGGTCGATAGGATTTGAGTTGTGTCAAAAAGAACTTTTCAAATTTTATGTTTAATCACTATAACAGAACCGAGTTTTACTAACACCAATTTATTAACGATTAATAGTAAAAATCATTAATAACAGTGAACGGTGGTATTTTAAAAATTAACTATAACTATTCTATAACGGTTTTGAATAAAAAAAACATTAGAAAAACGTATCAGAAAAGTGTCGGAAACCTTTGCTAACGATTTTTAATAAGTAATTGTTAGCAAATTTCAGCGCAAAACAATTACTAACAGTTATTCATTAAAAATCGTTAGCAAACCCCAACACCACACTTTTACTAACGGTTATTTAGTAAAAATCGTTAGCAAACCCCACTTTTACTAACGGTTACTCATTAAAAACCATTAACAAAGGTTTTTGCTCTGGGTTTTGCTAACGGTTTTTGATAAATAATCGTTAGCAAATGTTCATGCCAAAAATATATTCTCAAGTTTTTCTCTCAGTCGCGCCGCCAACTGATTCATTTCTCTCTTCTTCAACCAGTTTCTGATCTGAGGTGTGTTTTTTTATCTCTAAATTAGGTTTTAATTGGTATATTTATTAAATTAGTCAATTCTAATTAGATTATTGTTCAGCAGCCATCAAGCTAGTAACAACCATCTCTGAGGTACATTTTTAATCAGCGACCAGCTAGCTGCCTTCTCTGAGGTATATTTTTAATGTTCATCTCTAAATTAGCTTTTAATTAGTTGTTAGATCATGTATATCTCCAACTAGTACATGCATGTACATGATAAATTAGTTATTAGTTGCTAGCATTGTTTGCATAATTAATTGATTAATTACATATATATAATATATATGTAATCAATTGATAGTATTGTCATATAGGACCAATTTACCAGAATTATAAAATAATTTAGGTCGGTACCCGTTCAAGATTGATTCAATAGGAATTAATCTTGAATAGTCCCCGGTGGGACTACTCTTTGAATACTTTATCTCATTTAGGATTAGTGAAGGTACACTAATTGTAATATGGTGTTTGAGAATTATCTGGTACAATATTTCTTCTTTTGTTCCTGTGAGTACGTATGTGCATGTAAATGTGCGTTGGCGTACTCGGGGAGCTAAAGAGAAATGCTGTTAAATTTTTCTCAAACACCAGATTGACTAGCGTATCTTCACTAATGAGATAAAGTATTCAAATAGTGGATTAGGATGGTTGGCCGACCCAAAACTATAATCCTAAATTCTAAAACCCTAAACCCCTAAGTCATAAAATCCTAAATCCCAAATTCTCAACCCTAAACTTTAAAACCCTAAATCATAAAGCCCTACAGGCCTAAACCTAAACCTAAAAACTTAAAACCCTAAATTTCATGAAGGATGGCTGTCGCAATTACAATCTTTCCTATGAAACGTACGGTAGTCGGTGTCTAGTTGACTTGATTGGGACTCCCTTCAAGTGGCCCGCGAGTCTAATGCAACTCAATAGAGAGATATTCAATTATTTGGTAAATTAATATTTTTATATCTTTTTTATTTTACTTATACTTTTAATGTAGGATTTCACACCGAAAAATATCCTCCCAATAAAGAAAGCCAAGACGAAAGAGCCAAGTGCATCGTCTGCTATTAATCAACCACAACTTCTTGGCGATGTGGTGAATAATCTCGACTTAGATTCAAATTATTTATATCAGATGTTAATGAACCAACCCGAGAATGATCCTATTGAGATAGACTTCCCGGCAGAGGTGTTCGGGTATCAAGGAACCAACCCAAGAACGAGCCTATTGAGAAGACGTCGTGGAATTGTTCAAAAATAAAATGCTGAACATCTCGATTCTTTAGCTTTTCTGCATGTAAGTTTTTTAAATCTAATGTTTAATTAATTGAAGATATATAACAATTGTGATAATATAAATGCAGACTTTCAGCATATCAATGCAAAATCTTTGGAATTGAGAGCTATGATTTCATTTGTCCATACAAATACTCGGGTTCAGTCATCCAAAGTGATTTTACAACAGCAACAAGATACCTGAATGACAGGTTGTTGCATGCCAAATATCATTACTTATTTTTACCGTACATTGAGGGATACAAAATTATTTCTCTTTTAAGACTTTTATTTCTCAAAATTATCTTTTTTGTGGACCTTAAAAATATAGATGATTTGTAGAAGTCGTTGGATCCTTCTGGTTATCAATATCTTTGAAAACTGTATTTATATCATAAATCCCGTGAATCATGACGTAAGCGGGTTGCATATTCAAAATATGCTAAATACGTAAGTTCTTTCTTTTATATCAATAATATATATATATATATATATATATATATATATATATATATATATATATATATATATATATATATATGAAACTTATAATAATATCATAATTTAAATTTATTGTAGGGCATTTAGGCATTATTGGATGATACAAAATAAGAAAAAAAAAGAAACTGTCTTGCTTATGTCAGACTCACGGTACAAAATCTACACCTAATTGAAATTAAAAAAATATCAAAATCTTTGAGGTTTTTGTGTAAATTTATTAATAATTTGCTTGGTAATTTTATTATTTTTTAGAGTCCAATGCAACCTAACGGCAAAGAATACAATTATTATGTTATGAGATTAATTCATGACATAATCACAATTCACCACGAGTTGAATGTTTAGCCTGAGGTTTTTTAAAACTTATAATGCGTACTTTTAATTTATTATTTATTCAAATTACTAATGATTTTATATTTTTTGAACAACGTATGATCTAGCCGCATATCGATAAGATCTTATTGATGAGGTAAAAAAATGGTGGTTGTATTTGTTATGGAAAATATTTGATCGACTTGTTATAAATTTGGTTATAAAACTTTATTTGTAATATATGTTGTGATGATGTGAATTTATGAAATTACATATATGATATGTTATTTTTATTATTTTTGTACATGTGATATGATATATTTTATTGTGTTAGAAATATATTTATAGTCAATTTAATGTGCAGATGATGTATATGATTATATATGACCAACAGAATGAAATGGTCTGGTCACAGAAAATAAAAAATGCATTAAAAAAACATTTTTTTGCTAATGATTTTTTTATTAAAAATCATTACCAAAAAGAATAAAAAAAATTAAAACACTCTTTCCTAATGGTTTTGGAGTAATAACCGTTAGAAAGTTTTGGAGTAATAACCGTTAGAAAAACTCTATTTCCTAACGGTTTGCAATAAGCAACTGTTAGCCAAGTTTTTTCGCTAACCCTTTACTAACGGTTTTTAAATAAAAACTATTAGCAATTCTCAGCGAAAAATTATAACATTTGCTAACAGTTTCTCAATAAAAACCGTTTGTAAATGTCAGCAAAAAAGTAGTTCTAATTTGTCAGATAGCTTTTTCATTCATATTTTGCAAATACGTCATTCTACTTTCTCATTATTTATGCTTTTCATTTGTGTTGCATTCAATCTCTTAAATACGTTCCGGTCACATACCATTTGCTAACGGTTACTTATACTTTTCCTAACCCCCAATTATTAACGGTCACAAAACCGTTAGAAAATCCATTTAAAAACCGTTACCAAATGTCTTTTATGTGGTAGTGAATAACCATATTCTCTGATAAATGTTTTTAACATTGTCAATATTAAATTAAAATTTGTGTCATTAATATTTCGGGTTGAATTGCGAATGAAAGCATACTTAATAAACTCATATATGTACAAATTAGTCAAATGAAATAACTAAGGAGGACTGATAATTGCACACTTATCTCCACCCGTTATTTGCACCAAAGTTAGGTATAAACACTCTTCAAAAATACATAATCTCGAACTTTAATTTTGCAATATGTATTTAAAAAAGCGTTTATACTGGACATCGGGTGCTAATAAGGGATGCAAAACTTAAGAATAATTTCTCATTACTAGGATGAATGCTAAATACAAGGATATGGGTCATTTATTTATTTAATTAATTATTTATCCACAAATACAACATAGTGCTAATACATTATAATTTATTTATCCAATTGTTTACTTATTTCTCTTTTTTTTTCCTAAAGTAAAATATTTGTTTTGTCATTTTGTCCTTAAAATGAGAAAGTAAAACTATTAATGTTAAAAAAATTGTATGTTTGAGGGTATTTTGATCATTTGTCACTGAATTAACAGTGTTAAATGAATTTAATGGTCGGGATGCTAATAGTCACAATTAAAAAATTCAGAAGGATAACTTTAGAAATTAAAAGATGGGGGTGCGTGATGAAATTATTATCCAAAGATGAATCCTATGCTAAATAAGAGCAGATTTTGTTATATATAATAATTATAAAAATCATATTATTAATAATAAAATGATAAAAGTAAAATTTTAAATCTACGAATGGCGCGTACTATCGCCATGGCGTCTTTGTGTGTAAATGCGCCAATGCCGCGACGTCTTTTTATCAAACACGTCAATGGCAGTGGCGTCTTTACTGAAACGTGTCACTGGTAGTTACGTGTTTGCCTAAAAATGAGTTTTATAAATACACACACAGATAGATACCTGCGCGGTTGGTATTTGTAGGCAGTGGCGTGTTTCAGTAAAGACGCCACTAGTAGTGGCGTGTTTGCTCCGCTGCAGTGGCGCGCTGTCATTCGTAGATTTAAAATTTTGATTTTTATCACTCTTATTATTAATAATATGATTTTTATAATTATTATATTTAAAAAAAATCTGAAATAAGAGAGATAAAATCTTCTAGACAACAGTTTGAACCCTATATTAGCTAGACTATATATATTTTTAAGCTGTTTTAGTATTAAAATTATCATCAATAGTTTGGTAACTGTTTGAATAAATTTATTTAATTACAATTAGGTGCCATTTAATGCATGCGAATTAATTAATATCAATCTTGCATTGTAGCCCTTGATAAGAAACAATATTAAGATTCCGTGAATATCTCTAAGTGGTGTTAAGTGCAAATGTACTAATTTGTTCCCATCTGGCAAGCATTTTCAGCTGATATGTCATTTTACAAATATATAGTAAAATCTAATCCAACCGATAAATCGGTCTTATCCGTTCGGATTTGAATTTGTCCCGATCTGCGTATGTATAAAAGTCAAACTCACTAGTCCAAAAGAGTGAATCAGTGTCGCCTCTTAGTGTCAGATATTAAAAAAATGATACTAAAGATATTTGTGTTGGATTTTTAGAAAATCCGATACTGATGGTCTATTTTTAGTGTTGGATTTCTATAAAAAATGATACTAAAATTTTCTGACACATTAGTGTCAAATTATTATAAAAAAAACTGGTACTAAAAGTATGAATTTAGTGTCAGATTTTTATAAAAAAATGATACTAAAAGTATGAATTTAGTGTCATATTTTTAATAAAATCCGACACTAATGTGTCAAAAAATTAAGTGTTTATTTTTTTTATAAAAATTCGATACTTAAAGTGTGAAAAATAAATGTCTATTTTGATTGAAAAATATTAGTATGGAGCACTAATTTTTTTGTCTTTGAGTCACTAAAATTTAGTGTTAGTTTTGATTGTAGAAATATTAGTGTCTAAGTCGATTTTAAGCAGTTTTTTTTTTAGTATTTTTAGATATTTTTAATATTTTATAAATTATGTTACATCATAATAACTGTATATAATTGTACATAAATTAATATATAAAAAAATATATATTAATTTTCTGAAAAGTTGTTTAGTTTCATGTAATTTTAAAATTAATGAAAATATTTTTTTGACGTAAAACGACCATAACTTATGACTCGTAACTCGAATTTTGACAAATGATACGAAAATTGCTGAATAGTGCTAGTTTTTTAATTAAAAACTGACACTAATGATCTAATAGTGCTAATTTTTATTAAAAATTTGACATTACTTATATAATAGTGTCGGTTTTTTATTAAAAATTTGACACTAATGATCTAATAGCATCAGTTTTTATTAAAAAATTGACACTAATTGATAAATAATGATAATTTTTAATAAAAAATAATACTAAACATGATTAGTATAAAAAAATAAAATAAATAAAAAACATAATAATTAGTGTCAGTTTTTCTAAAAAAATCGACACTAATTAAAACATTTAGCATCAGTTTTCTGAAAAGTCCGACACTAATTCATTTTCTTGGACTAGTGACTGACCCAATCTAATTCGATCTGAGATGAAATAATTTACAATTCAATCAAAATCATTTTAAGATCTCAAAAATATCAACATATAAATTGATCTGATCCGAATCTATTTTTTTGTAAAAAAATCAAACTGACTTGATCCAATCCGTTTGAATCCGAATCCATCTTGAGTCGTCAGATTGCCACCTCTAATTATATTATCCCAACAGTTTGCTGTTATTTGTACCTGCCCGGCGTTACCTGTAACTTATTCCATCATTTGTTTTTTCAATTTTCGTGAATAATTTGAAAGAATTCCAAGTAGTATCATTTAGTTACGAGCCAATTAGAGGGGAAAAGTATGCTTGGTGGTTTGTTTGCTTCAAATTATTGCATGAATGACCATCGACCAGCCAAACATCCGTCAAAGACTCAAAGTGTAAATCTTGTGGTATAGTCCCGCAAATTATAGCTGTCAGAATTTATGGGTAAGATGACAAGTCTACATTAACTTAGAATAAAATTTCAACAATTACCGTATTACTAAATGTAGAAGAAAGAGAAAAATAATGGTTTGTTGTGAAGAATCATTCACGAGTCTTTAGTAAAATATTTCTGGCAAGTTGCCTTGTTCTTAATAGTGTTGACGCGTGGAGTCAAGAGAAAACTCCAAGATAACACTAATTGATTGTGACAAAGTAGAATTAGGTTACGTTCTCGATCTTTCCAGGACAAAATACTATGTAACGAGACATATCTCACGTGCGCTTAATTAGGTTTGTATATATTTGATAGCTGAGAATTTGACTCTCTGACAGAAATAATAATATTTTATATAACATTACATAAAACCATATATAATACGGAGAGAGATCATCTCAAAAATGTGAAAATATTTAAAAAATATGAATAATAATATCTTAAAAATAAAGCACATATATGTTCTTGAATTTATAAATTGACAGTATTTGAAATTGAATGTAATTTAAGTTTTTTTTTTACAATCCAACAAAGATTAGTAAAACTTAATACAATTTGTGTAATGGTACCAATTTAATTGTTTTTGATAGATTTCCAATAACATCTGAAATTATAATAAATTTAAAACATAATCAACCTATAAATTCAACCGGCCTATAAATATTTTTATATTTTTATATTCTATTGAACGAGTGATTTGAAATATATTACACGTAAGTAAAAACTACATCTTTTCAAAATAGAGACATAATTAACTTCGATAACCAAAATTAAAAATCCTTGTAACAATGGATGCGATCATAATCCTGCATTTTATTTTATTTTTTATTTTAAATGAAAGAATAGCAAATGATATTTTTCACCTCTTAAACCCTCAAGTGTAGAACTGTGTATGCTAGCTTACTGGCAAAACATAGCATTGAGCTTCCTGTAATTTATAAATATTTTCTCCTATAATATACACTAACTAAGGTAAAATAATGTGTTCATAAAATTTTAATGCTGAAAAAAATAAAATGACAAATCACATGCGAAGTTGCTCCAGCTGAAATTGAACCAAAGTATTATAGGCGATCCATCCATAATTAAAAGTTCAGTTATCACAAATAGATTCTTCGAGTAAAATCGTGGTATGTAATTATCCTAACAAAATTACATATTTGTGTGTAAGCACTAAAATATACAGAGTCTCGTCGACAGACAATCCGGAAAAGTTAGGTGTGAGATATTTATTTCTTTTATTGTGGCGATACCAAAAGAAAAGATAATATTATTCACAAGCAAACAAGAAGTTGAGATACGATGGCCCCTTTGAGCGATCTCCTTTTAATCAGCTACTACTAAGGAAATTGGTAGATTGGACCCAGCCACTACCTTTTCATATTAATTATGCTGATAATCATGGGCGGATTTACATAGGATCAGAATTCTTAGATTTTAAAAAGTAGTGCTTTTAAATTATAATTTTGTAAATTTAATTTTCTCTGGAATTAATCTCTGACTGCTTCTGAATTGTTTGATTAATTTTTATTGAGAAAAAAATATTTAGTACCGTAAACAATGAAAAAATTATGCAAAATTTCTAAAATATGAAGCCTATAAAGGAAATTTTTTCATCGACATAATTATTTATTATTATTTTTAATATATAAAAAATATATTATTTTGATAATTTTTATTATTTAGTACCCGATTAGTTAATGAGTTTGAATCCGATAAGCTATTACAATCCGATTATTGACCCCCCTAATCAAAATTCTGCATCCACCCCTGCTGATAATTATATGAATGCTACCCTTGTCGTCCCTAACAACATTAACCTCAGTTGTATGACAATGAATTTAGTAGATGTCGCAAGAGATGAATGTAGGGGTGTCAATGGGTTGATGGAGTTCGGGTTGGGTCATAATTTTTACTTAACTCGGTCAAATGAGTCACAAATTGATTCGACTCGATCTAAATAATTTTTATATATTTTTAAACAACATAATATTATTTATTATATAATTAATTTTAATTAGTATGTATATAATATTTAATTAGTATTAAATTATAAAATAAATTTGAAAACATAATTAAGTATGTCGGACCGAGTCGACTCGTATCAAACCCAACTCGTATTGGATCAAGAAAAATTTGATCCATAGGATATATATGAGTGTTAATATGGATATCACATTGCAACGATTGCCAACCATTACAATGGGGTATCCATATTAACACTCATATATACAATTTCGAAACAAGTTAGATCAGATCGGATCAAGTTTTGACACAATGATACCCCTAGCTTAAAGGGGAAAAAATTATCTTTCACGTTATTTTTAAATAACTTTTTATTTTTAAGAAATAAGTCTCCTAATAACCCCGATATATATTATTTTTTATGTGGCTCTCTTGAAATTTGAACTGCACCAATCCGTAGAAAGGCGAGATCCAGTATCATCTGCACTAGACCTATGGTTATAATATTTTTCAATTTAAGTAGATCGTTCCTTCAATATAGAAGATCACATATTAAAAATTTGATTAATTTCTTTTATAATTAGCATTAGGAATTTGAGAGGTTAAAATTTGTAGCTCGACAAAAGAAATCTTCTGTTTAATTTTCATTTTTATCTCAAAAAATCAAGTATTTTTTTTCATTTATCACGTACAATGCAATATTCTTTATTCCTCCAGAAAAGAAGGAAAAATTTTAAATTGTTCAAATTGAAATGCATTAAACAATATAGTTATTATTACAAACTAATACATGTAGTCATGACACAAATCATACTATTAGAGATGATAAAAGGACATAGATTTTTGATCTAGTGATAAAAGACAATGTCTATCATATAGGAGGTTGTATGTTCGAAATTCTAATAGAGGTCATTTATGAATGTAATAATTAAGGTAATGATTTAATCTCCTTGTCTTTACTCAAAAAAAGAAGAAGATAAAGCAGAGAGGGCCTAGGGTCCACACCAAGATAGAGTTACACGACATGACATACGGTCTTTGGCACAAATAGTAAATTGACATATGTGTTTGACATGCCAGCGCGCATGTGCAAATACATGTATAAAAATATGATTGTTAACGTGTCAGACATGTCGTCCTCTTGAACGTGTGTATTCACCCCTTGAATAAATTTTCACGGTTAAACATACACATCTAGTATGTTGAACACGAACACACACATATAGTACATACAAAGACACGTCTAACACATCATGATTTTCTTTTTCTTTTTCAAAATTTATCCTATCCTCTTCATTGTTCTGAGTTTTTTTTTTATATTTTTTAATTTTTTTAGAATTTATATGCACTATACATGTGTCAATACGTGATAAATATATATAAATATGAACATATTTTACAGGATATATTAGATATGTCATGTTTTTAAACATGGTGCTTGGGTTTTCAAAAATTTAATACGTTAAAGCATACTTGTTTAAACACATAAAATATATATTGACACGAGCCATTTTATATTGAACATATTAGGTGCCAACACACGCACAATATGTAAGTTTGTCAATTCACTACGCACAAGCCAACAATCATTTACATTTACTTTAACACATTTGCATCGGCGTTTTCACATTGGTCGTTATTTGTCACATCGGCCTGACGCATGTGAGAAATGATTTCTGTCGACCTGACTGCTGTTAATGTTAGTCATTTGAATCGGCTATAAGTTGATGCAAAAAAAAATTATGCATATTTTTTTCAAATATATCTGTCCGACTGATAAAAATATTTATATTAATTGGGCTTAGACTGATGCAAATATGTTGATGCAGCAAGTCTTTGTATGCATCAACATTATCGCGGTAATTAACTAGAAAATATTAGAGTCGCCTTGGCCGAAGCAAGTATTTTTCTCTATTTTTTTGCTTTCTATTATATTTTTTTTAAAACATTAACATTAAGAACAATATTTTTTAAATATTATCAAGTATGTTTTCTCAAAAAAAAAATATATGTTTGTTATGATCTTAAAAATAAGTTTGATTAGTATTTTGTTAACAAATATTATTGTCAATTCGTTTGTACGTATATAGTAATAATTAATAGTAGTACATATGTTTACATGCTTATCTCAAAAATCCATTAACACTTTTAACAATATCAAACAATTAAAATAATTATATCATGAATAATATACATTTTTACAAAATAGTAAAAATGTCATTTATACAAATTTCGGTGATAAAAAAATTTAGTTGTGTCAAAACTTGTTCTGAATTGATCCGAATAAATTTGCTTAGTACGTGTATCCCTTACGGGCTGGGTCATGTATGGGTCGACTTGACCCGTTAATTTGTTGGGTGATTTTAAAACTAATTAAATATTGTATATTAATTAGATTAATTCTAAATCAATTAACATATAATTTTTTAAAATATATAAAAATAGCTAATAAATTTTTAATTATTTAATTTAGATTGGGCCGGATTAAAAACATTTAACCGAATTTTAAAATAGATGGATCGGACCGTGTTAACAAAAATAATAAAATAACATTACCCAACTCACATATTGACACCCCTATAAAAGTTTTAGAGGTTCCTGAGTTGTTTTAGCACACTCATTTTTTTGTAATTTAATTATTTATTATTTGTATCCAAATTTAATTCAAAAAAGTTAACAATTTTGTCATATAAATACACTACTTTTAAAGGGGTCCCTTGACAATGAGTTACTTTAACAATCTTAACAATGAAATTCTAAAAAAATAAAAAAAACTTAAAAATTGGAAAAAATTATAGATATATTCTTCAACTTATGGATTGATAGTGTTTTTAAATTTCATATAATTTAGATATCATTTGATAGTCAATCAAAGGCCATCATTATTTTATATAATTTATAATTATTATAATGTGATAATTTTTTATGGACCATCAAATAATAACTAAATTACATAAAAAATAAAACACTATATTCTACAAGTTAAAGAATATATATATAAATTTTTTTATTTTTAAATATGTTGTTTTAAACTATTTAAATTTTGACATGTAATCAGATCAAGAAATTTCACCAATAGAAAAATACAAAATAAAAAAG
The DNA here is from genome assembly GCA_037127355.1 of Schoenoplectus tabernaemontani. NCBI lineage: Eukaryota > Viridiplantae > Streptophyta > Magnoliopsida > Poales > Cyperaceae > Schoenoplectus > Schoenoplectus tabernaemontani. The sequence goes on from CM073752.1 coordinate 18,258,736, forward strand.
TATTAAAAATATTAAAATAGTTTTAGCGGATTCAAAATATTATATCAGATTTAAACTATTTTAACCCGATTCAAATGACTATCTAACCTTTTGCATCGGTCGACCAATGCAGCAGACCTATAAATTTGATTTAGCTGATGCCAATAGCCTTGTCAAGCGGATGCTAAAAGACATTATTTTCTACAGTATGAGACTATGGTGTTATATATAGTATGAATCCGGTGATAGCTATGAAAATAAATTATATATTCAAAGTCTAAATAATCGATTTGAACTGCTCAACAAAAATCTCCATATTGAAAATTTACTTATACACCAAATTTTATATATTTTATAAAATTTGATCTATAAGTAATTTTGTATATATAAATTATGTTGGTTCGAATGACTATGAGAGTTTGAAAAGTCAGATCAGATTTGTAGCACATAGCCTGATTAGACAAAAAAACTCGCACACAGTTTTACATATTCTTAATATATTTTTATATATTCTTTTTGTTATTTATATAAATAAAATATTATCAAACATGAATTAAGGATTCAATTCTTATGGCAGCATTTTTATTTTTAAAACTTATAGTATTGTAATAAATTTAAATTAATGATTTTTGTTTTAGAGAACATTAAATGTGCTGGAGAGGACCGAGTAGACTACAAATGAGTTTATACGAAATTATTGTGGATTAGTGCGATCGAATCTTTAATTTTAAACCATGTAGGAAGAATCGGATAAGATCATAAGACTAAGCTTGAATTTGAGAATTAGAACCAAAGGATCCAAACTCCAAACAATTATTTTAGCACAAGTAGACGCCAATGTCATCCCTAAATAACATGAATATGCCGAGTAATCATTGATGCATTGCGTTTTGATTTATTTTGAACTTCATTTTGCAGGGATTAATTGTTTTGCCTATCCAACACGCAACAAAATGCAGCGTCAAGTAAAATTCAGTGCCAGAAGTGAAAGGTAGTCAAATAAATAAATAAATCTGAAACTGTGTTTCTGCACCGTTCAGAGAAAGGGGTCCTCCAAAAGTGGCAAAATGAAGGAGAATTTGTGATGATTCCTACATGATAAAGGAAAGAAGTTACATGCCATTGGCTTTACAGCCAACATACTGATACGAATGTTACTGGAGCAGTAAGGACCAGACTAATTATTGGGAGCCAAATATGTACACGGTACAACTCCATATTCTAAACTTCCAATTGCATTCTTGCATTTTGTACAATGTGAAGGTCCATGACAACTACATTTGCATGCACCTCGAGATGCCCCAATTGCTCTGTCCTGATCTTTTGTGCCGATTCTATAAGAAAATGACGAAAAATGCAACAAATGCCGGAAAAGAAACAGTGTGCGTCCGTTGGACGAATAAATCATCACCAAACGACTAATTGTTATATGTAATATTTGCAAATAATTTTGACATTCTTATTTCAATATAATACAAAAAATTCATAATTTAATCGAAATAACAAAAATAGAAAAAAATTTCCATCTTAAAAAAATAGGAACATTCTTGCTACAATAATAATATCCAACGACTTTTTTTTGTTCATTTTAATATTTTTAATAGATTCTAAATTTTTATACATATGATGAGCTATTTAGAAAAAAAAAGTAAATTTACTGTGAGTTTATGCTCACAGATATTCTGGATGAGCTTAATTTGATATACTTAATCATCTTAAAACTTTATTAAAGGATGACGGATCAAATGCATGCTCATGGTCACTCAGGGTCATTAGTGCCACATTGGCGCTTATAAAATTAAATATGAAATACTTATTTTAATTTTTTAAATCACAAAATTAATTGAAGAAATATTTTGTATATATCATGTTATCTATCTGCACAAACATTTAGAACATTTCAATATTATTTATATATTCATCATAAATTACTAAAATCGACAGAAAAATATTATGATTTAACTTCCACACTTGATGGCTATTAAAGTAATTATTATAATAATAAATAACATAACCGATTATATAATAATCTATAAAAAAATTATATAAAAAATTGAATTATTTTGTGAGTTAAGTTTTATCTTAAGTATATTACACATATTATTTTAAATGAGCAGAAATAAACTATTTTATATGAACTTTCAGATTCAAGAAGATAAAAAGATTTAAATAAAATTAATGATAAAGAAAAGTGATGATGTGACATATTTGAAAGTTTAACTCTTTTTATATATTAAGAATTTATATGTGTTATTTCCATCAAATTTTGAAATAAAATAAGTACCAAAAATAGTTTATATATGTGTTATTTTACAAAATCTTTGCCCACATTAAACGAAATGTTTTACATGCACCGTCAGAGAATTATGAAATGGCTTCTAAGTGAAAGAGAATTTTGAAAGAGGCGAAAAGAACATAGAGATAAGAAAAGAAAAAAAAAAGGAATAATGGCGGTGCGAATTTGCGGAGGTGGTCCAAGCTCCAGACGGACACAGAGATGAGGACTGTTTTCGACATCAGGAGAAATAATCGACCAGAAAAAAAAAAGTAAGAGAGAAAATGGAGAAAACTTGAAATGGAGAGGAGTGGTGCGGGTCCTGTTAGTGCCGTGAGGAGGCGGCAAACGGCATCGAGATGGGTCTCACCAGACGGACCAACCTGCGGTCCATTTCATACCCTGAGGGCGACGGGCTGCCCGTGTGGGGCCCACCATAATTATTTGCGCTCATTTTCATTTATTTTCAATGATCTTGTCATTTCTTTTGTGTCCCAGCTACGACTGACAACCTAGGGATCATCCGTTGCAGTTGTGGAAGGACCAGGGATGCAGATTGCAGGGAGCAACAGCTTATACTATCTTGCTATTCTTAAATGCACCTAATTTTTAATTTTAATATTATATAATTTCATAAAACGGAGCAATTTAAAAAAAATATAGTTTTTTAATTTGAAAACTTGTTACAATAATATTTTCAGAAAGTAGATTTGAATCTGAACAGAATTTTTGAAATTCAAATATTGAGTTGCAAACTACACACTGTAGTTCTCGATTCACAAATTTGAAAATTTTGAAAACCTGAATACTTCTGATTTTTTTTTCTGGACGTCTTTCTTTAATTCCATAAAAAAATTGATGTCTGACATTAAAAACAAACATATCTAGTTAAAATTTTAATTCCATAAATTGCATATTTTTTTTACTTTTGTAATAATTTTTTAAAATTTATATTCCAGATGATGACCCAGCTAATCTTATTCTTGATTAATATTTTGCTTAGGCAAACATCTTGTTAGTATTTCAATATATTTTTTTTTGAAGATCAGGAGGTTAGACGAAGTTGTACAAAAAGATAATTTAATTACATCCGACAATTTATTTATTTTATAAATTCTTATTGATGTATTGGTCGGATTCATTTAATTACAAAATTTTACACAAATATACTTTTGTTTGATTTTTTTATTTTTCAAATATATTTTTTAGTTAACAATGAATGTTATCTTATTGATAGTGGCAAAAGGTCAGTTCTTATTTTTTGAACGTGTAGTCGCAAATGTCATGTTTGGTTGAGATATAATTGCACTTATTCCTCACTTAGGAAATCAAACATGCATTATTTAAGCAAGTGGGAATAAAGAGAAATGATGGCTTCATAACTTAAGGAGCCAAGGGAGGTGATATAAATTATTCCTCTAAGTTATGCACTCACGGGATCCGCAATTCATTTTTATTTCTTTTACTACTACAATACTATTATTATTTTTCATTAAGACTATTTGTGGTTATAAATAGTATTAATTATTTTATTATTCCTAAATAATATTATTTTAAGAGTGAGGCCATGGTGGTTCGCAAAGCACAAAACTTTCCGAGCTTCGTGTTCATATTTCGAATTTGAAAGTTTAAATGGCTGATCCAAACAGCTGAACATAATATTCATATTAAAATATCTTTGAAAATCAAATTCTATATTTTTATGATTTTTTTCTATTTTTTTGATGAGTATAAAGTTTGTTGATCTAACGATTTCTGCACCATTCAAAAGTAGTGATTTTGTATACATCTAAAAAATAGCAATAATTTTCAAAAGATATATAAAATTTAATATTCAAAGATATTTTAATATGAAGATCATGTTCAATGGTTTGGATCGACCTTTTGGACTCTCAAATTCGAGATACAAAAGCGAGACACGAAATGTTTTGTGCTTTGCAAAGTACCATAGCCTCACTCTTATTTTAATTATAAATTTAATTATTATTATTTTATTACATTATATTAATTATTATCATTATGTTGCTAGTAATTTTAATTATAAACATTTAATCATTGTTATTAACTATCATGATAATCATTGTTTTAAATATTTAATGACTAATAAGGTAATTATAATAATTTAGCTCATATTTTTAATTAATTATTATAAACATAATTATTTATAATTATTAATTAACATTCATCATGATTATAATTATTAGAGATATTATAATTATTTTATCATTATATTTTTAATATGATTATTTATATTATACATATATATGATTAATACTTTTCAAATTATAATTAATTAATGATAATTAGTTAATTATAACTATGAAGTTATTTTTATTTTTTGTTGATCAATTTTTTTTATGATTATATATCTTTATATGATTATTATTATTATTATTATTATTATTATCATAATAGTGTATCCTTATTACTGTTTTCATAGAAAAATAATTGTAATGTTATTGTCAATATCATTGGTGTTATTTATACATTTTAGTATACTAATGCAAATGTTATTTCTTCTTATTCGTCTATTTACTTAACCAAAAACATGAATATATAATTTATGGTAATGTAACTTTACACAAAAAGTTATATCTCCATAATTTTATGCTCCAACCAAACATGAGCAAACAGATAAGTTGCTGCTATGTGATGATCGTTGTTGCTAGAATTCAGATTGGAATAACTTGGAGATCATGGATGACTATATATTGTAAATTTGTCTTTAGTTTAATATATCATTTCAATTGAAGAAATAAGTTTCAATTTGGCAATATAGATGTTGGTTCTAATCGTGTTCTATTACTGTTTAAATATGCCAAATATACTAATTTGTATTTTTTTTATTTTTGAATAATGATGCCATGAGAGTATAAGACCTTTCATTTTAAATATTCATAAGGGATATTGTCATTAAAATTTATCTTTTTTTTTGTGTATGGCATTTTGTGATGGAATATTTTTTTTAAGAAAAAGAAGATGGAAATGTCAACAAATAATTACTTCGTGATCACTAACAGCCATCAGGTATATAGACCATATGGAAAGAAAAAGATATTTGTTTCACATCCTCATAGTGCAATTAGGTACACTTGGTCCTGAGTTCGACATTTCTAACTTTTCTTTATCAACCGTTATTTTTAGAAATTTTCTCTAGAGACGCGACTAACACTATCATAGCGATAATCCTCTAAAAAAAATCCTCCGTAATGACTTTATATTTTCAGAAAAATTCACTCAACTGCGCTTAACGAACTTTCCTTTTAAGCGCGCACACAATTATTAATCCGCCACGTACAAACCATTAGTGCAAAAGTGTACGTGATAATTTATAATTTCCGGACCGTCAATTTCGTGTTCTATGTATATATATATATATATATATATATATATATATATATATATATAGTAATATTTAAAAAAAATATAGGTATTTAGATTTCTATTTTTATATAATTACTTATGTTAGTTATTGAGATATGTGTCATGCATGCATAATAATATATTATATGTAATTAGATATAATATCTAGGTGTTTAGATATTTGTCCTGGGTATTTAGATATATATTCTAGGTATTTAGATTTCTTCTTTATGTATTTATATATGTGGCATGAGTAGTTACATATATTATCTAGGTATTTTGATTTCTTACTTATGTATTTAGATATGTGTTGGGTATTTAGATATAATATCTAGGTATTTAGATTTCTTAATTGGGTATTTAGATACATGTTCTTACATATTTAGATATTTAGATTTCTTATTTAGGTATTTATAGATGTGTTCTGGGTATTTAGATATTTGTTCTGGGTATTTAGATATGTGTTCTGAGTATTTAAGTATAATATCTAGATATTTAGATTTCTTATTTAGGTATTTAGATATGTGTTATGGGTATTTAAATATCATTTATATGTGATTATCTGGAGTATGTGATTTATTTCAATTATTTACTGAATAACACGAAATAAATTAAACTTCATAAAATAATATTTTCTCATAAAACAACAAGTATACTTTAAATATATCTTCATACAATTTTATCAGCCTAATAATATATTGAATATCATAACTTTTAATTTATGTTCAACATCAAAATTATAATACATGAAACATATTTCAACATCATAATTTGTAAGGAAAAGAGAATTCAAAAAGAAAGCGCTACACGCCAGATCTTATTGAAAAAATATTAAAAAAATTATATATATGTGATGTCGGGCTCAATTAACACGTTCTTAATTAAAAAAAATGAGTGCTGATAGCGCGGATTATTTGAGGATGAAGGGTCCGGGGAGAATTTTTTTTCTCTTTCTCTAGTACCATTCTACCTAGATGTGGCAATCGGGCAGGTTGGGCGGGTTCGGGTTCGGGTCGGGTCGGGTTAGGTCATTTTAACTCAGTAAGATTATCGGTTCATGGGTCCAGTCGGGTCGGGTATCGAGTCTTTTAGTGTCGGATCATTTCAGGTTTCGGGTCGGGTCGGTTCTTGGGTCATCTAATGTCGGGTCATTTCGGGTTTTATGTCGTATCAGGTCGGGTTGGGTCGGGTATCAGGTCATCTAGTGTTGGGTCATTTCGGGTTTCGGATCATATTAGGTCGGATCGGGTCGGATATCGAGTCATTCAGTATCAAATTATTTCAGATTATGGAATGTATCAAATCAGAGCGGGTCAAACGAGTTTCTCGAATCGGATCGGATTTTGCCACCTCAAACTCTACCTATGCGGCTATGCCTTGTAACCATGCATTCGTACACCTTTTGATATTCACAACTAACCAGGTGTCATTATGGTCATATATGTGATCAAAGAGTCTCAATTTGAGTTGGATAATTATTATTTTATTATTTTTTTAATTTAACTCAATTTATTTAAAATCGGATCAATATTTTTTTATCTCGATCCGATCTAAATAGTAATGAATTGACCTGATCTGACTCGAATAAAATAATTAAATATTTATTACTCATTTTTATATTCTTTAAACAATATAATATTAATTAATACATAATTAATCTCAATTTTGATTAGTGTTAAATCATTAAATAAATTCAAAAAAAATATAATTAAACGGATCGAGTCAGGTCGAGTCATACCCAACCCGACCTGTGACGAATAAAAAAATATTGATTCATATCTAACCCATTGATTTTTAGACCATTTCGGATCAGATCGAATTCAAATAAGATTAGATAAAATTTTAACACTCCTACCGCTTGAAATAATAAAAGTTGAGACAACGAAAAGTGAATTGAGGGAAATATCTTGATATTATTTTGACAAATAATAAATGTTCGGGACAAGACATGAGTTAGAAAGCAACGGATGAAGATGGAGAGAAAAAAAATCAAATGTGGAGCCAAGTAAGATGGAAGAAATGAAATCGACGCATTTTCAGAATAAATTATTACCGATAAAATACACTGAATTTTAATTTAATAATTTGATAAATTTTATTAATAATAATAATAATTTAAAAAAACTAAATTTTAATACTAAAAATTATATTGCGCCCACTACGAGCGATGTCTAAAAATACGACACTCCTAGTGGCGTTTTTCTTCCTTTTTTTATTTTCAAAAAAAAGTGCGCCAGCGGGAGTGGTGCACTCCCACTGGTTGCTACACCTACGAACTCATTTGTCTTTTGTTCCTTCTCAGCCAAAGAAAAAAAGACGTCACTCGTAACGGCATCTTCCATAAATGTACCAGTGAGAGTGGCGCGTTATAATTTTTAGTATTAAATTTTAATTTTTTACGTCATTATTATTAATAATAGAATTTATCAAATTATTAGATTAAAAAAATCACTGGATGGAATATCAGCATGTTGGAATATTTAAAACAAAATATCAGCATGCTGAAATATCTGAAAGGAACAAAATCGATGAAACTTTCAGAATACCGGTGGACAGGCTCCAGATGAACATCTTCACTGAGTTAACACCTTGAATATACATAACTTACATTGTGATTTGTGCTTGTGTTTTTACATTTGCAATCATATTTGTAGCTCTAGTGCTAGAATTAATAGCTTCCTCCTTTGATTCTTTTTACTTATTTTTCTTTTGTTTATGTACATTCTTGCACATAACTTTTGTACCTCTTTTATTTGATTATTGAAAATATCATAGGTTTTTCACCTACAACATCCAAAAAAAAAATATGGTCGCCTTCAAAGGATTAGACGTGGCACAACGCCAATCACACGTGAGGGGGCTTTGAAAAGTTATTAGAAAACTTAATAGTTATTTAATTTAATTTAATTTAATATTATGTCAAAATTCGAGGATCCAATACGATATTCGAGACGAGAACAAAAGCTCATCAAATTCGTACCCTTTTTATCCTTTTACTGGTTAGGACCAATACGTAACCCTATGATTCGTTTAAATTCAATTACAATAATTCATATAAAAATCCATATTATATTTTATTTTAAAAGGAGTTGGTGAATTATAGTTTGTTTTAGTAGGTTGTTCAATAATAACAGGCGCATCAGTCCAACAGATAGAAGGTGACATTTCAATGATTACGGATCAACATGAAGAAGTACATCGGTGAAGATTACAATTAGTTATATGCTTATAATTTGGAGAGAAAAATATAATAGATTTTTTTTAGAACAAGACGGATCCTTGTGACAGAAATACTATTAGTATATAGGCAATGGTTTAATTCCAATTAGTTAGATAGAAAAAAAGAAGCAAGTTTATGTATTTTCTTTTTTCTTTTTTAATTTACTCTGTAATGAAAATGATCACCCACTAGTGATCTATGTAACTTCTTACAAATATATGAAAGTTGGAGACTTAGACCTTTTTTTTTATCAAAAAAACAAAAGATAACGTTGTTAATTTCAATCTTGTGAGCTCCGGATTTTCCGACTCCATTCAAAAAACTGGTTTATACGGAGTAACTTTTTTGTGCAGAACTTTTTTTTTTGGAATTCAGTATAATTTCTTCACTCATATACAGTATACTTTTACTGAATGATTTGATGTATATAAATTAGCAATTTCGTAAGGCCACTGTAAAATTCATAAAAAGAACGAAGGGGACCACGCACTATATTTCCTCTTTTATTTTTACCAACTTAAGAAAATTTGTTTGTATTATCAAAAGTAAAAATAATCTTGTACACTGCTTGATAGATATCATGGAAGACAATATTTTTCTCAATTTTTCTAACTAGATCCATAATTTATTTATGTGGGAAGAACATAAAACTCGCACGTTTTCTATGAAAACGAGTGCACAACACAACTATATTTGTAATATTAAAAAGTACCCATAGATAATTAAAGATGAGGGTCAATCTTTCTAAGTTCAAATATCCATAAATGACTTTCCCCAGTATATTTTCCAACTAGGCGATGAATTCCAGGCAATATTAAAAATTTGAAGTTATTTTTTTTCAATGTTTATCGACAAACAATTTCATTTATTCTATAGTTTGTAATTCTTCATAATAATTGACGAAGAAACATTTTTCAAAAACTCTGATTCAAAAAAACAAGAAAAAATGTACAGCATAAAATAAAATAAAAAGTAGGATGATACCAATAATTAAACTTTCCTGATCCTCTTAGTCAAATAAAAAAACAAAAGAGCACTTTTCTTCAGAATTTACCCAATTGGAAGACAAAAAGTAATTCGATATAAAATCAGCTCTAAAAAAATAAAATATTCAATACTTGAATATCATTTTAAAAAATTAAAAACGGTGGCTTAAAATCCTCAAAACACTCTAAATTTTTGTTTCCCACAAGATTTTCATATAAAGAATTTAATGAGGATGATAAATTAAAATTTGGAGATGATTTGATGTATTTTTTGAGTTAAACTCACGGAAGATCTCTGTGAGTTTAACCTCACGATATCTTTACTCTCTCTCTCTCTCTCTCTATATATATATATATATATATATATATATATATATATGGAGACCTTACGGTGCTTCGCGAAGCAAAAAAGCATTTTACTTCAGTTTTAAATCTCATATATCGAGAGCTCGAAATATTAATCTAATTAATCCACAATAGTCTAGATATTAAAAACTTATTGAATACCAAATTTTATTATTTTTAGAGTTTTATTATTATTTTTTTGATTTTTGAAAGATGATAATTTTTAGGTACACCTGTCATTATTTTATTATTATTTTTGGGTCATTTTTTTAAAATCCTAAAAAAATAGTTAGAAAGGTCCAAATGTAATCAAATTTGGTATTCCATAATATTTAAATATGTAGTTTATGTTGGGTGAATTAGATTGATAATTTGAATTTTAATTTTATGAGATTTTTTAGGCCAAAGTAAAACCCTCTTTGCTTCACGAAACACCGTAAGATCTCCCTATATATATATATATATATATATAGAGAGAGAGAGAGAGAGAGAGAGTCTAATATGTAATGCGTTGCACGAATGCACCCGTACATCATGTGAAAATTTCAAATTTCAAGTTAAAAATGATCGATTCAAACTGTTCAATTTGCTTTTCATATAAAATTCTTGTAGAAAATTAAATTTTATATTTTTTAAAATTAATTTGCTATTTTTTTGGTAGAAAGAAAATCTTCACTATTGGACGATCCAAAATCCTCAAAAATATAAAATGTAATTTTCTATAAGAGTTTGATAGATTTTTTTATTTTAGTAAATAAAATAAATAAATATAGCAAATTGGCCACCTCTCTCCTCACTTTTGCGTTTATAGCCAGACCCAAGTTTGAAACTCGGGTCCGGTTTTTTTTTTACACATAGCAACGAATGAAAAAAAACCGGACCCGAGTTTCAAACTCGGGTTCGGTAAATTTTTTTTTTTACGTTTTCAATATTATTAAGTTAGTTAGTTATTATGTTATGTAAAGATTATTATGTGATATGAAATTATGTTGGATAAATGATTATTATGTTATATAAAAATTATTATTATTTTTCTATTGTTAATGATTTAAAAATTATTATGGTAATGTAAAAAATTGATATAAAATCGATATAAAGAACAATGGATGTAAAAATATATATAAGAACAGTCTAAAAAAGTCGATACAAACAACAGTCTAAAAAAATACATCAACGCTACGAATTTCACGGCGAGGACGCTTGTGTCTTGCGTCCGGCGTTGCTTGCATCTCGGGCACTCGGGTGGACGGACCAGGAGTGTCGCACGATGACGCGCGCGGAGCATCATATTGGGTACCAGAGGTCCCAGCACTCGGATCGAGGCTCATCTGACTCATGAGCTGAGAGTACGACATGAAATCTCTCGGAAAAAGTCAAACTCATCAGTCGTCGGCTCCGGCCCCGGGACAGGTGTGCCGCTGATCGGACGATCATCGACAGAGATATCGATGTCCTCAGGATCCGTCGGAAGACATGTACGAGTAAATTACACATATTAACATGAATTAAATTATCAAAAATCAGTTAAATTAAAAATACACAAAATTAAAATTTTTAAATATTAACTTGTAGAAGCAAGCATCGAAGTGAAAATATGTGGATGACCTAAATCAACAGTATTTGACCAAATTTAATCTAACAAATTTAAAATAATTAGCCTCATTAGTGTTAATACACAATTAAACTAATTACAACAACATATTTCAAAATTAACACAAATCAACTAAATTAAACTATATTAACTATATTTCAATTATCACTATAATTATACTAATTAAATCTATCAAAATTACTAATTTTGATAAATTCAGATTTAAATTTAAAATCAAAAATTACCTTCGAAATGACGATCAAATTGACGAATCGATGGATTTTTCCGACACTCCTTCTAACGATAAAAAGTTTCGCGCAAACGGTTTATAAATTGGAGCAAAAATGAATTAGATCTAAAAAATTAGGGAAAAAAATTTCGTATTTTTTGAAGAGAGGAGAAGGGAGGGGAGAGAGGGGAGTGAGAGGGGAGTGAGATGTGCTGTAAATGGAAATGGGACAGCCGGACCCGAGTTTGAAACTCGGGTCCGTGTTTTTTTTTTACGTTTCAAAAAAAAAAAAACCGGACCCGAGTTTCAAGCTCGAGTCTGGCTATAAACGCAAAAGTGAGGAGAGAGGTGGCCAATTTGCTATATTTATTTATTTTATTTACTAAAATAAAAAAATCTGAGAGTTTGATATGAAGAATAAATTGAACGGTCCGGATCAATCATTTTTAACTTACAGTTTGAGATTTTGATGTGGTGTACGAACAAATTCATATAATGTGTTGTATTTTAAACTTCATATATATATATATATATATATATAGAGAGAGAGAGAGAGAGAGTGTGCTAATGTGCTTTATAAAGTACAAAAATACTTCATACTTCACGCTTATATCTCATGTTTCAAAATTCAAATGGATGATTCAAACGTTAAATATGATCTTCATATCAAAATCTCCTTGGTGATCAAATTATATATTTTTTGGAATTTTTTTGCTATTTATTTAAAGGGATAGAAAATCATTGATATTGAATGGTTCAGATGACGTCAGATCAATGAATTTTGTTGCCCTTCAAAAAAATATAAAATTTGGTCACCAAGGAGATTTTGATATGAAGATCATATTTAACAGTTTGGATCATCCATTTAAATTTTAAAATATGAGATATAAATATGAAATACAAAGTATTTTGTGCTTTATACATATACATATATATATATATATATATATATATATATATATAGGCTATGGTGCTTCATGTTCGTATCTCGAATTTAAATGTTCAAATGGCTGATCCAAACTATTAAACATCATCTTCATATTGAAATATCTTTGGAGATCAAATTTTATATTTTTTTGAAAAATTTTGCTAATTTTTAAATAGTATAAAGTTTGTTGATTTAACGATTTTTGCACCATCCAAAACTTGCGATTTTGTACACATCTAAAAAATAGCAAAAAATTTCAAAAAAATATAAAATTTGATCTCCAAAGATATTACAATATGAAGATGATGTTCTGTTCAACGGTTTTGAGCGGCCATTTGAACTTTCAAATTTGAGATACGGATGCGAAACACGAAAGGGTTTGTGCTTCGCGAAGTACCATAGCCCCACTATATATATATATATAGTAAAGATATCATGAGTTTAACTCAAAAAATATATCAAATCATCTCAAAATTTTAATTTATCATGCTAATTAAATTATTTATATGAAAATCTTATGGGATGCAAAAAATTACAGCGTTTTGAGCTTTTCAAGGCATGGTTTTTAATTTTTGAATATCACCTCTAAAAATAATAATCATATATTTAATACTTAAACATTATTTTAAAAAATTAAAAACGATGACTTGAAAAGCTCAAAACACTCCAAAATTTTGCACAACACAAGATTTTCATATAAATTTTTTAATGAGAATGATAAATTAAAATTTAAAATGATTTGATGTACTTTTAGAATTAAGCTCATGGAAGATCTCCGTGAGCTAAGCTCACGGTATTTTTACTCTCTCTCTCTCTCTCTCTCTCTCTCTATATATATATATATATAGAGTAAAGATAACATGATCTTAATTCAAAAAGTACATCAAATTATCTCAAAATTTTAATTTATCATTCTCATTAAATTATTTAAATGAAAATCTTATGGGATGTAAAAATTTGGAGCGTTTTGAGATTTTTAAGTCTCTGTTTTTAATTTTTTAAAAATAATATTCAAATATTAAATATTATTATTTTTAGAGCTAATTTTTAAAAATTAAAAATCATGACTTAAAAAGCTTAAAGCACTCCAAATTTTTACATCCCACAAGATTTTCATATAAATTATTTAATGAGGATGCTAAATTAAAATTTCAAGATGATTTGATGTACTTTTGAGTTAAGGTCATGAAGGCCTCCGTGAGTTTAAGTTTATGGTATCTTTACTATATATATATATATATATATATATATATATATATATATATATATAGTAAAGATACCGTGAGCTTAAACTCACGGAGGCCTTCCATGAGCCTAACTCAAAAAGTATATCAAATCATCTCGAAATTTTAATTTATCATTCTCATTAAATTCTTTATATGAAAATCTATTGGGATGCAAAAATTTGGAGTGTTTTGAGTTTTTAAGTCATGGTTTTTAATTTTTAAAAATCAGCTCTAAAAAAATAATATATTTAATATTTGAACATCATTTTTAAAAATTAAAAACGATGACTTAAAAAACTCAAAACACTCCAAATTTTTGCATCCCACGAGATTTTCATATAAAAAATTTAATGAAGATGATAAATTAAAATTTCGAGATGATTTGATATAATTTTTGAGTTAATCTCATGAAAGGCCTCCGTGAGCTTAATCTCACGGTATATCCACTATATATATATATGGAGTGAGGCTATGGTACTTCACGAAGCACAAAACCACTTATGTTTCACGCCCGTATGTCAAATTTAAAAGTTCAAATTTTCGATCCAAACCGTTGAACATGATCATCATATTGAAATATCTTTGGAGTTCAAATTTTATATTTTTAAATTCCTAGTACTAGGTTTAATATGCTATGTTAAATAATATGTTTATTAAGTTTTAAATTTCCTCACGTCCGAGTAGTGAGATCCATAGGGATAACACAGCCACATGCATACTAACGTGTAATGCATGTCCCATCTTTCTGATCTATTCCTCACAAACCTTATGTCAAATATCTATTATTGATTTATTTATTTATTCATATTCTTGGGATCTCCTAGATGTTACCCTAGCATGATTTATATGAAATTGAAACACATTAACCATGCTTTGATACCATCGAACGATGTTACACACCAAAATAAATAGAATAGGACGAGGGTGGCTATCCCGCCACGTATGCACATCGAGACATGCATATGAAAGGCTCAATAATTAAAATAATAACAATCACATAATAAATAAATCAATAATAAGTCATACAGAATAATAACAGTCCATAATAAACATTACGATACAACACCTACCATCAACAGGGGCCGACTCCATCGGAATGTGCAGCAAAATCTCTCAAACAAAGCCTCAAAAGAAAGAAGGAAAAACTCAATAACCCCAAGGAGTCCTAACCAAAATACTACCTAGCTCATATGAAGATGCGGTGAAGTACGTCTGTCATCACGCATGACTGCTCTTAGCACTCTCTCAAAAAAAACTTGTACTTGAAAATCTAAATCCTATAACCACCGTAGAAATGTGAGTAATTTAAAATTACTCAATATGGATTTAGATCTAGATTTAAAATTTAATTTTCTTTTCTAGACTGGACCCAAGTACCAGCACTTATGTTTTGAAATGCATTTTTATAAAAAATTATATATGTTAATTAGATATGATTATTTATTGTGACTATATATGTATATCTATGTAATTTTAAAATACTTATATATTTTGTTTAAAATATCACATGCGATGACATGAGATGACAAGAAAACCCAAAATAAAAAATTTATGGGATTAATTTATTATTTATATATATAGTACAAAATGGAAGCATTTATAAATTATTAGATCCATTCTCAAACAGACATTATTAAGACACAACTTACTAACTGAATCTTACCTAAATGAATACTATCAGGGGCAGACCAATGTACATCTATGGGAGCAACTGCCCCTCCCAGAATTTTGAAAAATAGTGCTTTTAGGTAATGCTTTCGGTAATCTGTTCCCCCTAGAAATTTTTTTTGCTCCCTCTAGATTGTCTGATTATTTTTATTGAGAAAAATAAATTTAATATCGTGCATAATGAAATAATTATGTAAAAATATCAAAATATAAAGTTTCGTAAAGGAAAACTTTATTCATCAACTTGATTATTTATTATTTTGAGATTTATTTTGTTATTATTTTTAATATATAAAATATTATTATTTTAATAGTTTTTATTAGGTAAGAATATATATTAAATTATTATTTTTTTATTTAGTATCCAATTAGCTAATAAATTTAAGGATAAATATATTTATCCCCGCTCATCTATCCCCAAAATCTATCCCCACTCCCGAATAATTCAATTTTATTTGTTAGTCAAAATTTTTGAAAGCGACGAATAATTCTATTGCGGATAATGGCACCCTTTCATTTAAAAAGTGGATAGTAACCAACGGTTATCTTTAAATACATATTAATAACTGCATATAGAATCGCACAGACTAGAAAAAGAGGGATAGTTTGGATGTTTTCCATCTTCACTATTGGTAGTATTCAATCTTTGTTTGTTGTTGATATTTTCTTCTGATGACTATTTGGTTTGATTGGTATGAAGGCTAACGGAGAGAAAAGTCAGAAGCGGCCTGCCAATCAGATTTGTCTTGTTAAACAAGATTTTTATTTTCATTGATTTTTTTGTTTATTTTATGTTTTAGAGAAGCAATCCATTGATATTTTGATTCATTTTGTTTTATCTCCAATGTGATAACATATTCATTTCTTTTTCTTTGTTTCTGAAGCAATTCAAAACTTTTTGACCATTTAATCATTGTATTTTTTTGAGATAACTTTTTGCACGCAAAATATTTTTTGAGATATCTTTTTCTGAATCAAATTGATTCGTTGTATTCTTAATTATTAATTTGATTATCCATTTATTCTTTTATCTACTGATTTTCATAATTAAATTTGATTTCTGATTTTACTATTTGTCATTAGATTTGATGGAAAAAAAATTTCTTACAAAAATCATATTTTATTTTCTATTATTAAATCCATTCTTACTTTATTTTTTCTCCTTCCTTCAGATTTTTTTGACATTTAATTCCGCAATGAAGAAGATCATTATACTAATTAATTATAAATAATTTAATCAATATAAATAAGATAGTAGATAAATTATAATACATCTAAATCTTTAAAAAATCTTGAAGAAACCTCTCATCATCAAATTCTAAATAACCATAAAAAAAATTACAACTATAAATAGTTTTAATTAAGCATTGCCTTTAAATTATGTGTCAGACTCCGTTTAAAAACCTAAAAATGATACATTTTAATAATTATTTAATGACTATATATAATACTATTTATGACTACAAAAAGCTTCAAAAATAAAATCAGCATATCGTATATTAATAATAATATGAGTTAGTATAACAAGATTTTAAATAACTGTAAATAGTTCATAATCACTTATTTTAACTATGAATAAATACTTAATATAAACAAGTCCAATAACTACTACAAATAGCTTAATAATTCAAAAATTGTGCTAAGGACTAAGCATTGCCATCTTTTCATGCCATTTGACCAGAATGTTTTGATCAATGCTTGAGAATTATTTTGAGGGACAAAGTTTTGATATAATTAAGATCATCAATTAATATAAATAGTTCAATTTAGAAACTAAAAAAATATCTACCAATGACTCTTTTATTTCATATGAATAACATGAATGTTTAGTATAAATAGTTGTCAAATCATTATTTTGACCTTTCATAGTCAACTTTTGGGGATAAAATATGGGGATAAATATTTAGGGACCATTATCACCTCTCTAAATTTAAATCTGATAAACTATTATAATCCGATAATTATCCTTCTGACCAAAATTGTACATCCATCTACTAAAGACGAACTTAGAGCTTTACAACAAACAAATGTCATAGAAGATCGGAGGACTCATCCTTCATGAGGCGGTGTAAAATACGCTGAGGCAGACATTTACATCAGCTCAAAAGGGCTGGCGAGGTAGGTCAAACCACATAACCCTTTTGCGGCAGTGGACTCGTGATCCATGTAGCAGGTACCTGACAACAGAGACGGAGGAAAGAACCCGCCACATGGATAAAATCAGATTTACAGAGAGAGAAAGGGTCAAAAGGAGGTGCGAAAAGTTGCTCTGTCATCTATCAAAACCGTTAGGAATTGGCCAATCTATCAATCTTCTTTTCTTTCTTTCTTTCTATCATTCATGCAAACAGTAATGAAATTTCTTCCCTTTTCTGCAGTCGATATCCAAAAAGCCAAATCATGGTGATCTTCACCTTTATCCAGATATTATATATAAATAAATATACACAAAAAATATAGTCCAGTTCTTATGCGGTGCCAGACAAATACAAATTATGCAGATATTAAGCGCCCATCGATGTAATAGATTATTAATCTCACTTTTCAGTCAAGTTCATCTAATTTTTCTTTTTCTGGAAGAAGGATATGGTGGGCGAAAGACTTACAAAGCTCATAATTACAAATTGAGTAAAAATTTTTGTCCCCAATTCTGTAATAGATTATTAATCTCCACTGCCTTTTTTATTTTATCACGTGACTAAAAAAAATTTCCAACTTCTCTTTTATTCTTCTCTCTCGCCCATCTCCTCCTCTCATTTCTCTCGTCTTTCTCCTCTCATCTTCGATTTCTCATCTCTCCTTGCTACTCAAAGTAAAATAAGAATATATATGTAGGAAAGTTGCATATGTTATTAGATATACAAAATTAGTAGACCTTCTCTAGCTATTGGGGCCATGTTCACCTTCTGTTTGTTAGGAATTTCTATATGGCCGTGATCCTCTAGTGAACATCTAATCATATATAATATGTTATCTTGATCCATGTTGTCGATCTTCCAGAGAGACACAATCCCGTTGATCACCAGACTCTTTTAGCCTTCCAGCGATCTTCCTCTAACCCGATGGAGCGATTAAGAGAACCGACACAAACAATTTCTTCTCTTCTGAAACTATATTTAGAGAGATGAATCTCTGTTGGGAAACGAAAAGGTGACAAAAAATGAAGAAAATGGAATAGTTTCGAAAACCAATAATATCCCTATATATAATGGACGCTCATATAACTGAGAGCAGTTATATTTTAGCGAGTCCATATCGGATCCAAGACTCTCTTAACGGGTTTGCCGCTTAATCAGAAAACTGTCTATAATTGTGTTCTTCAGGGACCAATAGCATAATTGTATTATTATCAGACTTTATATAATTCAGACCATCACTGAATCATAAAGTCATTAATACGCACTGTACACATTAAATTGCCCACTTCTCATGACATATACTAAACCCGATACAGAATTTGATCAATTCATTAGGATATAATTTGACAATCTATTATATAATATATATTTATTACATATAAGCCCATACATGTTGTAATTAATAATAATTAATTCCAATAATCTCTCCATTTGGGATATATGTATCTATATATATATATATATATATATATATATATATATAGAAATATATATATATGCAAAAATTTGGAGCGTTTTGAGCTTTTTAAGTCGCCGTTTTTAATTTTTGAAAATGATGTTCAAGTATTGAATATATTATTATTATTTTTAGAGCTGATTTTCAAAAATTAAAAACGGTGACTTAAAAAGCTCAAAACGCTCCAAATTTTTGCATCCCATGAGATTTTCATATAAAGAATTTAATGAGAATGATAAATTAAAATTTCGAGATCATTTAATATGTTTTTTTGAGTTAAGCTCACGGAAGCCTCCGTGAGCTTAAGCTCACGCTATCTCCACTCTATATATATATATATATATATATATATATATATATATATATATATATATATATATAGAGTGGAGATAGCGGAGGCCTTCCGTGAGCTTAACTCAAAAAACATGTTAAATCATCTCGAAATTTTAATTTATCATTCTCATTAAATTCTTTATATGAAAATCTCATGGGATGCTAAAATTTGGAGCGTTTTGAGCTTTTTAAGTTTAAGCTCACGGAAGGCCTCCGCGTGAGCTTAAGCTCACGCTATCTCCACTCTATATATATATATATATATATATATATATATATATATACTGAATTTAGTACTCTTAACTGTGCTGTCTTAACCTTTTATGTCATCATCCAATTATATCCATCAATCATATTTATAAGGACTTATGTAGTATTCGTCTCATAAAGCGAAACTAAACTAACATAATCACGATATAAATATAACTGAATGACATGAATCATGAAGGAGACGTGTAGTTTAAAAATTACATGCAATGTGATCCACATGCCTATTTTTAATTTGGTCACCTTAATTATTCTGAATTTAAGGTCAATCATAAGCTCAAAGTGTATATAAAACTGAATAACTAAATAACTAAATAACTGCATGATACATACGAAATCACAGAATATCATATAAGAAACTACTACATGATATCTGAAAAAATATATCATATAAAACATAAAAATAAAATATAAGTACAAACTCTCACTCAACCTAATAATCCTCTGTAACATATATACCCATATGAGCGACATGCTCATTAAACTGTTTGGGTATCAATCCCTTAGTTAGTGGATCTGCTAGCATGGAAGCTGTACCAATATGCTAAATACTTATAAGTCCACTCTAAACTCTCTCCTTCACAGCAAGGAACTTAATGTCGATATGTTTAGATTTCGACGAGATCCTGTTGTTGTTAGAATACAACACTGCTGAACAATTGTCATAATATAACTTAAGTGGTAAGTTAATAGTATCCACAATACGTAGCCCTGTGATAAAGTTCCTTAGCCATATTTCATTGTTCGGTGCTCGAAACATGCAATGAATTCGGCTTCCATGGTGGAGGAGGCAATCATAGATTGCTTTGCACTCCTCCAAGAAATAGCTCCTCCAGCCAACATAAAAATATAATCGGATGTTGACTTTAATCTATCCACACAACCCGCAAAATCAGAATCAGTATACCTCAAGCTTGTCTGATCGCCGATATGTTAACATGTAATTCTTCATTCTTTGTAAGTACCTTAGTACCCTTTTGGCTGCTTTCTAGTGATTCATACCAGGATTACTGAGATAGAGACCAAGCATTCCTGTGATATACGTAATATCCGGACGCGTACACACTTGAGCATACATAAGACTTCCTATTAAGGAAGCATATGGAATCTGA
Organism: Schoenoplectus tabernaemontani; assembly: GCA_037127355.1. Taxonomy (NCBI): domain Eukaryota; kingdom Viridiplantae; phylum Streptophyta; class Magnoliopsida; order Poales; family Cyperaceae; genus Schoenoplectus; species Schoenoplectus tabernaemontani. The sequence goes on from CM073752.1 coordinate 18,279,852, forward strand.
TGCATTTCTAATTTTTCGAGTTCTATTTTTGGGCACTGATCAAGACTAAACTTGTCTCCTTTAGCAACAAGGGTATTTTCAGGTTTATAATTTTCCATACCATATCGCTTCAGAATTTTATCGATATATGCCTGTTGTGAAAGTCCTAAAATACCCTTATTTTGATCTCTGTGTATTTTAAGGCCTAACACATACGATGCTTTGCCAAGATCTTTCATGTCAAAATGCTTGAAATTTTTTTCTTAGTTTCACGCATCATATTTTTATCGTTACTGGCAAGCAATATGTCATCGACATATAAAACCAGAAATACAAACTTACTCCCACTGAACTTGTGATATATACATTCATCCACCAAGTTAGGCTCAAATCCGAATGAGATAATTATTTGATGAAATTTAAAATACCACTGACGAGACACTTGTTTGAGTCATAGATAGACTTCTTTAGTTTGTAAACCATCTGTTTTGAGTCATCAGACTCGTAATTTGGTGGTTGTGACATATAAATACTTTCATCAATGTTACCATTGAGAAATACGGTCTTAACGTTCATCTGATGTAACTCAAGGTCAAAGTGTGCCACTAAACCCATGATAATTCTAAGAGAATCTTTCGTTGACACAGACGAGAAAGTTTCTGTAAAGTCAATATCTTCTTTCTGTGTAAATCTCTTAGCAACTAGTTATGCTTTATATCTTTTCACATTACCTTCTGAATCATTTTTGGTCTTAAATATCAATTTGCAACCAATAAGCTTCACACTTTCAGGTAAATGGACGATATCCCAGACTTTATTGTCATACATTGACTTTATTTCTCCATCCATGGTCTTGGTCCATTTGTGAGAATTCACACTTTCTAAAACCTGACGGAGAGTGACAGGATCATCCTTCATCATGCCAATGTTGAATTCATTTTCTTGAATGAACACAATATAATCATTAGATATTACGCTTTTTCTCTCTCTAATAGACCGTCTTAAAGACACTGCTTCTTGAGGTTCTTGAGGTGGTATAAGTTCCTCTTCAACATCAACATTGTCTTGTTCCTGATTCTCTTCTATTTCTGGAAGTTCATTGACTATAGGTTCATTCACCATAGATGTGGGTTCATGAACCAATGAGTCTTCAAATATCCTTATTATAATTGGTACCGATGTGGGTGCCTCTCGTATAGGAGAATTCTATGATTCTTCAAAGACAATTTGATTTGTATTTCCCCTCTGAACCATAACATCCTTAAATAACTTAACTGTATTTGTCTCAAAAATTATTGTATTAGTAGGATCATAAAATTTATATCCACGGGACCTTTCTGCATATCCGATAAAATAGCAACTAACAGTCATTTCATCCAACTTCTTCTCTTGTGGCTTATAAGGCCGAGCTTCAGCTGGACAACCCTAAATTCTAAAATGTTGGAGACTAGATTTTCATCCAGTCCACAACTCATATGGAGTTT